>OX336388.2:1599345278-1599792778 GCA_946902985.2 Meconema thalassinum | reverse complement strand
ACGGGGTACAGTCAGCCACAACTATGAAGGGTCTTGGCTTACTAAGCGACCACTACCCAGCCATTTGGTCTACAGATTGCGGAGTGACGTGTGGTCAGTGCGTCTGGTCCCTTCGGTCGTAAATCTTAGTTTTCCAGACCGGGCCTCTGCCTCACTGCCAGACAGCTACTCACATGTCCTCACGGATGGAGTACAACCCGTTAGAGACCTCAAGTCAGTTTCTAAAATACCTTGCGTAGTCGGGATTCGAATCCGGGGCCTCCGGGTGACATGAAGGCACGCTACTCCAATACCACGCATTGTGCACTCAGCCACGTGAGGCAAAACTGAGAAATGGTAGGTTCGATTCCCACCTCAGCTGTCCTAGGTGTGGTTTTTCATTTCTACTGGAGGCAAATGCCGGGGCGATACCTAAATTAAGACCACATGATCGAATCCTGGCGCAGTCAGTCGGCATTTGAGGGTGCTCAAATGCGATGGAGCCATGTCATTAAATTTACTGGCACGTTAAAGATCCCCTTCGGGGCAAACCTCTGGTACCCCGGCGTCTCTACAAGCCTCAGTAGTTAAAAGGGACATACAACCCATAACACTTTTTTTCGTTTACGGTTTACCCTTCAGGGTTGGCTTTTCCCACGGGCTAAGTAAGGATCCCACCTCTACCGCCACTGAGGGCAGTGTCCTGGAGATTGAGACTCTGAGTCGTGGGATACAACTGGGGAGTGTGACTAGCACTTCACCCAGGCGGCCTCACCTGCAAAGCGAATAGGTGGCCTGATAAGGGGATGGGAGGAGTGGGAGGGATAGACAAGGAAGAGGGAAGGAGGTGGCCATGGCCTTACGTTTGGTACCATCCCAGCATTTGCCCGAAGACGAAGTGGGAAACCACGGAAAACCACTTCGAGGATGGCTGAGGTGGGAATAAAAAACCCTCCACTGATTTGGACCACCCGAGGCTGAGTAAACCCCGTTCCAGACCTCATACCACTTTTCAAATTTCGTGGCAGAGCCGCGAACCGAACTTCGGACCTCCGGGATGGCAACTAAGTATGCTGTCCACTACACCACGGAGGCGACAACATTATTATTATTATTATTATTAAATTATGGCCACGGCCGCAATTCTCAATTACATTTACGAACACTAGCACAGTCATTAAAATATAAGTCATACACATTCCACGCATGACCACGTTGTCACAAAGCATCCAAATGCATCTACAACAATATATTTGAGGGATACGCACCTTGACAGACGTACTGTACTTCTGATTTTATTGAGAGATGTTGGTTGGTTCCTTAGTTGAGGGGCTGCGAAAACGCGGTCATGTAGCCCCCTGTACTTCGGGTGAGTGTAGAATCTGTCTGATAACCAGTGTTAATTGTGATGGCTGTATTAGTGTGTGTTATCTGTTTTTTAATTCAAGCAAAGACTGCAGACTTCGATTTTTTCAAATAGTTCCTACTTTTGCCACCAAACGCCACCGTCATCGACTACTAGTTCAGAACTTAGCTACTAGACGCCACCGCAGTCGGCTCCTGGCAACGAACGTAGGATCCTCAGAGAGTTGTTTACATTCTTAACCTATATAATTTAGCATCGCACAGGTGTAATTAGTGGAAGGTTCTTTAACATGCCATAAATCTATGACATGGGACCGACGCACAGTGGGTCAAAATCGAAATCTACGGGGACAAAATTATTTTTAAGTTTTAATCATGAATTTAGAGTGAAAGCAACGTATATAATTTCTTTACTTCATAATAAACATCAGTTAAGACCTATTTCAAGCTACGTCTATACATGAAAGAAATTGTCTATGACTAGGAATTGGATAGAACCTTCAGTTATCTCTTCAGAACAATTTTCTACCCCTAATTTACTTTTAACAAAGTCACAAAGTACCACTATTGACATAATCGTCGAACCCAGTGCTTCAAACATTTGTAAAAGTGTGAGAACTGGTTGCGCGGTATCTTCTAAAACGTAAAATAATTAAGTAAGTTGCAAAAAGATGCAACAAATCTTATAACAGGCGTAAACTACAGGACTTTATCGACATTTTAACATTAAGTAGAAAGTGACGCAGAGTGACGCGACATACTAAAAATCTAAGTGAAAATATAGTTTTAAAAATAATAGTTAAATATTATTTAATGCAAATATAGCCAAAATTACGTAACAATTACGCCCATTAATAACTGAAACACGTTACAAAGATCATACCTTCAGCTGCATGTACCATCTTAAAGCATCACACTAACCACAAAGACATCCAAACCACAGCCACTTACATTCACCCTCCAATTCAAACTGCTCGAACAGTGGTGACAGATTTACACTAAGATGCGTTTATATCCCAGAATAGTGAGCGACAATATTATATGAGAATGCTGTAGAAGTATTACGTTTTGATTTTTTAATTATGAAAATAAATAATGTTGTCCTCCTACGAGTAGATTTCGATTTTGACACACTGTGCGCCGGCTTTACTTCCCCTCCGAAGGAAGGCATACTGAGGGATTTTTAACACTCTTAAAAAATCCGACGACTTCGGCTGGGTTTGAACCTTCGATCTTGGGCATAGAAGCTCAGCATGCTAACAACTACGCCACTGAAGCCGATTTATTGAGAGATACGCACCTAAACTTATTTGACAGACGTACTTCCGATTTCATTTGTTAGAACGTCAAACGAGCATTTAGTATCGCTGGGGATCATCTAGCTCACTGGGAAAGATAAACCAATAGTCGTGTCCGCCTGGAATCACGGTAACACACACTTGACTGATTACTTTCCACTTGCCATTCATCTATGCAAAACACTATTTTCCAACTTTTTAATACCTAATGTATTTTGTTATGCAGAAACATTCCATGCACATTGACTCGGGCGATGTGAGGAGAAGCCGTATCCGAGCACAATGGCTAGTATTTCATACATTCAAACACACCTTGCTCGGTGTTGGGATCAATGAATTCTTGCAATACTGCTTTTATTTGTATTTTTTATCAGTATTTTAAACTTTGTATTATTTCGCTCTATCTCAGAGCTACGGATGTCCCAGTCAAAATTCAATGACTTTTTAACTTATTTGTAGCGGGAGCACTTTCAGTCAGCGCTTGCACTTGCATAGAACTCGAAGTAGCAGTTCAGAAGTTCTCGGGACACACGTACACACACTGCTTCCTGGTTGTTCTCGTAAAACCAATATTTCCATTTTCCAAGTAATCGGAGTGAAGTTGAACCCTGTGGCCTAGCCATGCTTGTTGAATCGTACACCACGGACGCGAGGGCAGTTGCAGCAAGCTCGGAGTTCACAGTTTCGAATCCCGGCGCTGACAGCGGCTATCCTGAGTGTGCTTTTTCTCCGTCTTTTCCACACTCCCACCAGGAAAATGCCGGGATAGTACCTTACTTCAAGTCCCGGGGAACTTACCTCATCCCTGTCCCTAATAGAGTTAGGCCTACACACACTACTACAGTCATCACAGAAATACAGGTTGTCAGACAAGTTCAACACACACCCAACTACACGGGGCTGATGACCAAGACGTCCCAAGCCCCTAAAATGAATTAACAACAACAACAACAACAACAACAACAACAACAACAACAACAACAACAACAACAACAACGAAGTAAGTTAACAATTCGAACATCAATTAGTGTCGTAGTTGAACAAGAAGACGTAAAGTTGTTCTTGATTATTTTAAAAGCTTTGCGACATTATGGTAATGTAGCCCCCGTGTACTTGGGTGTGTGTGTCATTGAACAAGCTGCAGTAGTGTGCATGTTTGTTATTAGGGGGAGGAATTGGTAGGAGGGGGACGTGGCCTTAATTTAGGTACCATCCTGACATTCGCGCGTGAAGTAGAAGTGGGAAACCACGGAAAACTACTTCCAGGATGGCTGAGGTAAGAATAGTATAGAACAAGTTCTACCTCATAAGGCTGAGTGAGCTCCGTTCCAGCCCTTAGACTAGAATGAAATGGTTTGACAGAGCCTGAAATCTAACCCGGTCTTCCATGCTGAGAATACTGTAGTCTACTAATTGCTACGCCACGAGGTGGGCAAGGCCCGCTCTAGTTATTAAAGAGATTGCCCTCTAATTCCAGTCTATCCTCGGCAGTAAAATGAGAGAGTAGTTCCCGAGCGACCCTGATACAGTAATTGCGACTCGACTCGTGTATACTCTACAATACTTGGACGGTGCACATGCAAGCATCGGATATTCACAATTTCAATAAGACATAGCTTTTCGTTCATGAATTGCGTTGCTTGTTCATACCCCAACTGAGACCTGACTACGAATGAGAATTAAATTAAATTACAAGAGTAGAACATACGTACAGTATGCAAATATGCCCTCAGCATTTATAGAAAACTAGCAGTAGTGCCAGGCTTCGCCCGGTGTGAATACTACTACAGAACTGGAGCGCTCAAGGATAAGGATCGGAAAACACTAACGCTTATTGCAGCTGATAACCTTAGTATACTTCACCAACACCATCGCCCTTATACAGAGGCATACTATTGTCATGATGATAACTGTTTTAAGGGGCCTAATAAATCTTTTTGCACTAATTACTCCCCGCGAATGCAATTTATAAGCAGCTCGCAATTCTGCACCAGAACACTGGTAGGGGCGACGAGATGCAGCCCGCATTGCCAGGCAACAACACACTTAAGTATTATTGAAGCTGTTCGGGAGCGCTTGTTCTTCCGACATACTTAACAAAAATAAATATTTAAGGTTACCTGAGAGGTGTAGCCTAATGCTACATAGCCTAAACTATTCCTCTTGAATCTGCCTATCATATACAAAAAGAATTTTTCGAATCCGACTGGTAGTTCCAGAGATTAGCGTGTTTAAACACACACACACAAACACACAAACAAACAAACTCTTCAGCTTTATTATATTAGTATAGATGTGCAAACTGCATTTCAAGTATAATATAAAATAGGCTCCTTGCTATGTAAATTGAAGTATAAAATCAATTGTTTGAAATTGACTGGCTGCGTGGCTCAGCGGTAACGTTCTCGCCTGCTGTGCCAAGGTTGCAGGATTGAATCCTGGCGCAATCAGTTTGCATTTGAGAGTGCGCAAATGTGAGAGAGCCGTGTCAGTTGATTTACTGGCACGTTGAAGATTATGGCACCCTGGCGTCTCTAAAAGCCGCAGTAGTTAAAATGGACGCAACAATATTAACATTATTATTATTATTATCTATTGTTTGAGTAGTGTTAATCCATAAGAATACCAATTAAAGCATTTTTCGAATACAACTCTCCAGGGACTCACATGGGCTGGAAGGAGTTAAGAATGTAGTTGTTGACCTGTCTTGGCCAATTCCTATACACATCCAACTCCGACGGTGTGTAAGGGATCCTAATGCGACTTCCATTTTCCCACCTTTCAAGGCTATTCCTCTTTCACAAAAATGAAATTGGCTTATGGATCACTCACGGGGTCAGTGTGTGTGTGTGTCAGTCTGCCTGTTCGTCAGTCTGCCTGTTCGTCCGTCTGTGCGCGGTGTGTGTTTGTCCCCGTATGAATTCCTAAACGCCTGGTCTGAAGTCACGAACTTGTACAGATTTGACCCTCCCTCCATGTATCTTAACCTTGCGTTTTTATATTGCCGCCATCTTAGCGAAAACAAGATCTGACCACCTGAAATTTCACTAACAGCTACCAGTTGAATCAATCATCAAATCCCTATTGAAATCGACTTGACTGTACCACATTATAAGGGAAGTTGGAAGACGAAGTTACAGATTTGTTTGTCAATTAATTTTAATATGGGTGAGTTACCTACTTTTCATGTATTAGAATTGATAACTTAACTTCCAATGAGTCAATTATCACCAAAATTGGCATTCAGGAAACTTCGTATAACGGACATTGAATTACAAAGTTGTCATATTGAATATTAAGAACATTCTTCTTCTTGAATATATATTGAAATCACTTATTACCATCTTGTAAACTTAGAATTTCAAAGTATTGCAGAAAGGTTGTATTAAATAGGAGTCGCAATCTATTGAAGGCGCAAGCACGTAGCCTATATATTATAGCCTATTAGCAGCGTTGTGCTGTGTTGAATAATTTGCCATATTAAATATACAAAATTGATACGTTACTATTTGAAGATCCATTCGACGCTATTTCCATCTAGCGTATTCTACTTAAATGTCTGAAGATCTATCTATCATCTCTCGTAAAATGAAAAGCGCCCGCTAAGCAGAATGTGATCTCGACCAAAGGAACTTACAACAACAATGTAGTGATCGGAGATTGATTATTACGGGAAGATTATTGAGAGCCATGATGACCGGTTTGGTTGGTTGGTTCCTCAGTTTAGGGGCTGCGACAACGCGGTCATGTAGGCCCGTGTACTTTGGGTGTGTGTAGAATCTGTCTGATTTATTTATTTAGCCGAGTCCAAAACACATACATATATACATATAAATTGCACTAAATTTCATTACTCCAGTGTTCAACTGTTAGAATGGCACAGTCATTAGCTTCTATCAAGTCCTGCATAGCACATGGTCTTGATAGCCTGCTGCAATTCAGAAGGTGCTCAGGGTCTTGTCTTTCACCACATCTACAAAGTTCTTCAGCACTGTATCCCCACTTCATTAAATTGCTTTTGCACCGACTCACACCAGTTCTCAGTCGGTTTAGCGTCTTCCAGGATTCGTATTGTAGGTGGTAGCCAGCTGCCGGCTTCTCCTTCATTTCCCACGATCCTCCTGGTGATTTTGCTTTCCAAAGTTCAATTCGGCGAGCTTCAGCTGAGGAATGAATTGATATTGTTGTTTGGAGGAAGCTCTTTCTTGATTTTAGCCTAGGTGGATGGGCATCAAGTCCATACATTGGATGTCTTGGATCTGTTTCTTGTTTTTCTTCTCTACTTCTGCCGCTACTTGTCTTCTAACTTCTGGAGGTGCTACTCCCATAAGCGGAAAGATCTTATCGACAGAAGTTGGACGTAGACAGCCTGTCACAATGCGGCCTGTTTCATGGAGGGCAACATCTACTTGGTCGGCATGAGCAGAGTTCCTCCAGACTGGGGCAGCATATTCTGCAGCAGAGAAACTCAGAGCAAGGGCAGTTGTACGCAGGACACTAGGCTGCGCTCCCCATCTGGTGTTTGTGAGCTTCCGAACGATGTTGTTCCTGGTATCTGTCTGATAACCGGTGTTAATCTATATGATGTTAATATGTTTTGAAACTAAGTTTGAAATTATTTTGTGATATTTGAAGAATTTTCACTTGCGTCTCCGTGTTTGTACTGCTCATTTGAAACGAGACCAGGTTTGAGCATGAATATATATTTGAAACAGCCTTCTAGAACTTCTGAACGTCTCAAGGAAAAGATAAGTCCTTTATTTATTTGAAGTATCATTAATGCATGAATTAAAGAAGAAGCAATTGGTTCTTAAATGCATATCCTCCAATTTTCCAGAGTTAAAGTGTCCTGGGTATCTTTGAATTGTAAACTAAGGTTGAAGATCTTATTTGAGGTCATCTTGTCTATCGTTCATATTCCTCCCTTTTTAATGTAGACATACGTGGAGAGGAAACGTGTTGTTTTTAGGGGTTGTGATATCTTAAGGGTTTCTTGTTGTTTTGGTTCGTTTCTGATCATTTGATATTCTTTCTATACGTGTTGATTTGCGTGTGTAGTCATGAAACGTAATTGTAATTATGAGAAGTATTTCTTACTGGCTCCTAATGCCTTGAAAGAGTATGGGCTATTTTGGGTTATTAGGGGCTGGTAACCTTAGTATGTTAGTTCGCGTTATTTGGGTGTCTCGACAGAGAAGGGTGTGTGTTCTTCGCTTTAGATGTTATTTCTGTACAGTTGGAACACACACCAATTTGTTTTATGTCTTAATGGTTTTGTTTTCTCAATGTCTGTAATTTCTGCACTCTAAGAATGCCGATTAGGTTTTATCTATTCTTAGGGACTGGGCAGGCATTAACTATGTTTGTGTCAGAAATACGTTTCATTTACAATTACGGTTCTGGACGTTGTATTTAAGGATGGATTATTGCTATTTGTTTAAGTGGGGATTGACTGAAAGTTCTGGGTCGTTTTAGTTCTGTTCTTGGTTGTGTAGCTTTCAGTCAAGAAACAACACGGGGACTTATTACGTTTATTAAATGAGATGTATTGGTTACTCTCTCGAGTGATGATATGTGTGTTCTTTGCATGTACCCGGGACTGCAATTGATGCTAATCTTGCTTCCCGTTAGATAACCGAGTCTCACGCTTTCGTTCGGAAAGAAGATTTATTCAGGAAGTGTATGAAGTCATTTTGTTGTTTAGATCGTGTTCTCTTTTAGTTACGTTTAGTTTTGAACTGTATTATTTCTTTAAGGGTAGTGTATGTCTGTCACGTCATTTTATTATGTAGTCTCTTGTTGTTCTTCGTGGTTTCCTTGTAGTTGTTTGTGTGACGTGTCGTTTTGTTCTTCCTGGAACGTTGTGTTTGGTAGTGACATACTTTGTTTTATAAGGGTGGGGTTATACAGTTCAACGGGTACGTTGACTTCATAAACTACTTAGAATATTTTCTTCTGACTACGTTACTGTAGTTTAGCCGGATGTGGGACGAAAGTATTATTTAGTGTATATATTAATTATCTTGTTTACCCCTTGTTCTGATTAAGCCTCCGTGGCATACGCGGCAGCACGCCGGCCTCTCACCGCTGGGTCCGTGGTTCAAATCCCGGTCACTCCATGTGAGATCTGTGCTGGACAAAACGGAGGCAGACAGGTTTTTCTCCGGGTACTCCGGTTTTCCCTGTCAAAATTTCATTCCAGCAACACTCTCCACTATCATTTCATTTCATCTGTCATTCATTTAATCATTGCCCCAGAGGAGTGCGTCAGGCCTCGGCAGCCGGCACAGTGCATATCCTCGCCGCTAGATGGGGGCTTCATTCATTCCATTCCTGACCCGGTCGGAGACTGGAAGCAGGCTGTGGATTTTTTCACCCCTTGTTCTGATTGTGTTATTTGCGTACGATCTTCAATCTTACAATTGGTTAGGCTTAGTTGCATCGATCTTCTTTTCCCGTTATAACGTTTTTCATTTTTAGCCTACTTTCGATTTTTGCAAAAAATGAAAGTAGACTTATGAGATCAACACAGGGCGAAAAAAGTGTGTCTGTCTGTGTGTGTGTATGTGTGTGTGTGAGTCTGTGTGTGTGTGTGTATGTGTGTGTGTGAGTCTGTGTGTGTGTGTGTCTGTGTGTGTGTGAGTGTGTGTACTCTGAATGTCTGTCCCCCCTATCAATTCGAACACGGTGAATGCAAATTGAACGAAATTTGGTACAAAGGTAGCACTAGCAAAGGACACATCAGTGTCATGTTTTATATCGCCGCCATCTTTACTAAAACTGAATGGCGGCCACTCAAACGTTCAAAACGTAAAATCAAATAACGACTAACCAAATCATCTGATCTCTACCAAATTTGGTAACAACATACCTTCGTATAGGATGCGTCTTGTGACCAAATTACAAGGTCGTCCGCCATACCATTTCAGGATGGCGGCCGTGCGAATTATGCAAACTTTATAATCCATATCATGGGACCCACCAGTTCCGATTATCGAGCCGAGAATCGTTTTAACTGTTCTAAAGGAAGTGGCACGTTCGAAATTAAAAGTTTATTTTGTAATACTATAGTGCAGACGTGATTTTAAAAAGCTGAACTGATTCAGTAATAAGACAAGATGGCAGCGGATATCTTGTGCCGGACTTATATTTCACTAATTTGAGTATTGCATGCAATATAGCGTACTGATAAAAATAAATAAACTTTGTATGAAATGCTTTATATATAAATAATATACTCCAGTGATGAAATCGTTTAGTATAAATCATTATTTGTTAACAAGTTCTATGTAAGTCATTTTAAATAGAACGATATTCGTTGACACAATTAGCTCAGTGGTAGAGCGTTAGCCTATGGTTCCAACCCGATCAGAGCTAGGTTTTTTGCTTGAAATGTTATATGTTTATTGTTTTGTAATGACTCAGATGTTTTAAAATTAAGCGTTATATTGTGCACATTATGGTGTAAAATATATATTTAATTAAAACATAATTCGCCAGCAGATTTACTCGGGACATCTAGCTGCCAAAAAGGTAACTTCCAGATTTTATTGAAAAGTTTCTTCTTCTGGCCGCTAGAATGCACTCGCTCTGTTAGGATTATATTGTTCGATATTTCACCAATAGATGTCACGACTAGTCTACGTGGGGATCCATTGATTACTATACCATTATCATTCTATGCGCATCGAATTTGAAGAATGACAAGATGATACTACGATACATTTTAACTTTTTATTTTAAAGGGTTTGTAACAGCCCATTTTGCGTTACTTGAAAATGTTATTAAGCGTTATATTGTGCACATTATGGTGTAAAATATATATTTAATTAAAACATAATTCGCCAGCAGATTTACTCGAGACATCTAGCTGCCAAAAAGGTAACTTCCAGATTTTATTGAAAAGTTTCTTCTTCTGGCCGCTAGAATGCACTCGCTCTGTTAGGATTATATTATCGAAAATATCCACATAGTTTGTATACACACGTCTCTGTAGGGTCATGGAAAGATTTGTTAATTCAATTAGGGTTGTGAAAGCCATGCACAACCAGACGTGTAAAGACATGCCTCAACTCAAAGTTGGATGTTGCCCACGGCAGGTCGTAATAATAATAATAATAATAATAATAATGTTATTGGTTTTACATCCCTTTTAACTACTGCTGATTTTAGAGACACCGGGGTGCCGGAATTTTGGCCCGAAGGGGATCTTTAACGTGCCAGTAAATGTACTGACACGGCTCCCTCGCATTTGTGCACCCTCAAATGCCAGCTGACTGCGCCAGGATACGAACCTGCAACCTAGGGCCCAGCAAGCGAGAACGTTACCGCTGAGCCACGCCGCCAGTCCGGTCGATTATGTCTCCAGATCCATAACATTCTTGATATACTTCTTATCTTTCTTTCTTTCTTTCTTTCTTTCTTCAATGATGGTAGCAGTTTTTATCTAGGTTGTGGCGTTTGGTAGAGGTAAATCGTTTCTAAGGTCTTCAACAAAGAATAGTTCTATTATACTCTTTGATAATAACAACGAGTTATAACTATACTCATACATTTAGGAGAAAGTAGGCTATATGTTCTTTACTGAACATCTTGTTATACTTGTGTTTACCTTTTGTAAATGTCTGTATTTTATTCCAGCCCCGACATCACCCTCATACTCAATTTCATTCGCCAATCACGTCCCATTTGTTTTGATTTAGATATTAAATTTATTCTTTTGATATTTTTCAACCTTTACTCGAAACGTGTTGTCATTCCATAGTTAGTCATCATCTAGTTCTAAATGCGATTACAGTCGACATAGGTTGATGATCCACGGTTTTCCTCTGAGTGGCAGTCCTCAACCTGCACACTTGTAGGAGCTCTTTCGTTCTCACCGTCTCGACACCGACTGTGTGCGTAGTATGGTTGTATTATGTGCCTTCCCGTCGCCACAAAAATATTAAAATCAACACCACAAACTACTAAAGACCAATCATCAGAAGATTCACTGTGCTATGTTCGTAACAATATCTTGTTGAAGAACATGCAAAACCATCATCTTGAATATATAACCTGTTGTTGTTTGAGACTTCAGTCTTTTGACTGGTTTGATGCAGATATCCATGCCTTACTGTCCTGAGCTAATCGTTTCATCTCTACATAGCTACCACAACCTACATCCGAAGCAATCTGTTTAACATATTCTGAACTTGGTCTGCCCCTTCAGTTCTTGTCCTCGACCCTTCCTTCCATAACTAAGCTTGCAATTCGTGAGTGTCTTAGTATGTGCCCTACCAACCTGTCTCTTCTCTTCATTAGCAGTCGCCAGAAACATCTTTCCTCTCCCACTAGTCTTAATACCTCTTCGTTTGTAACCATATATACCCATCTGATCTTCTTCATTCTCCTGAAACACCACGTTTCAAACGCTTCAATTCTCCTCTTTTCTGCTGCTCCAAAAGTCCTAGTTTCACTTCCATCGAGGGCCACGATCCAGACAAACGCTTTCAAAAATGACTTCCTGATACCTAAACCTATATTCCATGTCAACAGATTCCTTTTCCTTAGAAATGCTTTCCTTGCCTGAGTCAATCTACATTTTATATCCTCTTTGCTTCGTAGATCACCGGTTATTTTGTTTCCTAAGTAACAGAAGTCTCCAACTTCCTTTAGTTTTTCACCTGCCAATTTGATGCCCATAGAGGTTTCTGATTTATTTCGGCTGCATTCCAATACTTTTGTTTTCATTTATTGAATGTCATCATGAATTCTTTCCTAAAGACGGAGTCTATACCATTCAAAAACTCACTAAAATCCTCTGGCGTGTCGACCAAGATGACGATGTCATCATCAAATCTCAGAGTTGAAATTATTTCTCCTTGAATCTTCACTCCCACTTTAATTCTTTTATCCAATTTTCTTCATTGCTTGTTCAATGTAATGATTGAAAAGTATGGGTGATAAGTTGCAGCCTTGCCTTGTACCTTTCTGAATACGGTACCAGCTTCTACTTCCGCTCGAATGACTGCTGTCTGGTTTCTGTATAGATTGTAGATCACCCTCCTATCCCTCCAATCGTTTTCAAAATGTCAAACAATTTAGCCCAATCAACGTTATCAAAAGCCTTTTCTAAGTCTACAAATTCCATGAACGTTCTCTTGTCTTTCCTTATTCTTCCTTTCAAAATCAGCCTAAGACTTAGTACAGCTTCCCTTGCTCCTACATTTATCCTGAAACCAAACTGGTATTCACCCAACTCCGTTTCTATCTGGCTTTCCATCCTCTTGTAAATTATTCTAGATAGGACCTTTGAAGCAAGAGTAATCAGGCTGATTGTACGGTAATCTCCACATCTGTCAGCTCCTACTTTCTTTGGTATAGGGATGATAACATTCTTCTTGAAATCAGAGGGTACGTCACCTGTTTCATAAATCCTACACACCAAGTGAAATAACCTGACCAGACCATCATCACCTATGCAGCGTAGCAACCTATTCGTCAATAAATCTAGTAAGCTTGCAAAGCCGAAACCTGGAAATTAGAGTCCCGTTAGACATTTAAATTGAAATAACAGATTGAAGATACCGTCAAACACACTGTTAAAACACTAAGATCGTTAACTCTGAATTTTTCACGAAATTTGTCAAGTGAGGAGTTTCAAGCAAGATAAATCACTGATCTAAGCCACATGAATTTTGTATTGAACATTGCACATAGCTGCTGTTGCTGCCAAGGAGAATCGGCATGTGTTCTTTTTCAAAGTTGTAAGAGGTAAATGTATTTATATTGAAGTTGGCAGCTGTGACCAACATTGTTACTGAGCTAGCCAACATCATGATTGAACATTTTTCCATTCGAAACAACAGCTCATTCGCATTTTACGAGTAGTGTAATAATATTACATTCATCATCATCATCATCTTCATTTCCCCTTTTCCAGCTAATCCTGGGTGGGGGCAAATATGGTTCCTCTCCACTTCGTTCTGTCGTTCCACCATTCCTCCTCCGACACGGTGTTCCAATCCAGGTTGCATTTTCTAATGCTATTCTTCACCGAGTCCATCCAAACATTCTTGGTCTTCCTCGTCCTCTCTTCCCTGTCATCCGTCGTTCCAGTGCTCGTCTTGGTAGCCTTACTTCATTCATCCGCTTGACATGTCCAAAACATCTCAATCTGTTTTGCTCCAGTTTGTCATTTGGTTTCTATACTCCCAGTTCTTTCCGTATATCTTCATTTCTCACTCTGTCTCTCTCCGTTTTCTGGACCATACTTCTCAGGAATCTCATCTCAGCTGCCTGTACTCTGCTCTCATCCCTCTTAGTCATTGGCCAAGTTTCTGCTACATATGTCATTATAGGAACATAATATGCTTTGTACATAACTTCTTTAGCCTTAATTGGTTCCTTGTTCCATACTAGTCCCCGTACCTGTTGGTAGAAAGCACTACCGAGTTGTATTCTTCTGCTAATTTCCAAATCTAGTCTTCCATCTCCAGTCAGTTCACTTCCCAAGTATTTGAAGTGTTTCACCACTTCCAATTCCTTATCTTCGACTTTGATTCCTCATTTTCCTTCTTTCTTACCTCTACTCATCACCACTGGTTTACTCTTCTCCACATTTATCTTCAATGCCCTTTGCTCAATCTTTTCATTTATTACGTCTGAATGTTTTTGTACCTCCATCTCATCCTCGTCCTAGATCACAACATCGTCTGCAAACAACATTACCTTCATCTTTGTCCTACTATAGTCTTTCATTGCTGCCTTCATGATGTCATCCATCACCATTAAGAACAATAAAGGTGACAACACACTTCCTTGCGTTAGTCCAGTGTCACTTTTAAACCATTCCGATGTCCCGACTCTAGTCTTCACACTACTGTAGCAATCCAAGCACATTCTTTTTGTCCTGTCTCTCAGTTCCTTGGCTATCCCCCTATTTGTTAAGCTCTCCCAAACTCTTTTTCTAGGGATGCTATCATAGGCCTTTTCTAGATCAATAAAAGTCATTACCATATCCTTCCCATATTCCCAACTCTTTTCAATGTTCTGTCTCAGAATGAAAATGGGTTCCACTGTTGACCTGCCCCCTCTAAATCCAAACTGCTCCTCCTCTATTTGGCTTTCTACCTTTACTCTAATTCTTTCTTCTAGGATTCATTCCATTACTTTGGCAACATGTGAGATGATGGTGATTCCTCGGTAGTTACCACACACCTTCCTGTCTCCTTTCTTGAATATTGGCAATATTATTCTATTTTTCCTGTCTTAAGGAACTTTTTTCTCTCTCCACACATTACTGAGAACTCTGTAAGTACACTGCAGTCCCACTGGTCCTGCCGCCTTGATCATTTCTATTGCCACTTTGACGATTCTCACAGCTTTCCCCATCTTCATCTTCCGATCTGCCCATTCCATTTCTGCCATAGAAATGTCTGGTTCTTCTTCTATTTTTTCCTCCACATTTTTGGCTGTTTGCGAAACTTCTCCGCATGCCTGACGTCTCACCTTCAACAGCTCGCTGAAATATTCTTTCCATCTGTCCGTTATTTCTTCTGGTTTTGTCAATATTTCACCTTCTCTGTTTTTCACGAACCCAGTGTTCACATTTTCATTCCTTCTACTTTTTATAATTCCAAATAGCATTTTTTCCTCCCTTATTTCCTGGGCGAATTCTTCCCAGCTTTTCTTCTTTTTCTCTGCAATTATTTTCTTGCAATATCTGTTTACATCTATATATTTTGCTCTACTTTTTTCAGTCTTTCTTGTTTTCAATTCCTTCCAAGATTTCTTCTTCTCTCTTACCCATTCTTTCACTCTATCATTCCACCATTTTGTCGCCTTTTCCCGTACCTTTCCTGATGTTCTACGACATGTTTCCTCTGCACTGTTTACAAATACACTCTTAAACTTTTCCCATTCTTGTTCCACATGGGTAATATCCGTCCTTGGTATTTGTTCTTGCAATTTTTTCTTAAACTCTTCTGCAACCTCCTTTTCCTTTAGTCTCCAGACGTTAATCTTTCTTTCTCTTTTTTCTGGTAATCTCATGACCTTTCCTACTTTTAGTTTTGCTACCACTACCCCATGGTCTCCTCCAAAGGCTTCCTCTGGCATGGCTGTGACATCCATTAGCTCTTTCCGATGTCCTTTTTCGACTAATACGTAGTCTATCAGAGTTTTCGTTCTTCTATCTCCTCATCCATACCTTGTTATCTTACATTACATTTTAAATTGTTAATACAGCATTGAAGTGTCGTCTTTTTAGCCTATTTTCAATTTTGAAAAAATAGGCTTATGAGATCACCTTTTGTCCGTGTGTGTGTGCGTGTGTGTGTGTGTGTGATTCGTGTGTGTGTCCCCCCCTAATAAAATCTAAACGGCTGGAGCGATTTCAATGAAACTCGGAAAGTTCATAGCACTATTCCCGGCGACCTCGACCGTGCCCTTCAAATAGTGTTACGACTCACCAATCCAACACTTATGTGACTTTAGAAAATCTGATAACTACAAAACCAACATGGCGGCCAAGCGAATTCGCGACTTTTAAATAGACGTTTCTCGCGATTTGACCAACCAAACGCAATGAAACTTGGTACAGTATATGTTTATATACATTGTAATGCACCGACATCTAACTTCGTTCAATTGTTTACATAATCACAAGATGGCGGATGTGCGAAATATTTCACCGGCATTCTATATCTCTGAAACTATTAGCGGTAAAACCCTGAAATTTTGTACGGAGATAAAGGGCGCTACTGGAAGTCCATCTATAAGACTTTCAAAAACCGTTTAACTACAAAACGAACATGGCGGCCAAGCGAATTTGAAAATTTTAAATAGACCTTTCTCGCGATTTAATGTTCCAAGCGCACTGAAACCTGGCACAGGAAATATTTATACACATTGTAATCCACTGGTATCTAATTTAGTTCAATTGTTTACATAACCTCAAGATGGCGGCAGTGCGAATTTTAAAATTAAGATTTTATTTATTGTGATGTAGTCATGCGATCGAAGTGAAAGTTTGAATAATGAACCTACGCAATAATTTTCCTTTAATGGTACATGACTCTATGGCCTATACATTTAACAATCCAACATGGCGACCATCCGATATATTTAGACGATACTGATTATCTACGAATCTATTTTAGCAATCAAACTGCATTTTTTAATGTTCATAGGGGCCATGAAGTTAAGTTCACCTATAGGACTTTAAATAACCTGGTGATCACAAATCCAACATGGCGGTGACGCGAATTATAAATATTCACATGGACGTTTCTCGCAATGTAACCAACTGCGTGCAGTGAAACTTGGTACAGTAAATCCTTATACGAATGTTAATCCACTGGCATCTAATTTATTGCAATTGTTTCCATAACCTCAAGATGGCAGCTGTGAAAAATTTTAAAATCTCCTTGTTTTTTCTTGTGTCCTAATTATGCGATTGAAGTTTGAATACTACACGTTCACAATAATCTGCATGTAACAGTACATAACTCTAGGACCTACATATATAAAATCCAACATGGCGACCATCCGAAATATTTAGTCGGTTCTCAATATCTACGAATCTATTACAGCAATCAAACTGAAATTTTGTATGTTGATAGTGGCAATTAACATAGGATATATGAAAATAGGCTGTATAGTTCTTCACGGAACTACTTGTTTCTCCCCTGATGTTACGTCAGGGGCACATATGTCGCACATAGAGACAGCTGCCACTAACAAAATATGTTGGATGCAATACACAACCGACGAAATTATTTTACTATTCTTACAGAATTCTGAATGACGGTAGTGCACAAGCCACTTCAGTCGTTGAGGTTTCGGAAAAATAAAGTTGAACAAAGTTGCAATGCCTACAGCCCATATGGTGTGGTGTAAAATTAAGCAACCTTGAGTGTCACTGTATAGATGAGGGACAGACGTGGGTTGTATGACACGGCAGGGATTTTCTCGTTTCTTCTTTACCAATATGGACTTAAGATGTCTCTCACCGTATTGCCAGTACGTGATGGAGTAAATCTCCGCACAAATTCTACTGATTTAAGTGTATAGCAATCTCAAAATATGCTAATCGTGTACTGATCTTTAAAATGAATATTGGTAATTCGTTCCTCACAAAAATACTTGTTCCTTTCTCAAACTAATAGCATGTTGCAAGGGAAGGATGATTTCGAAGTTTCACCCCTTCAAACAACAATGTCCTCCACAACATTTTTTATCATGTAAGTCCCAGATAAAATCTCCGTAATTAGTTTTAACTGATAAATACCATAACAGAATTATTATCTTTTTTAAATTGCTAGATGCAATCTATTCCATTTCCAGTGTTGCCTTAGTAATCGAAATTTGATGTTTTTCAGTCGGTCAACATGATTGTACCCAATATTGTGATGGGTTATTCCCTAATACTGAAAAAAAGAACTCTCGGCATGCCGGAAGGCGGAGGTAGATTTCACGGTGCAAACTAGGGGATATGCGAAAATAGGCAGAATATGCAGGTTTTCGTAGAAGGATCAGTCCACATTTATTGCGAGAAAGTATTTTACAATTGAAGCTTAATTAACTTTATTTTTTGTCTTTTTATGCATATTTTTAGCATTTTACTGTCTTATGGGGACGGTAATCTTCTTGTCATTTGGGGTCCATTTTTAGCCTACTTTCCATTTTTGCAAAAATGAAAGTAGACTTATGAGATCAACACAGGGCGAAAAAAGTGTGTCTGTCTGTGTGTGTGTATGTGTGTGTGTGAGTCTGTGTGTGTGTGTGTGCATGTGTGTGTGAGTCTGTGTGTGTGTGTGTGTGTGTGAGAGAGTGTGTGTACTCTGAATGTCTGTCCCCCCCCTATCAATTCGAACACGGTGAATGCGAATTGAACGAAATTTGGTACAAAGGTAGCACTAGCAAAGGACACCTCAGTGTCGTGTTTTATATCGCCGCCATCTTGACGGAAACGTAATGGCGGCCACACAAATGTTCAAAGCTTAAATCAAATTACGACTAACCTAATCATCCGATCTCTACCAAACTTTGAACAACATACCTATATGGGGGGAGCATCCTTTGACTAAACTAATAGGTCATCAGCGTAATAGTTTGCGGATGGCGGCCATCTTTGTGTGAAAATCGATTCTCCCTATTAATTCGAACACGGTGCAACCGAATGGAACGAAATTTGGTACAGAGGTAGTACTAACAAAAGGCACCTCAGTGTCATGTTTTATATCGCCGCCATCTTGACGGAAACGTAATGGCGGCCACACAAATGTTCAAAGCTTAAATCAAATTACGATTAACCTAATCAACCGATCTCTACCAAATTTTGCAACAACATACCTTTATAGAGGAAGCATCCTCTGACTAAATGAATAGGTCATTAGCCTAATAGTTTGCGGATGGCGGCCATCTTTGTGTGAAAATCAATTCCCCCTATTAATTCAAACACGGTGAAACCGAATGGAACGAAATTTGGTACAGAGGTAGCACTAGCAAAGGGCATCTCAGTGTCATGTTTTATATCGCCGCCATATTGACAGAAACGTAATGGCGGCCACACAAATGTTCAAAGCTTAAGTTAAATTACGACTAACATAACCATCCGATCTCTACCAAACTTTGCAACAACATTTCTTTATGGAGGGAGCATCCTTTGACCAATCTAATAGGTTATTAGCCTAATAGTTTGCGGATGGCGGCCATCTTTATGTCAAAATTGATTCCCCCTATTAATTCGAACACGGTGGAACCGAATGAACGAAATTTGGTACAGAGGTAGCACTAGCAAAGGGCACCTCAGTGTCATGTTTTATATCGCCGCCATCTTGACAGAAACGTAATGGCGGCCACACAAATGTTCAAAGCTTAAATTAAGACTAACATAACCATCCGATCTCTACCAAACTTTGCAACAACATTCCTTTATGGAGGGAGCTTCCTTTGACCAATCTAATAGGTTATTAGCCTAATAGTTTGCGGGTGGTGGCCATATTTATGTCAAAATTGATTCCCCCTATTAATTCGAACACGGTGGAACCGAATGGAACGAAATTTGATACAGAGGTAGCACTAGCAAAGGGCACAGTGTCATGTTTTATATCGCCGCCATCTTGACTGAAACGTAATGGCGGCCACACGAATGTTCAAAGCTTAAATCAAATTACGATTAACCTAATCATCCGATCTCTACCAAATTTTGCAACTACATACCTTTATGGAGGGAATTGACCAATCTAATAGATCATTCGCCTAATAGTTTGCGGATGGCGGCCATCTTTGTGTCAAAATCGATTCCCCCTATTAATTCAAACACGGTGAAACCGAATGGAACGAAATTTGGTACAGAGATAGCACTAGCAAAGGGCACCTCATATTCATTTTTAATATCCCTATAGCACGTTGTATTTCAACAAGCTACTACAAACAACATTCAATCATACTCCTTGAAAAGGACAAAGAATTATAACAATACCCATGCATTTAGGAGAAAGTAGGCTATATGTTCTTTACTGAACTTCTTGTTTATACTTGTGCGTACACTGTCCTTATACAAGGTTTCGACACGGATGTGTAACTATCTAATGGTCAGTTACTTCTTCACGCAAAATGTTATCTCCCGCAGAGATGTTGATTGGCTCCTCAGTTTAGGGGCTGCGACAACGCGGTCATGTAGCCCCATGAACTTTGGATGTGTGTAGAATCTGTCCGATAAACGGTGTCTAATGGCTGTATCAGTCTGTAATTCAGGTAAGGACTGCAGACGGTCAATTGCATGCAGTAGTTCCTAACTTTTCTACCAAATACTACCTCAACGACACCTAGCTGTGAACTTGGCTACTAGTTGCCACCGCAACCAGCAACTCGCAACGAACGTTGGAACTTCCCCTCCGAAGGAAAGCATACTGAGGGACTTATAGTGCTCTTAGAAAATCTGGCGACTTCGGCCGGCTTTGAACCCGCGACCTTGGGCATAGAAGTTCAGCATGCTACCAGTTACGTCAGCGAAGCCGGTTCCCACAGAGTCAGATGGAAAACTGAATGTGATCTCGTGCAATGATGTTGTCATGGCAACCTCTGATGGCTCATCCCCCATCAATTTAGAAGCGTTGTCATGGTAACCTCTGATGGCTCTGGGCATTTTCTTATAATTCCGAAATCATTTTTAGCCTACGTTTCACAATTTGCAAAAATGAGGAAAAAGTAGACTTATGAGATCGATCTGGGCAAATGTGTGGCTGTCTGTCTGTCCTTCTGTCTGTCTGGCTGTGTGTGTGTCCCCCCCCCTCCCCAGCAATCGAAACCAAATTCAGTATGAGCCAAGATCTGTATCTGAATATCTCAAGCCCATATTTGAAAATGATACCAGTGCTACCAACTGCTGAAAAAACGCACTTGAAATTTGAGCTCCATGTTGGATATCTTGGAAGGTATGAATGGGAGCTAATCCAAAATTGGCACACATATAGACAATAATATTTCAGTTTAGGTTCCAGGAGGCCATACATGGCAGTGTTGCCAAATTGATTCTATGCCTGCTGATAGGTCCAATACTTATATATATATATAACTTCTACATTATCAATTGGATGTCAACCAAATTTCGCGTGTAATATGTGTACATAAACAGATATGAGTGAGCGTATTCTTAAAAGTAACCAGGGCTGCCAACTGTTAATAAATTCAGTTTCTATTTAGTTACACTAATATCAATATATCACAAAGTATGCAAGCCAACAGCTTACATTTTGCACACGTATAGTACCTGACATTCTAGATTATTTTGGAGTAACTAATATACGTCAGTGCTGCCAACATGATTCTAAGCCTGCTGATAGGTCAAATTTTGAAATATATGCAACTTCTGTACTAACGAATGGATTCCATCCAAATTTGGCACAATAAGAGATCATAATATTTCAGATTATTTCTGACCAACACATGCATGGCATTGTTGCCAACATGATTTTACGAGCGCTGATAGATCCAATGTCTAACTGCATGTACCGTCCTTACTATCCATTGGACTTCAACCAAATTTTGTATTCTGTAGCTTAAGAGATGGAACTAAGAATATAGCCTATTCAGTCACCAGGGCTGCTAACTGTAGTGCTCTATTAAGCTACATTATACGAGGTATATTTCGAACTAATTAGAAATGTCGATATTACCAACTTAATTTCGTCATGATTCTAGATATGTCCGTATAGATTAATCACTGGCATGAATCTTAATTTTGAGAAAAGTAAGCTCTTTATTTCGTCACGGAACTTCTTGTTCTCATCCCTTGGCGAAATGGTGGGTCATATCAAAAATTATTTCAGACAAAAGTTTTAGGTAATTATTAGGGGAATATTGTCCATTTTGTGCGGTTTTGATATTGTGCCTATGATTAATTTTTCCCTAAAACCACAGTTCTTCCCACCCCTTTGGTCAATGGTTGGTGCTATCAAAAAACTTCTTAAACATAAGTGTTTGGCACTTATCCGATACATAGTATGAACTTTGAATGGATTCGATATTTCACATATTAAGTGAGTCATAGCAATATTTCACTTTTTCGGAAAAAAAAAGCCCCCATTTTCACCCCCTTCGACCGATTTTGCCCATTAACGAACTCGACCGAGATTTTATAGGGATACATGTTACGTAAAAATGCAAAGTGATTGGTAAAAAATAGCGGTAATTATCGTGTCCACAATAAAGTGATATACATACATATATATAAGAGTTTAGTGCTTTTCAGTCGGTCAACACGAATGTACTCAAAAGAACTGGGTTATGCCCTAATCCTGAAATAAATTACATGAGATTAATAAATCGAAACCAAATTCAGTGTGTATTTATTAATCTCATGTATTTTATTTCAGGATTAGGGCATAACCCAGCTCTTTTTGGTACTTTCATGTTGACAGACTGAAAGGCACTAAACTCTTGTTTACTAAGGCAATACTGAAAAAATGGCTTCAAACCACACGATATACATATATCTATATATAAAAAATATTTATGAAAACTTATCCGAGTCCGTCCGGCCATTCTATTCGGTCGATTTTCTTCATTCTTTTTTAAATTATAGGTATTCATGCACAGATTTGTTATCAAGTATTACAAATCACTTACTTCCGCCTTCCTCAAATTATTTAATTTTTTCAACTTTTCCCAATTTTGAAGCGACCATATCTTTGGCTCTAATTGAGGTACGCAGGTCGTTTAGGTCTAATAACACTCAGTGACTCAAGCGCTTTCATTTAAGCTCTCAGCTATTCAAATCGGCTGATTCTGAGGAAAGTTATGAGTGAACATTCGATATTACATCTCATTTTTTCAACATTTTTTCTCATTGTTGCAATCATATCTCCGGTTCTAATTGAGTTACACAGTTCTTTTTGGTCTAAGAGCACTCAGTGAATTATGTTCTATCTTTTGAGGTGTTAAATATTTAAATTAGTTAATTTTGAGGAATGTTATGAGTGCCGAAGCGAATATTAGAAATATTTATGAAAACTTAACCGAGTCCGTCCGGCCATTCTATCCGGTCGATTTCCTTCATTCCTTTTTAAGTGAAAGGTATCCATGCACGGATTTGTTATCAAGTATTATAACTCACTTAACTTCCTCCTTCCTCAAATTATTTGATTTCTTGAACTTTTCCAACTTTTTTCTCATTGAATCTATTAGGTATATTAAAAATATTTTTGAAAACTTATCTGAGTCCGTCCGGCCATTCTATCCGGTAGATTTTCTTCAGTATTTTTTAAATGAAAGGTATTGATGCACAGATTTTTTTATCAAGTATTACAAATCACTTTACTTCCGCCTTCCTCAAAATTATATGATTTTTTCAACTTTTTCCAACATTTTCAAACTTTTTCCAACTTTGAAGCAATCATATCTTTGGTTCTAATTGAGGTACGCAGGTTCTTTAGCTCTAAGAACACTCAGTGACGCAAGCGCTATCATTTCAGCTCTTAGCTATTCAAATCGGCTGATTCTGAGGAATGTTATGAGTGAACATTCATTTTTTTAAACATTTGTTCTCACTGTAGCAATCATATCTCTAGTCCTAATTGAGTTACACAGTTCGTTTTGGTGTAAGAGCACTCAGTGGATCACTCTATATCGTTTGAGGTATTATATATTTAAATTGGTTGATTCTGAGGAATGTTATGAGTGCCGAAGCTAATATTAGAAATATTTGTGAAACGTTATTCGAGTCCGTCCGGCCATTCTATCCGGTCGATTATCTTCATTCTTTTTCTAATTGAAAGGTATCCATGCACAGATTTGTTATCAAGTATTACAAATCACTTAACGTCCGCCTTCCTCAAATTATTTGATTTTTTCAATTTCCCCCCCACTTTTTCCAACTTTGAAGCAATCATATCTTTGGTTCTAATTGAGGTGCGCAGGTCGTTTTGGTCTAAAAATACTCCGTGACTCCAGAGCTTTCATTTCAGTTCTTAATGATTCAAATCGGCTGATTCAGAGGCAAGTTATGAGGGGACATTTAACATTACTTCCAATTTTTTATTTTCTTGCACCGAAAGATGAACATTGCCATTAATTTATTAGGATAGTTTCAGATCTACTTCCAGGAACTTCTAGATTTGACACGTGTGTGAATACATTGGTAACAGTAGAAGAAAATTGAAATTTTGCATTTTCTCACTGAACTTTTGAACAGGCTTGAGATGAGTGGTCTACCTCCCCATGTGCTAACTTTGAAAGAAGGTGCTATTGTAATGCTCCTTAGGAGTTTCAATGCAACTAGGAGATTACTGAACGGGACGAGGCTAATGGTTAGAAAAATGTACGACAATATCATAGATCTCTAAATTCTAACTGGTGTGAATAGTGGGGAGCGAATACTGCTACCTCGCGTAGATTTGTCACCATCTGACACTACAATGACAATTTGCTATTACAATCAACAAAGCGCAGGGTAAAACGCTTCATCGAGTAGGGATTTACTTGCCTGATCCTGTTTTAGGCCATGGAATGTTGTAGGTTGCCTTATCCCGAGGAAAATCATTTAAAGATGTAAAAGTAGAATTTTTTTGAATTCCGATACTGAAAAATAATGCTGCGGTGCAGCACTGGCTCCCTAGTAGCCTTTATATACACATTTGAACTGAAAGTGGTTTTGGGGTCTAGGGGATGGGAAACGCGAATATATGTCGAAATTTTCCGGATGTCGAAACATGGTACCCATTGCAATAGTTAGCTTTCTAATGAAATCTACCTAATACATGAGATTAATAAATACACTTTCGTTGATCGAAACTGGTCATACAAGTGTATTTACTCTCATGTAAATTTTATTTGTCAGAATTAGGGAATAACCCATCAGAATCGGGTACAATCTTGTTGACCGACTGAAAGGAGAAAAGGCTTGTACTGATGTCTAAACTTTGAAAAAGATGGTATATTGGCTTTGACGGCCGGTGAATTAAAACTCAGCAATTCTTCTAAGTTTGTGCCGTGTCTTGTGTTGGGTTTCGCCTAGGTCACCAAGCTAGGCTCATCGGCGGGCACTTGGTGTCCCCGCTCAGACCCCCACAGGAGTGACGAACTCCGCGCCACCTACCTTTATATAAGGTGCAACTGCACCACTTGACTGCGAGAACTAAAAGCTCAAGCAGCCTTAACCTCCGTATGAAGGCTTCCAAAAAGATGGTATATTGGCTTTGACGGCCGGTGAATTAAAACTCAGCAATTTTTCTAAGTTTGTGCCGTGTCTTGTGTTGGGTTTCGCCTAGGTCACCAAGCTAGGCTCATCGGCGGGCACTTGGTGTCCCCGCTCAGACCCCCACAGGAGTGACGAACTCCGCGCCACCTCCCTTTATATAAGGTGCAACTGCACCACTTGACTGCGAGAACTAAAAGCTCAAGCAGCCTTAACCTCCGTATGAAGGCTTCCAAAAAGATGGTATATTGGCTTTGACGGCCGGTGAATTAAAACTCAGCAATTCTTCTAAGTTTGTGCCGTGTCTTGTGTTGGGTTTCGCCTAGGTCACCAAGCTGGCTCATCGGCGGGCTCTTGGTGTCCCCGCTCAGACCCCCACAGGAGTGACGAACTCCGCGCCACCTACCTTTATATTAGGTGCAACTGCACCACTTGACTGCGAGAACTAAAAGCTCAAGCAGCCTTAACCTCCGTATGAAGGCTTCCAAAAAGATGGTATATTGGCTTTCACGGCCGGTGAATTAAAACTCAGCAATTCTTCTAAGTTTGTGCCGTGTCTTGTGTGGGGTTTCGCCTAGGACACCAAGAGCCCGCCGTTGAGCCAGCTTGGTGTCCTAGGCGAAACCCCACACAAGACACGGCACAAACCTAGAAGAATTGCTGAGTTCTAAACTTTGAATTAATAAAGTAATGTAAAGTTTTGAAGCCATTCTTTCAGTGTTGCCAATACAAACTGTTAGTTGAAACTCTTCAGTCGGTCAACACGAATTTGCAGACTGGGTGGGGTATAATGTAAATAAGTATATTATATTTAAGTGTTATTAGTATTAATATGACCACCTCGTGGTGTAGCGGCGGCTGTCGCCCCGAAGGTCCGAGTTCGATTACCGGCTCTGTCAAGAAATTTTAGTTCTGGTGTGAGGGCTGGAACGGGGTACACTCAGCCTTGTGAGGCAAAACTAAGAATAATAGGGTTCGCTTCCTATCTCATTCATCGTGGAAGTGATTTCTATTGCATGACAATTCAGGGATGGTTCCTAACCTTAGGCCACGACCGCCTCCTTCTCTATCCTATCCCCAATTTACAAGTAAACACACTAGTACAGCCATCATAATAACACAGGTTATCACATGAATTCAACACACACACAAAATACCACGATGTCGCAGAGCCTAAAATAAGGAACTACAACAGTATAAAATCAAATCCAAGTATTGATTTTTAGTTCATGTATGTCATTTTTGCAAAAGAAATATGTTTCGTATGTATATCTCCTTCATAAATTACCGAATGAAATATTATGATTATTAATAACACTACACTGTTGTTGTTGTTGTTGTTTCAAGGCGCCTAAAATAAAGGATATTGGCCGATTACTACACTAATGCTAATACCGTGTGTCCACAAAGTCTCTCCGCAGCGGCGAACTACGCGGGGCTCGACTTGAGGGACGTGTTAGGTTGGCAGTACATTCATGTCGCTGTATACGCAGCCTCACCGCAGCGCTTGTTCCGTGTTGACCTTCAACTGGAGTGGTTGGATGAGGAATTTCGGTTCATTATTGCTGTCAGTGAGTGCCTGTGCATGACAGTGTTGACACTGTAAGTTGTTTTCTCGTCAAGTTCTTGTGTAAGCTGAGTCTAGTGGGAATGCTGACCACTGCAGAGCGTGTGTTTTTAGTGGACGAGGTTTTCCGTGCTAGTGAAAACTTTATGGAGCATGAGAGGTGGCAATTTAGTTTACGTTTTCCTGCTTCGAAGTGTCCACATCGTGATACTGTACGAAACTTACAGCGTCAACACTGTCATGCACAGGCACTCACTATCAGCAATAATGAACCGGGATTCCCCACCCTACCACAAGAGTTGAAGGTTAACACGGAACAAGCGCTCCAGTGAGACTGCGTATACTGCGACATGAATGTACTGGTAACCCAACACGTAAATCGCCTCTGCGGAGAGAATTTGCGTACACAATGTACCCGAAGTTATAAAAGCTTTTAAAATGAACACGTAGGAAAATTTTCAACGCTATTGCTCCAAAACTTATATCGTTATATGATGCACATACACATTTTCACTCGGGCTGTGATAGGATCTGGTTGAGCATACGTTATGAGAGAATGATGAGTCAAGTAATGGTGTGCCTTTCATCTTGATTCACGTTGGTCCACGTTCTGTCTATCATGGCCAGTAATATAGAAGTCTGGGTTATCTCTCTTCTCTTTGCTTTTCTACACTCTAGTAGAGTAATTAATTTAATGTAAAACCAAAAACTCTTAGTTTTGCTATTTATGACGAAACTTTAGAAATAAGTTTGTAGTTTTATGTTATTGTTCATCTGGCGATCAGTGGTCCTACTTCTAATTTCGAGATTCCTATAACCGGAAGTTACACTTAACCTCGAAAACCCAACTTAGTTTGGTTGGTTCCTTACTTACGGGGCTGCGACAACACGATCATGTAGCCCCGTATACTTTGGGTGTGTGTCTGATAACCGGTGTTAATTGTTATGGCTGTATTAGTGTGTGTTATCTGTGATTCAGGTAGAAGGACTGCAGACGATCAATTTTTCAAGTAGTTCCTACTTTTGCTACCATCCACGACACATAGCTGTGGACTTGGCTACTACTAGATGCCATCGCAGCCAGCACTGGATGACGAACGTTGGAACTAATATAGCGTTATCAAACTAACCTACAAAGTTTAGTTTCCACAAGTGTAGTTAGTGGAAGGTTCCTTTTCAAGCCGTAAACCTATGACATGGGACCACCGGCTATACTTCCCCTCCGAAGGAAGGCATACTGAGGGATATTTAGCGCTCTTAAAATCCGACGACTTCGGCCAGGTTTGAACCCGCGATCATGGGCATAGAAGCTCAGCAACTACGCCACCGAAGTTTATAACAGGTGATATTGGTGATAGTTATCTTCGCTTTAGGATATGACATTTTTACTGGATAACTGTTTGGCTCAATACACATATCTCCGATCAGCAAAGCAAAACATGCCGGGAGTAAAGGTCTACTTGCACTATAGCCTACTACAGATATACTAGCAAATACGTCACAATGGCCCATGCAGGTAAAGCGAGATGCACTATGTGAAATGAAGGCTCTTGGAGCATTTAGGTTTTTAACTTTACATTGATCATTTTAAAATTCCTTGAGATGTGAAGAAGGCGCTGCGATGTTATTGAGTTATTTTCACAATTATTTGGAGTGACCTCTGCCAACTTGGCTCATTTTAACTTTGGTCAGGGCTTTGAGGCCAGACGTATCCCGATCTATCCCACTGTCACTGGGAGTCGAATCCCGGCCATGCCACTGCATTCTGAGGCTCCCCAGCATTGTTCAGTTATGGATTACAGCTCAGTGTCATGTGTAAAATACATTATGTACTTCAATACTTATATTCAAGTCTGTTATTTGCAACGCATCGATCTACCATGTTTGGTTGCATGTCTGTAGCACAAAGGAATTTGCGAAGAAGCATTTGGAAAGAATATATGAAAAAATACTTTTTAAAACACCTTGAAGTGTGATTTCTGTGAATATTTCGAACATTTTACTTGATTCCCTGTGAATAACTTCAAAGAGTCTGCTTGCATTCAGTGGTTGTTAGCGATTGTGAGAAAGTGTAGGCATGAAACCAAGCTACCTACCTACTCTATGACGAGAAACTTGCTATGTAATTTCTGAACTTCTTCGTGATTAAAAATACGAGGATATGCAAGTACCTGATCTTAGGAAGCGCTGGATTGAATTTTAAGTTTGTATTTAAGCGAAAAAGTTTTATGGTTTTAGAGAAGCTGCCGTGAGGGGGAGGCGGGCGAGGGGTAAGCAGAAAGAAGACACTGAGAGTAAATGATGAACATTTATTTACACATTTACATACAGAGAGATTGTACAATGGAGAATTCTGAAATACAAACATGCAAGTTGAAACCACCCAAAAGGGCCATGCACCTCTTGCAAAACTAATAGACATTGATTGTGAGCTGGCAGTGAAGTTGCCGGTTAAATACAAAATTGTGGCAATGCTAGCATATTGACTTGCAAACAAAACTCTCCTCTTAGAAACAGTGAGGGATCTGGTCACACTTGTTCCATTTAGGTGAATTAGTAATAACAAAACAATCTTATTAATTTAGTGAGTGTACCAGCTTGCTTCTAATGTACAGTGTAGTATTATGAGGGAAACCACGGAAATTGCCCCCATATCCTACTCTCTCACGCGAAGTATTAATGGTACCGTGTGTAGGAATAGTGACAGCTCCTCCATATTAATTGAATTTGCGTTTGTATTCAAACTTGTCCACGCGTCCTTGAAAACCTGGATCATTAAAGTGTAACAGGTTATTAAACCTTTATTTGAAACGTATTACTAAAAACTGCCTAGTCCTATGCCAAATGAAAATTATTCAATTATAAATGGTGGTTCTTTTACCTCTGTTGAGTCGATCGTATACCAAATGTAACATTCATTTGCTTTTCAAGATCCTTTCTGTTTGAAACTTAAATATTAACTTTATCTCACAGGAATTTAAAAAATCTGTAGAAAATAACCAAAATTAAGCCAAGACCAATCCCCTTCGGTTCACATGAAATGACGGGATGACACGACCTACGTGGTACTTTCAGCTAAATCGAACCTCTGCAACCAAACTATATTTAGCTTTGTTTTTAATTAGATATTAAATGGGGGGGATTTTATTTCCATATCTAAAGTATAGCATATTAGTTTACTTATAAAACACATAGCCTTTAAGACGAAATGTTGTAAGAGGTTGTATCTCAAAATCGAGTGTTCCCTGTATTACTAGGAAAGTTCATTTTCAACGCCATGATAATTCATACTAGCTGGTAACTCATATTCTGCTGTGAGTCACAATATTCAAACTTTCCTTTCTCTACAAGGAAGGCAGCTCAGAGAGGCGTGTGCTTATTGAAGGACATCCCAATTAAAGTAACACAGCTACGATTTGTTGTTACATTCTCTCTCCACAACATAACATGATATGGAAGCATGTAAACAAGTAGGATTATGTGTTACACATAGCGGATGAATGCTGTATGGTGGTACCATGAGGCGTTCCACACGAGAAGGGCAAGCCCGCCAAACATAATCGCAGTGCAAAGTTTCGCCAAATGTCTCTCTACATGTACGGTTATAGTCGGGTATGTGTTTCAGCTACGATTAAGGCTGATAGTGGCCTGTGTGCACTGCTCTCAGTTATCTGTTCAAGCTGGAAGTAAGAGAGTATATCACATTTGTAGCAGTCCATTAAGACGACACATGCTTGTACTCATATCTGACGCGAGAGTAAATCGACCGAGATGTTGCACGTGTCGCTAGTAAAACACACCAACGAGCCAGTTCCTAACCATTCTTCTGAATATGTTTTTTCTGGAACCAATTTCCCAACGTTTATATTGCCCTAATACATAACCCCAAAACTGTTGATTTAGAACAATACTTACTGTACTGTAAACATTTTGGGGGAAATGTTATTTTAAAAAATCGTAATTTACTTCGATATTATTACATCTGGAAAAGGGGGGAACACCTGCAGGCCTAATCCGTATCATGTGTGACCGCAGGTGCAAAGACTATCCATTGCCTTGTACAATTAGCTCCAAGCCCCGTGAGAACTTGACATTCACATAGTGGAGGAGCACAAAAAACGGATTTTATACCATATTTTGAAACGGAGAGATTAAATACACTTGGGTTGATTGTGAGTTATTAATGCGTTACATAATTGACATTACCTTGAAGGAAGCAATTTGAAGACTGGTGATCGGAATACATGTTCGATAGCTCGAGGAGGATTACTGATGATTTTGGTGGTGGTGTATTTGATAGTGAAGAAGGTGACTGTGCTTATGCTAGGCAAGACAACAATCAAGAAAGCCTCTGCTTACATAACAACTGCTACATAAATATTGTTACAAATATTACTAAACTTGGAGGGTTCGATTATCAAGTGTTTCCCAAACTTGTCATTCAGTGGAACGCTTTTTTATCTCAGGAATTATGTACGGAGCAACGTATGTTTATCACATTCAACGATCATTATTTTTTAGCCTACTTTTCACATTTTGCAAAAATGAGGAAAAAGTAGACTTATGAGATCGATCCGGGAAAATGTGTGTCTGTCTGTCTGTCTGTCTGTCTGTCTGTCTGTCTGTCTGTCCTTCTGTCTGTCTGGCTGTGTGTGTGTGTCCCCCTATCAACTCCTAAACGGCTGCAGCAATCAAAACCAAATTTAGTATGAGTAAAGATGTGCACCGGAATATCTCACGTCCATATTTGAAAATAATGTCAGTGCTACCAACTGCTGAAAAAACGCACTAGAAATTTGAGCTCCATGTTGGATATCTTGGAAGGTATGCATGGGAGCTATTCCAAAATTGGCACACATGTAGATAAGACTATTTCAGTTTAATTTCCAGGAGGCCAACCATGACAGTGTTGCCAAAATAATTTTAAGCCTTCTGATAGGTCCAATGTTTAAATGAATATAACTTCTACACTATCAATTGGATTTTAACCAAATTTTGTATGTAATATCTATACATAAACAGATATGACTGAGCGTATCCTAAGAGCCACCAGGGCTGCCAACTGTTAATAATTGCTCTCTCTCTATTTATTTATTTTTATCCAAATACCAATATATCAGAAAGTATGCAAGCCAACAGCTTTAAACTATGCACACGTATATTCTGACATTTTAGATTAATTTGGAGTAACATATATTCGTCAGTTCTACCAACATGATTATAAGCCTGCTGATAGTACCGATTTTTAAATACATGTAACTTCTATACTATCAGTTGGATTTCAACCAAATTTCGTATGTGCTATGTGTAAATAACAGATATGACTATAAGTATTGTTAAGAGCAATCAGGGCTGCCAACGGTTAATAAATGCTGTCTATATTGTTTTTAACCTAATATCAATATATCAGAGAGTATGCAAGCCAACAACTCTATACTTTGCATACGTGTAGCAAATGACATTCTAGATTAATTTGGAGTAATTAATACAAGGCAGTGCTGCCAACATGATTCTATGCCTGCTGATATGTCCAATTTTAAAATACATGTAACTTCTATACTAACAAATGGATTTCATCCAAAATTGACTCAACAAGATATCATAATATTTCAAATTATTTCTGACCAGCACACGCATGACAGTGTTGGCAACATGCTTTTACGCGTGCTGATAGATCCAGTGTCTAACTGCATGTAACGTCCATTGGACCTCAACCAAATTTTGTATTCTGTACCTTAAGAGATGGAACTAAAATATATATTCAGTCACCAGGGCTGCCAACTGTAGTGCTCTATTAGGCTGCATTATACCAGGTATATTTTGAACTAATTAGATATTTCGATATTACCAACTTAATTTCGTCATTATTCTAGATAGGTTCATATTCTGTAGAATAATCATTGGCATGAAAAGTAGGCTGTATAGTTCTTCACGGAACTTCTTGTTATTGACGTCAGAAAAGTTGGATGGCGCAGCCACGCGGCAGAATGTTGAAGCTGTAACATTGTGACTGGTAAGATTTATTTAGATGGTGAAGCATTGACGTCGTGATGGAAACAGAAGGAAATTTGTCAAATTCGAGGTGGTACTGCTCTGTATACGGTTGAAAATCGTATAAAACGGCTACGAAATATCTTCATTACTTTCCTGTACAAAAAGTTCAGAGCGAAAGATGGGCTTCGGCGCTGTCAATTGGAAAACGTGTTACATGTTACATGACAGTGTGCAGTCAGCATTTTTGTGAAGACGACTTCTTTCCACCGGTACTGTTGATTATTGATAGTTATTGTCTCTAATTTTTATTCACATGGATTTAGCTACATCAAAAATACGGATAAACTTATAGCCTATTACTTCTGTGCAGTACAAAGAATGTAACCCGCTTCTGTGCCGTACAAAGAATGTAATCCGCTTCTGTGCCGTACAAAGAATGTAATCCGCTCTTCGTAAACTTATTTTAGGGGTTCTTCCGATTGACAATAGCCGAATGGTTAGAAAACTTAAAAAATGCTGTTCCTAGCCTTAATTTGCCAGACAATTTATATTCTTGCCTTTGAACAGCAAGTATGTAGGTCATTGAAGTATGATTTGGCTTAAATTGTGTTTTTGGCTATGATCTCCTTACTGTTGAATTTAGTTAATTAATGTGTAAAATCTTAGTTTTAAGTACCGGTTTGGTGAAACGTCATCCCAGGCAGGCCGGTAACACCTATACTACTCAGGCAGATAGGTCACTTAGTCGTAATTTAGAAGTTATAGTGATGTTAAGTATACAAATGCGGAAATGTAGCAGGAGACCGGATCGGCCTAGGCTATTCTAACTTTAATTAGTTCCCATTTCAGGGTTTTACAGTTTTGAGTGCGAATAGTTGGTTTGAAAGTTGTACAACAGTAAGGAGAGTATGTTTTGTATAGGTTTTAATTGGTAGTATGGTTTATGTCGAGCTGAGGAGTGAATTTGGTTTGGCTTAAAGTGTAGTTTTTGATCTGTTCCGTTTGCTTATGACAAGTTCAAATGGAGACTCCAGCTTTGTTAAATATCTGTATTTTAAATATTTAATTAAATATATTGATAAAGAGGATGCCTCCATTTTAACTTGCCTGTGGCAAGAGATTAATAAATTAACATTCTTGCCTTTGAACAGCAAGTATGTAGGTCAATATTTGCAATATTGAAGTATGATTTGAGCATCCCAAGTAACGCTTCTTTGAACCCAAAACATTCATGCAAATTCAGGGTTGCTTGATTCAATTTATTATCAGGGAGTCGTCCTTTGTGTTATGTGAGATATATATATTGTGAAATTAATAAAAACATCGATACCGCTAGGCTCCCAAGTACAGGCTTCATATATGTAACAGCAGACAGTAAATTAACTATCTACAGTGGGTAATATTTTAACTGGTAGTAATTAGGCACTGCATTTAAATTGATTATAAAAATATTTATATCAATGAAAGGAAATATGTAGTATTTTACCATCATAAATTAGAAGCCATAACAAACGCACACCCAATTACTTCACGTCACTATATCGCCGCCATATTGCAAACAGCTGACCGTAAGCTCCTCCCCCGTTTCGGACGTCAATTAAGTATAAACACATTTGTAAACCAGCTGTGTGCGTTGAACTTGAACTGGTTCATAAGATTTGCCACCTGCCTCTCGGTGAGGTGTTTCACTCAAAACCACACGTGCCCCACTTAGCAGGAGTTTTATATTTTCTGCTCTCTCTTAAATGACCTTAAGACACAAAATTATTCTGAATTTTAAGTTGCAGTGACAGGAGCTCATGTGTATAAAATCAGCTGTGGTAAAGCAATACAATCCACCAGATATGTCGATAGCCACTGACATCAAATATCTCACCCCAGTTAAATAAAGTGAAGTTACGGTTGATTTGAATTTAATTATAAGAGTAAGTGTCGATATTTTGTGTGTATACCCAAAAATTAGTATAGGTCCACCCAATTTTGCTTCTATTGGTATATTTATGGAATATATATCATCAAATACGGTACTGTATCTGTGTCATTTTGACACGAAATAAGTTTTGATCCATTTTGGGCCATTTACAATGCTCAGATATTCCAATATTTCTCGGTCAGTCTGATAATCAAAGCCACGAGATTACTGAGAAGGTTGCCTTGAACAACAACAGTGTTCCACGAAATACAGTTTGGGAGACACTACATTGGATGGAATAGTAGAGGAGAATGAGAAGGTAACAAACTCGTGTTCTACTGGGAGTTAAGAAAGCAATACACCTCTACAATCAGCGTGAAGGAATGCAACTGTTAATGATGCTAATCAAATGACAAGTTTTACACCAAAATTTAGTTCGGATTTCCTAACAAAATGAGTTGAGTTGGTGTGGCTGCAGTAACACATCTTGAGACAGATTCTTGTAAAGTCTACACTAATTTTAAAATGTCCACCTAAACGGCGTTAATGTTGATTCACAGTTTAAACACCAACATGAGAGATATCAAATTTGCAGTCTATGGCCAAAATATATTCTTTTGAATGCTTCTTTCTAAATGACACATTTTATACATGTTTCTATCCTAATGTTCACATACGTTCAATAAACGAATGAACACTCCTTTTGGTTCTTCTGAAAACTCAGTGGCCTTAATCTACGATACTAGATAGCTTTATATGTACAGTAAATATTTAAAATACATACATATCGGGTTTAAATTTTTGTTTCTCAAGAAATATAGGAAGGACATTTGCGGTAAATATCAGCACTTACATTTATGCATTTGTTGCGCTTACTTTGGTTTTACTGTACCTACTGTACATGCAAACTACTTCAACAATGACAAATACATATCACAATAATTTAATAACACTAATGTTAAATTACGTCCATACCAGAAATTCGCTCTTAGCATTATGATTGATGAGACACGCGATTAACCTTTCTTGAATACCGTCACAATGAAGTCAACCTTCATCTCCGATTACTTACAGATGTCTATCAGACTCTAGACATAATGTAAATAAATGTATAATTTAAAAAGAACTCGTACTTGCGGCACATGATTGCTGCAATAGATGTGTATACTGCATTTCTTAAATAAGAATATTGAACCTTAATGATTCATTGCAAAGGTGTTATAACTCTAACACCTAGGGTTGCCATATGCCCTGAAAAAGCGGGACTTGTCCTGATTTCAGGCAAAGAAAAGAACGACCTTCTTCATTTTTAAGATACTAAAATGTCCGGAATTTTAAAAGGCTCATCTTGACAGCATATTTTTGCTGAAATGTTTATACAATTTTGGTACGCCGGCAGCACTATTCTTCCAATTTTTGAGAAACAAATAGATACTGAAAGTCAAGGAACTTATTAATTAGTTCTTTAGTAGACTATCGTTGAACACAAACAAATATACATCATTTTCAAATTTCTGTGTTTGTTATGGAGGGGCTACCTAACGTTTTTGGTTTGAATTTATAAATATTCTTTTTGTCGTAGTATTTTGAGCTAACACAATAAAACCTATTTCCAAATTGTTGCAGTGTTTTTACACGGTGGGATTGGGTGTTTGTATTTACTGGGAATAAGAAAAATGCATCATGCGTAGAAAGATGACAGACATAAACTAGAAGTTGGATTAGTTAAAGCAATCCTGATAGTTCAACATAATTTAAAATACATGAAATGACCAGAAATTAATGTGTTAAAAATCAGTGCTCCATTAAGAAATATATGTACTAGGTAGCCTACTACAGGAAAGTATGATTGCTTTACGGAGACCTCCTCAGGAGAGTTTATTAACTGTGTAAGGAGGCAGTTTATGTTGCTTCAGTTAAATACTATTGTATTATTCTTTTTTAATAACATAGACAAACCGTAATCACTCAATAGACATTTTTCATACTTCGTCACAATGTCCTGATTTTGCACCCTATCGTTATGGCAACATTACTAATACCGGTAGTTTATTTGTGAGTACTTCTAGATTTGAGTTCTAGTAAAGGACTTATTCCTTTCAGTTATATACAGAATGTCCAAAAATAAGTACCTAATATTTTAGAAGGTGAGAGTAAACATCAAAGCAAACAACAGTCTAACAAACATGGGTCATGGAGCACATACTTTATGAGAAAAACGAATGGGAATAACGAAAGCAAACGTTTGGTTATGAATATGTGCAGAGTCGTATTGACGCAGTCAAACAGGGCCAGTTGTGTGGTTCCAGTGTACATAACTCTTAACTCTGTGCATGTACCGTGGTGTAATACTTGCTTTGAAGGGCTGAATGAATGAGCATCACACTGAACACCTATGAACAAGTGTTCAGATCTCATAAATTATCTAGGCCTACTGTAGGACCCATGTTCATCAGACATTTTTCTTGATTTGATTGACATATCACCTCCTAAAATATTCGATAGGCCACTTATTTTTGAACACCTGTATACATAGCCCCAACAATTAATTGCCATATAAAATTGGATGAATCCATGTTGTTGTAAATTGTATTTGGAATCAGATGAGAGCTAATCAGCTAAGTTTAGCCCTTTCATCTCGTTGAATGGCTCTTAGTATACATTATTCAATACCTACACAGATAAATACAATAGTTTTGTAATTTCCTTCATATATATTTCTTCAGGTGTTACTTGGCTTACTGCAATACTTTGCTGAATTAACAGTAATAATAATGAAATGAATTCGGGAGCAACGAAAATAAGAATACTATGTTACTTACTTACTTAATTCCTCTAGTTCCCACTGGAACATAGGGCATCCGTAAAACGTCTCCACTGCGGTCGTCGACTTGCCAATGCTTTAACTTCCTTCCAGGTCTTCCCAATTTCAAGTGCCTCCTCGTCTACAGTCCTCCTCGAGGTCTTCCTAGGGCGACCTCTCCTCTGTGCACCTTGCGGATTCCATTCCAATGCTGTTCTTTCTACAGATCCCACTGGCTTCCTATCCATTTCAATTTTCTCCTCTTGATTTTCACTTCAACTGGAACTTGATTTGATATTCTCCATAGTTCTTCGTTGGATATGATTTCCGGCCATCTGATGTTTATGATGCGTCGTAAACAACGGTTTATAAATGTTTGCCGAAGATTAGTGATAGTTCGTGTAACCTTCCAAGTTCCACAAGCATATAGAAGGACTGACTTAACGTTTGTATTGAGAATTTGTATCTTCGTCTTCCTAGCAATGTTTTTATTCTTCCACACCGCATACAGCTGCATAAATGCTCCATTTGCTTTCCTTATTCTCGCTTTCACATCTTTTTCTGCTCCTCCTTCTCTTGTCACTACACTTCCCAAATAAGGAAATGTTTTAACCTCCTCAATCTCTTCTCCTGCCACAATCAACCTTGATTTAATTTTGGCATTTACTCTCATTCCTTTGGTCTTTCAACATTTATGTTGAGTCCTGCAGCCTCTGCTTCCTTTCGTAATCCTTCTAGCTTGTGTTTCATGTCACTACATCTTGAAGACAAAAGACAAATATCATCTGCAAACTCTAGATCTTCAAGTCTTTCCCCCATTCCCCATTGTATTGCTCTTTTTATCCTACCCAACATTTTCCTCATAACATTATCGAGCCCCACTAAAAAGAGTGTTGGTGACAGAACGCTTCCCGGCGAACTCCACTTGTGACATTCACATAGTCTGTGAGCTTCGCCTCATGTACTACTTTACACCTGTATCCTTCATACATTTCCTTCATAAGATTCAAGATCTTATGTGGTATTCCATATCTCATCAAGGTGTTCCACATTACAGTCCTGTTTACTGAATCAAATGCTCTTTCGAAATCTATAAACGTCAAGTACAATGTTACCTGCCATTCATTACTTTGCTCTAGAATTATTCTTAGCGTATTTATTAGATCAACACAGCTGCGCTGACTACGGAAACCAGCTTGTTCTTTTCGAAGGCGATGTTCTATAGAGGCCTTCACTCAGTTTAGGATTATTCTAGGGAGAATTTTACTTGGTATGCTCAGAAGTGTTATTCCTCTCCAATTCTTGCACATAGTGGTGTCGCCTTTTTTGGGAAGTTTCACAATGAGTTCCTCTTTCCAATCAGATGGAATTTTCTCTTCTTTCCATATTTTCTACATAAATGATAGGAGCAAATTAATGGTGACTTCTTCATCTGCTTTTAATATTTCTGGATCTATATTATCTATACCTGCTGCTTTACCATTCTTCATTTGTTTCAATGCGAGTCTAACTTCTAGCCTTGTTGGGGGGTCTAGCTTTATTCTTGGATCTTCACTGTCTAAACCATCATTTACTTCCTTGTATTTCCTGTTCGTTTCCACCATCTTTGTTTAAGATTTCTGAAAAATATTCTTGCCATCTTCTCAACTGTTCTTCTTGGGATAATAACATATTTTCTTGTTTGTCTCTCACTGGTTTACTCTTCCTATAACCTCCTCTTGACAATTTCCTTGTAATATTGGAAAGTTGTTTCATATCACCCTTCTTCTCGGCCTCTTCGGCAATTTTTGCCTGTTCATCAATCCATCTTCTTTTATCGCTCCTCCCACTCCTTTTTACCATTTTGTCAATTTCCGAATATTTCCTTTGTGCTTCTGCCTTCTGCTGCCGTGTTCTGCTTTGGTTTACTATAGCTTTTGTTTCTTTTGGTTTTTCAATTAAGTCCCATGTTTCCACAGACATCCAATCTTTCTGTTGATAACTCCTATAACCAATTAATTTTTCAATCGTTTGTATATAAATATTCTTTACATTCTCCCAAGTTCTTTCCGCACTTGACTCTTCCTCTTTTTTAAGATTTGCAAGGGCTTCAAACCAGTTTTTCAACTCCAAACTAAATTCTTTCCTCCTCCCTTCAGTTTTCAACTTTTGTATGTTGAACCCTTTTATCCGAGTGTCAAACTTCTTAGATGCAGCCCATATTTTCAATGTATACTCTGCCACCAGCAGGTGGTGATCACTACCAATATCAGCTATGTTAGAACAACCAATATTATTTTATATAGAAATACAATATTTCGCTCAGTAACTGTTTTTTTTATAGATAAGCAATTGCTGTATACTTTAAAAAGAGGATGTGACTGGTGTTTCCTACATTTATAGATACAGTATTTGTGTCGACCACCTTGGCTGTCACCCTCAGAAGTCCGGGTGCGATTCCTGGCTCCGTTAAGAAGTTTAATTCTGGTATGAGGGCTAGAACGGAGTATACAGCCTTGTGAGGCAAAACGGAGAAGACGTGGGCTCGATTCCCACCTCAGCCATTATGGAAGTGGTTTTCCGTGGTTTCCTACTTCTACTCCAGGCAAATGACAGGATGGTTCCTAACTCAAGGCCACGGCCACTTCCTTCCCAATTCTCACCTAAATTACAAAAAAAAACACTACTACAGAAACCAAAATAACACCGTTTATCAGACACGCACACCCTCCAAGTACACAGGGCTAAATTACCACGATGTCCAATCCCATCAATTGAAGCAACATCAATAGTATTTATGTCGCTTGTACACGCTTCGTGACAGGAAGGTTGGGCCAGAACTAAGGTCTACTTCCTTACACCCGTGGTGTTAGGGGTAGTCATATTGATGCATAACACCATGAAAATTCATGCAAGTTATGCAATGAAATGCACCACAGTAAGAATCTCATAGACACAATGAAATGTGACAAGCAGCTCATCGGAGCGTTGTATCAACGTTTTATTACTACCTATTAGCTTTTGATGGAAGACATTAAATCGTTGTGTGAAGTACAATTTACTTTGGCCATAAAAGGTAAGCAAATAACACAGAAGAAGGTTATTATGAGGGGTCATGGCAAAATGATCTTTAATAGCCAACGAAATGTCGGGTTTAACTATTATATCTCTAGCAATTGCCCTGACGAGCGGTTATTTTACTAGTATGACGTGTTCGTTTGAACTGAAATTCAGATTCTTGTCACCTCATTAAAAGGACGTCATCATACCAATAATTCTCTTCATTGTATTTTCGTAAAATACTGGTCACTTAAATCACCAACTAAGAAACATCTTACTCAATGAAAGTGAGATGTGTTTCATTCAATAATAACGTATTGCGACTGACTTTTACTGTGAATGAATAAGTTCTCAAACTTTCGACTGTGAGGATTTGGAGCCATCTTGAAACGAAAAGTGAATATCGTTCAACACTCCCAGTACATAATGTCCGTATACCATGAGTATTATGTCACTGTTAACCCACCGGAGGTCGCGTAGATTACTACCGTAATCCAGATTTCTTTGTTTAATATCTTCGAAAATAACACACTAGTTTTTGGTACACGTTGTTCAGTACCTTTCCTGGAAGGTCTTCCCACTATAAACACCGTGAAATATTACATAACTGACCACTAGACTGTGTGATATGTTCAAATGATGCATGTTACAATTAGAACTGCCTTGCTTTGGTTCTATACGTATAGATTGTGTAGGAACACTTAATAAAAGAAAAATGCTGATATGTTCCCAAACATGCCGTGGTTTCGTTCAATATGGAAAACGATACCAAACTTCTTTGAAATGTTCGAATTAAAGATGTTTTAATTCTGTGTCAAAATATTTGATATTTCTTGTATTTCTCTATGGTTAGTAAATATATTACTCTACAGAATTCTTATAACATCAACAATCACAATTTTAAAACAAATAATAGTTAATGAAATAACCATTAAAATTGGACCGCGCGACTAGTTACGTTACATTTTCGAGCGCGAACACTGGAGGGTTAATACCCACATATAGACTATAAATGATTATTAAAAGATAGACTGAGTGGGACTGAAAATATACGAGAGAATCGAAGGATCATTGAATATCCGGTCTCAAATTTGAGATTCTGAAGATTGCTTCAAGGTACTTTACTTGTCTGTAGTTATATGTTTAAAATGATCTCTCAGTGCATTTGTCAAAGAAGTTGTTACTTGTAGTGTGAACGCAACTAGAAACATCAGGGTACAGAGCGTGAAGCATACGGCTGTAATGATTGAGTCACTCAATTGACAAACAATGTTTACAAATAACACATAGTATAGGTTGATACTTCACTATTACATAGGACAGTGTGTTGATTCACTGTTCTCTCAAGTCAGACGCTATAATAACTACTTGTTATGGGTAGTTATACTAACCTAGCATGTTACTTAGGTTTACACAAAATGACATGCTTTCATCAATGCAGTATCATTGTTTCATAAATACAATTCAACTTTCTCATAGAATGACATTTTCCTTAGCAGATTGGTTATTAGTCTATATAAAACCATACACATTGGTAGTTCATGTTCTATATAAGAACCTATTTCCGATAGACAAATACTACGATCTTCCACATTCATGCATTAACCACCCGTGTATAAAATTTCCTACATGTTACTTATTTTTCTTGAGGCAAATCATGTTTGTTTGCATTGGAGTATATGGTAGATTAATAAACTAATATTGATCTCCAAAACATGGTATTACTATTGTATTGAACAACACGAGCTCTCCTTCACGGGGGGCACGTATCGATGCTTAAGCTACACCATCCAGCTTTCAATCGCAGAATACATATAAAAGTCTTCTAACCTGGTTCTGGTATCATGCCTCTACCCTTATAAAATACTTTCTATCAACTTGCGGTAGATTCCTGCAGAATTTTGTTTTGATCCTATTTCAATAAGATCAAAAGCTCTGTGATACAGTTTAGGCTTTTGGGTCTGAATTTTAACCGGTAGGCCTATTTCAGTTTGCCCCAAATGTATTCAATCGATTTGAAGAAATGTAGTCACTCAAATGAGTCCATTCTTTGCTTAGTAATTATTCTGAACAAGTAGTTCCGTAGCGAACTAAAGTACATACTTTTCTTAAAACTTTAAATTTAAACCTTATTCCTCTAATTAGGCCTGTTTAGAATGCTAGTAGCACTGATATTTTAAGATGTGCATGTTAGAATTACCCTAATAGAACAGTACAGCACGTTCGAAATTGTTTCCTTACATGGATTTTGAGATATTGAGAGTCTACGGCTCAAATGACCAGAGAGAGTTCTTAGGTTACTTGGTAGGACTGAGAATTTGCACAAGTGGGCATACCTTATGAAATACCGTACACTATATAGAAATTTTGGTAGAAATCCACTGAATATTATGGAAGTTACATGCAATATGGAACACATAAACGTATGTAGAATTAAAACTCAGCAATTCTTCTAGGTTTGTGCCGTGTCTTGTGTGGGGTTTCGCCTAGAACACCAAGCTGGCTCATCGGCGGGCTCTTGGTGTCTCCGCCCGGACACCCACAGGAGTAACGAACTGCGCGCTACCTCCTTTGATATACGAAGTACGTCCAGAAAGTAAGTTCCGTTTGGTAATAACATTAAATTGTGTACAGATACAGAAAAATTATTTATTGCACAACATTCTACAACCCTTAAACTACTTTTCCACATAACTGCCGAAATGTTGCAGGCATTTATCGTAGCGTGGCACGAGTTTTTGTATACCTTGTTCATAGACGTGTGCCGCCTGTGTCTTCAACTAGTTGTACGTTCCGCTGCAGCGCAGTTCCGCATATGCGCGGTAGACGCTCTGTATCAAGGAGAAGAAACGTGCGTCATTTGGAGAGCGCTGTCAGCCACGTACGCCTTGTTGTGCATGTTTACTCGTACAATGTCGGTATTGATTGAAAATCCCGCCGCTTGTGAAATCAAATCTGTGATTCGTTTTCTGAATGTTAGGAAAGTGAAACCAATTGGAATTTATCGGCAAATTTGCGAAGTGTATGGACAAAATGCGATGAGTGATTCAATGGTTAGAAGATGGGTCCGACAGTTCAATGAAGGGCGTAGTGAAGTGCACGATGAAGAACGAAGTGGGCGTCCATCTTTGGTTACAGAAGAACTGGTTCACGCGATTGATGACAAGATCCGGGAAAACCGCAGGTTTACAATTAGTGCTCTCGCTATGGAATTTCCCCAAATCTCACGATTACTAATTCATGAAATTGTTACCGAAAAACTGAACTTTCGTAAACTTTGCCGACGTTGGGTACCAAAGATTCTTACGGAGCAACACAAAACAAAACGGATGGGTAGTGCACTTCAGTTTTTGACCCGTTACAATGAAGGCGGCGAAGAATTTCTGACACAGATAGTCACAGGAGATGATACTTGGGTTTCTTACGACACCCCTGAAACTAAGCGGCAATCAATGGAATGGAGGCACACTTCATCCCCAGCAAAGGTTAAGCTGAAACAAATCCTGACACATCGGAAAATGATGTGCACAGTGTTCTGGGACTGGAAAGGCATCTTACTCATTGATTTCTTACCGCGTGGTCAAACAATCAACGCAGATGCTTACTGCGAGACACCTTGGAAATTGCGCCGCGCAATACAGAATAAGCGCCGAGGATTGCTGTCAAAAGGTGTTGTTTTTCTTCACGACAACGCACGACCACGCACTGCAAATGTGACGAAAAACCTCCTACAGGGATTTGCTGGGACGTGTTTGACCACCTTCCGTACAGCCCTGACCTCGCTCCTAGCGACTTTCATCTGTTCACACATCTCAAGTCTTTCCTTGGCGGTCAACACTTCGAAAATGAAGACGAGCTGAAAGAAGATGTTTCCAACTGGTTGAAGACACAGGCGGCAAACTTCTATGAAGAAGGTATCCAAAAACGTGTGCCACGCTATGACAAATGCCTGCAAAAGTTCGGCAGTTATGTGGGAAAGTAGTTTAAGAGGTGTAGAATGTTGTGCAATAAATATTTTTTCTGTATCTGCACACAATTTAATTTTATTACCAAACGGAACTTACTTTCTGGACGTGCCTCGTAGAGTGCAACTGCACTACTTGACTGCGAGAACTGTTCACCGGCCGTGAAAGTCAATATACCATCGTACGTAGAATTATTTGATGGCACTGATATATAGGCTATATGCGTGTTGCTCAAAATTCATTAACAATATTATGACCTAGTGTATAGAGTTTCAAACTGTTTATATGAAATAGAACAATACCACAATTTTACCTTCTTCATACTTCACATTGAGAGCAGAGCAGTCCCATAAGTAAAGGTTACCAGACATTCGCCTCGTTTATACCAATTGGTCAGGGAAGTGAGTGAGAGAGCAAGAGAGCTGATGAGGAGAAAGCTGACCTTTCTTTTTACAGTAATATACAGAATTCGTCAAGAATGCATAGACTGTCATGATAAAAAAAACCTCTTCGAGGAGAAAGAATAGTACAATGACGGCACAAATTGCCTCCCATACTCTCACAAATATATATATGCACCATCACGAACAGTAACAGACAAAACGGACAGTGCTGGATGGCAGGCTGTTCCACTGTAGTAAGGTTGTTGTTGTTGTTGATTGATTTAGGGGCTTTGCGACATGGTGATAATGTACCTCCAAATACGTGTGTGTTTTTGTGTGGAGTTTGTCTGACAACCTGTGTTATTGTGATGGCTGTATTAATTTGTGCATTTGTAATTTAGATGAGGATTGGGAAGGAGACGGCCATGGCCCTAAGTTAACAACCATCCTGGCATATGCCTGGAGTAGAAGTGGGAAACCACAGAACACCACTTCCACGATGACTGAGGCAGGAATCGAACCCACGTCTTTTAAGTTTTGCTGAGCGTACCCTGTTCCAGCTCACAGACTTTGACTTAGTTCCTCCAATGCTAGGTATCATATCGGGAAACAAGTTTCTTCCAGCAAACTCGATCAGCTGCCAGGTTTTCAGCTTCCTCCCAGTTCATATCGATGCATTCCATATCCTTTGCAAAAAGTCGTTTCCAGGTGTTACAAGGTCTTCCTCTACTTCGGTATCCTTCCGTTGGTTTCCACAACAGTGCTGATTTGGGTATCCTTCTGTCATTCAAACTTAGAAATGTCCCACGAACTTCATTCTTCTCTGAGCAACGATTTTGTGCAGGCTGTGTAGACCAGTTCTTCTCAGTACTTCATCATTTGTTATGTGGTCACAATAACTGATTTTCAAAATTCGCCTCAAGCATCGTTGGTGATAAACGTTGAGTTTATGTGTTGATTGTACTGATATTTTCCAGTCTCACATGCATATATGGCGATCGGTAAGATGATAGAGGAATACAGCCGAATCTTTGTGGACATACTTACAGAGTCTAATTGCCATATGGATCGCATTCGTTGAAAGACTGCCAAAGCTTTCCCAATTCTGCTGCTGATGTCTGCATCTACGTCCCCATTACTCCAAATAAGGCTGTCGAGATATGAAAATCGGTCAATATCTTGCAGAATCTTCTGTTGCACAGTAATTTGTGTAGATACATTCCCACCTTTTATTCACATTGTATTTGTCTTGTCACCATTTGTCTGTAGTTCAGAAGAACTGGCCATTCCATCCAGCTTGGTTGTCATTAATTGTAAACTTTGTGGTGTTTCTGTCAGATGGACGATGTTATCAGCAAAATCCAGATCCGTTAGCCTAGATTGCTCATTCCAACTTATCCCCATATTGGGATTGTCCATAGCTTTTCTCATTACAAAATCCATGACCAATATGAATAGGAATGATGACAAAATGCATCCTTGTCTGGCACCAGTGAGAATGCTAAAGAAAGGGGTGTTCCCATCTTCTGTTCTTATACAACAGCACGAGTCTAGATAGAAGTTTTTGAAAACATCGATGAGATGGTAGGGAATTCCATAGAGGCTTACAATATTCCACAATGAATCACGGTGTATACTGTCAAAAGCTTTTATGAAATCAACGAAGTTTATGTGCAGTTAAATGCTATGCATTGTTCTATTACATTTCGTAGAATAAATATTTGTTCAGAGCAGGATCTCCCTCTTCGAAAGCCAGCCTGTTCTTCTCGCAGTCGACAATCTGCTGCTTCTTGTATCCGTTTTAGAAGAATGAGGCAGAAGACTTTGCCTTGCACCGAGTGACCACAATTAAAATTCATAGCAGAGCTGGGAATTGAATCCACGCCTCCGCGGTGACAGCCAAGAATGCTAGTCATTACGGTATGAGGCCGGCAGTGGAAGAAGGGATTACTCTGAAACGTTGATTCATTAAGGGCTTTACGGCATCATGGTCATGTAGCGTCGCCTACATGGGTGTGTGTATGTGTGTGGTTAAATCTAGCTGATAACCTATGTCATTGAGTTGGCTGTATTAGTGAGTGTATTGAGGTTAGGATATAAAAGGAAGTGGACGTGGATTTAAGTTAAGAATCATCCCGGCATTGGCCTGGAGTGGAAGTGATATACCATTTCTAGGGCTGTTGAGGTAGGAATCCAACCCAACTCTTCTCTGTTTTGCCTCGCCAGGCTGAGTGTATCCCGTTCCAAATAACCCTCAGACGAAATTAAATTTCTTGGCAGTGCCGGGAGTTAAATGCAGGTTCTTTATATCCGGGGTCTCAATACGTACCCCGAGGATAAATAAGGTGGCGATCCGGAACGAACATTTTGTATGCTGATCATGTTGAACCCGATATAATATTCATTCGGTTACGAGGTAAATAAATAAGAAAAGAACATTCTGTATTTATAAATAGTTATTACCTACTGTAGCTGTGCGCAAAGCCCGCATCTGTTATTGATAACCTGAACACACTCGGGCAATATAATATGCACAATGTTCCATTTTGAACTCATATCGTGTTTGTATGCACCAACAAGTTAGCACTATCCGCGTGGAATACATATCTACTGTATACTTATAGGAGTGATATTTATTGAATGTTTTTGATTTCCAAGATGAGAAGGGCGCAGGCTTGTGTGTTGTTAAAGAGCAAGTAGAACAGTAGGATAAACTAGTGGTTCCCAAATTATTTCGGTAGGAGTACCACTAAACAATATTTCACACCTGGACGGCTATTTCCCACTGTCATTAATTAAAAATGTAATATTTACGGTGAACTTTTCTCATTTTCAGAATATTAATTTAAAAGTCGTCCAGTTACTGAATTTTAACCATGGCACAAGAAGGTCCAATTATCCATCAACTTTTAATTGGTTGCATCGATTCAAACCAAATATTGTATAGAACTTCTACTCCGGGATATCTGGACGTAAATTTTAATGAAAACTGTGCTGACAGTACTGCCCAGAAACTATGAATAGTAAGAATTTCAAACTTGACATACTATTTACTCATACAATGGATCTAACACTCCAGACATTTAAAAATATAAATTACTGATATCAATGTTACCAACATAATGTTACCCACCTCACAAGTTTGCACATCTATGTGTATATAGCTCTCATACCACTTGAGTGATTCCCGCTATATTGTACACAAATAATGAATGCTTCTGTAATTGGGAATTTTGATACAGTTTTAAGTGTCAAAATATCAAAATTTTCAAGGATGTTGCTGAAAATGTAATTTTTTGCGTCATGAATTACCCCAGTCCGTGCTCTACCAGAAAATTGTATAATCTCTTTGAACCACCATTAATAATGCCAATGACAGCCATTTTTAAAAGGTGCTTCGAAAGCTTTTAAATAACAAGTTCAAGACCTGCTTCTGCAAGACTTCCTGGGGCTTCTATAACAGAGCCGTAGCAGAAGTAATGCCGTAATAAGATGAGTTGTAAACTGAGATCTTCAGTGGCATTGAATATCAGAGACTTGCATCAGATCAGCTGTTACAGTGCTGAACCAATCCCTAACGAGTGTATACACATCATCCTCTGGAGCAAACGCCCTAAAGGAATCTTCGTTTCAAAGAGGAACCTAAGCCATGACCACCTCCTCTCTAATCCTAACCTGAGTTACACACACACAACTACAGATACCATAATAACACAGGTTATCGAACACACTTTACACATATGGGGATAAATGTCATGATTTCGCTAGCCTCTAAATAAAACAACAATGAGGACAACTGAAAAAAAAAGACAATTAGAAGATACGCTTGTTCTATGTCATAACGTTTTCCTGAGAAATATTAGGAAGGTAAACTGTTGATCCGATGTCAAGGTAAAGATCATGTTTACATAGTTTAACACGTAACTTGTAATAATATAAATCCTGAACACCCCACGTGTGTGCTGGCGTCCCAAAACTCTGATGCGTGTACTTGAGGGTTAACTAGATGTCCCTAATTCCCATTGAGCCCCTATAGTATATCATGCACCGATCTCTATGAGGGGCACTGTATATTGCAAGATGCGTATCAACTATCAACATCCAGTGTAATTCCTGCAGTGACATGTCCGGAACATTCTTCGTCTCCGACGTGGACCTTGGAAATGAATTCTGAGACAACTTGCCAACTGATGGCAGCGAGACATCTCTTCCGCAGAAACATATACCTAGGTTGTTGTTGTTCTTGGCTTGGGATATCTTATGTTGAATTTGTCTGGTAACCTGCGTTTCTATGATGGCTGTTGTACTGTACGTTGCTCTAATCGTTAGAGTTGGGATAAATTAGAGAGTGGAAATAAGGTACTCTCCTGGAATTTACCTGGAGGAAGTGTGGAAAAACACGATAAAACACACTCAGGATAGTCACTGTCTGCACCGGGATTCGAACCTCCAATCACCGAACTTGTGCAACTGCCCGTTGTGGTCGTGGTCAGCGATTTAACGCGCATGACTTTTGTGTTTAAGTTTAACGCACATGAATTACATTTCATAATAAACTTGACATTGTTGGTCTATTTTAGGGGCTTGGGACATCTTCGTTATCAGACCCATGTGCTTATGAGTGTTGGATTTGTTTGATGACGCATGTTTTTGTGCTGACTGTTATATTGTGTGTAACTCAAATAAATACATGGTTTCAGGTAGTTGCCCTGGGATTTAAATAAGCTACTGTACCATTCTGGTATTTGTCCGCAGGAAGTATGGAGAGAAACCACCCTCAGGATGGCCAATGCCAGCGCCAAGATTTCAGCTCACCTTGCAGTCGTGGTGCGCGATTTAACGCACACGGCTACGATACGGGATTGTTTTATAAGCAGGAATTGACTGTTATCAGGCGTGGGTGAGTTGCTAACCTAGCACTTGGAGGAACTGAGGATGGATTACGTCCAGTAACATTACGCATTCCCTTACGTTACACGAGGTGCTATTCTTGGCAAGTATTTCGTTAATTATTTTGACTCAGGGAAGAGAACATGTGATAATAAATGAGACAGTTAGGAGTCATTCCGCAGGAAGGACAAAGCAGTTCGAATTTCAGGTTTGTCATCTTGTGCCAATGAATGTAGAGGGAATATCTCTAGTGTGACACTCTATACAAAGTTGCCCATACATATCACTGCCCGTATTTTAACTTGTTTCCAAACGCTGAAAAGCGAAGCGTTTTCCATTCATAGCACTCTATGGTTTGGGAATCACAATGAACTGGATATGCTTTATTATACAGGGAATTTTGTATTTAGGTGCTGAAATATTCATTGTAGCCTGAGTAAAATATTAATAGAATCGTTTTCAGCCAGCGAATACAATAATAAAAATAAACTGTGGCTCTACAGCCCATTAAGGGCCTAGGCCTTCCAAGCGACCGCTGCCCAGCCATTTGGCCTGCAGATATTGGGGTGACGCGTGGTCAGTACAGCGGTCCTCTCGGCCGTTAATCTTGTTTTTCGTGACTGGGGCGCTGCCTCACAGCCAGACAGCTACTCAATGGTCCTACAATATAGCCTTAAAACATTACGTTTAAAAAGATGGTATATTAGCTTTTAATTATGTTTAAACCTAATTTTATTGCATCAATTATCGCTTCAGCACAATAATTAATCCACCAAATTCTTCAAGAAAAATGGGAGATTTTTTAAGCTGAAAAAAAAAATTGACATTTTGAACCTATCACACGTCCCGGTTCCCTTAAAAATATTAATGTGAACAATTTGCCAGTTACATTTCACGCAAACAAGAAAGCATGGATGACTGCGGCAGTTTTCTCGAAGTGATTAGAAGACTGGGGTTCAGAACTAGAGAGATGTTCCAGAAAAATCTTGCTTCTCATTGACAACGCAGCCTTGCTGTTAGACTGAGAAACATTCAAGTTGAGTTCTTACCTCCTAATACGACTTCTTAGATTTTGCCAATTGATATATGAATCATAAATAATTTGGAAGTTTAATATCGAAATATTTTGGTGCAGCATTTCTTAGAAACTAACGAAAAGAACTACTAGAACAGCAAAGGAGGTCAGTTCTACAGTGGCGATATTACAGGCGACACAGCTTGCTGCTGATAGGTGGCGAAACGTCACACGCACGACAATATTCAGAACTGGTTTGCTCACTGCGGTTTCAAGGAGCCCAACTATGAAGTTTGAAATGCAGAAAGTAGTTAAATTCAATTTCAGGCGGAATTGCAACGGATAGTTTTCATGCGTTGTACCAATCTGCCTTTCTGTGACAATCGCAATGAAAATCGTGACAATGAAATCATTGAAGAGGTGGCGAAAAGGAAGGAAGGAAGGAAGGAAGCTTTTAGATTTACTGATCGTTAATCATGCGATCATGAGCCACGATACCTCCTTTTTACGTTGAATCCAAACCACAGGACATGGCATTTCACTTCGAAAGTCTGACATGCATTGACCGGGAATTGAACCCGGTCCACCTTGATGAGAGGCCAACAGTTTGACCGCTGAGCCACCACGTCCCCATGGCGAAAGGAATCGAATCAATAGAACGGAGAAAGATGATAACACCGTGTGTCCACTCGAAAGGTGATGAAGAAATGAGTTGACCAACTGCTACTGTACTTTATGAACGAGAGTAATAAAGGTTGTCCCATTACAACGGTGAACAACTGTACCGATCTCATTCAGATGTAGAGTAGGAAGAATTTACGCCAAAAAACTCTTCAGCATTCTTTTTTATCTTAAGAGGATGTAGAGTACAGTAGACTATGTATTTCTTTTAAATTCATGTACAGTATACATACAGAACGAACATAGTTCTTCTCCTCTCATTTCAGTTGACATGCATGTGAGATAATTACATGCTGTTACCGAACAATCGTCGCATTATTTTAGCACCTACTCTCCTAAATATAAAATTCTCTGAATTTCGCTTTAGTGAGACATCCGGTTAAGCGAGACGAAGTGGCTTCCACCCGATGTGTCTCTCAAAAGTGGCTTCTACTGTACTTGAATTATGTATACACTTGATAAAACACCTCTCACGCAAATTAGTCAAGTGAACGAAACGTAATGAATCGTCCAATTACCCCCCCCCCCCCCCCGCCATTTGTGTAAGAAATGTTTTATTGTGTATAAATAATTCATGTATTTATTTCAGGCTGTAATTCCCCGCCCAATTTAATTGGGTACACTCGCATTCGCTGGCCGGCCCCGTGGTGTTGGGGTAGCGCAGCTGCCTCTCACCTGGAGGCCCCGGGTTCGATTCCTGGCTCCGTCAGGGATTTTAGAAACTGACGTGAGGGCTGGAATGGGGTGCACTCACTAGCCAAACATTCTTTTTGTGTTTACCGTAAGTGATATGTTTGGAAACTTCATGTACCATTTTCTCAGAAACTATGTGTCCAATGTATTTGAAACTTGGTAGCCTCTAAGAAACTACAGTATATAGATCTACTAGTGGAAATAAATTTATTCAGGTATCTTGTTTAGTTCATGGAGCCCAGCTTGAGAAGCACTGACTAATTTACAGAAAATGTCAGTTTTCAAAAAGGATGTAAAAAAAGATAACCCAGCTCCTGTAAACGATAGGGCAATACTTTTACTACAGTAGCTCAAAAATGGTTGAAATATTATGCATGACAAGTGTGATGGGTCTGGTTTGAGTATTTGCTCATAAAAAGGGGCATGAAAAAAGGGAATTTTTAACAATACATTGTTTTAACATTGTCTTTGTAATGCTCTCTCTGACACAAAATATTCCACATGAAGTTTCAAATTCTACCCAAATAATGAAGAATGTACTCTAGATACACCAAAGAACATTCACGGAGATATCTATTGTAGTTTCTGGGATATATAACTAAACATCGGAAGCTAACTTTTCTATTGATTCACACGTCCCGGTTCCATTAAAGCAACGTGACTTTGCAGCTTTATCAATAACCAAAAACTTTCGCTTGACACTTTCTGTTCCATTACAAGAGCATAGTACAGTCCATAGCTTTTATGAACCGGCTAGTTGTTCATGATTGTAATCTAACGATCCATCTGCAGTGGCTCGGTAAAATAATCCGGTCTCGTTGTGAATGTCATGTACCTCTCTAGTAGCTCCGGAATTCTGCTTGAACTTCACTGTTCTGCTCAAGTCAAATCCGCGCTCCCCTTTTCTCCGTGAGCGTTTTTGAACTTGATGTCATGCCTCCATTTTCCCCGAGCTGGCCAAACCATCCATAGCTACAAAATCTCCATGGCCTATTTTCTTTGCAAATTCCTCAGATTTTGATTTTAACATTGGCCCACTGACATGAACACCTCTTTGATTTACTGTGGAAAACTATCGATTCATCGAAAAGAGGGGTTTCACCTTCTATGTCGCCGTTTCATTCCGCGTGACTGCCCTTTTCTGTACGACTCCATTCTCCACGTAAGTTCACGTCACTTGCTTTCAAACGCGAGATCGTATCTTTGGAGACGCTCGTGAGTTTTACCAGTTCTCGAACTAGAGCGTTGACCGGCTGGGTTTTGATTTTGTACAAAATATATTCTTTTTTCCCACAACGACAAACCTTTACGTGCAAATTCACTCGCGATGTGATACGAAACTCAAACGTTAAAATGACAATTTGTGACATGAAGAGAGACGCGTGTTTAGCTCCGCAACAATGCTTAACAATCTTGTACTTTGTTATGAAGAGTAGTGGCACTATTTAACCTTTGTAGTTTCTGTAAACCGAAGTGCTGTATCACTTAAACGTATTGAAGCAACATTGTTTTAGGCTTTGTTATTCAGTATTTTTCTCAATCATGACCCGTATGAGGCGTGTCTCATAAGCGGCATCTACTGCATTTATTTCAGGCACTAGGTGGTTAAATTAATGGTTATTAATCTCGCCCACTCTAATTTGTTACACTCGTGTTGACCGGCAAAGTGATTATTCGAGGGGCGAACTATATTGTTTTACACTTTCTTTTTTCTACCCAAATGAAGTAGGCCTACATTACACATCTCAACATAATCTCCTGTAACTTTATGCAATTTTGCCATCGATGTGTTAGTTTCTCCAGACATTCCTGAAACCACTTTTTCGGAGAGCTGCGTACCTATGCCTTGACAATTGTGTCCAGTTCTGCAAAATCCGCAAAACAACAATCTATGCAATGGAAGCATAGGGGCAGTCCACCGCCAAAGAAATGTCGAACAGTGCCATCAGTTGGCAAGCGAATGGCGACAGTGTTCTGGGACACAAAGGGCAAAATCCTCATTGACTGGCTGGAATTGGTGGCCACGATTAACAGTGCAGCAAATGTGGCAACCCTTAAGCGCTTACGTCGTGCCATTCAAACTAAGAGGCCAGGTAAATGGGCTAAAAGTGTGCTTCTGCAACATGACAATGCCCGCCCCCACACTTGCTGAGAGACCACCTCTGCCATTGATCAAATGGGCTTCACGGTGCTGCCATAACCACCATACTCTCCCGACTTGGCACCAAGTGATAATCACCTGTTCGGGAACATGAAGAAGCGTAGAATTTGCCTGATAACCTCTACTATTGTGGTAGGTGTAGTAGTGTGTGGATTTGTAATCGAGGTGAGGATTCGACCATACGTTAGGAACCATACCGGCATTTACCAAGAGTAGAGATGATACACTAGGGAAATTACTTCTAGAATTGGGTAAGGTGGTAATCGAACCCATTTGTTTTCATTTCAGCCTCACAAGGCTGAGTGTACCCCGTCCCATCCCTCAAACAAGAATTACATACGTATTTTGGCAGAGTTGGGAATGGAACTCCGACCTCCGGGGTGACAGCCAAGAATGCTAGTCACTAAGTCACGAGATGATCTGCATACAGGCTAAATGAATTTTACGCTTAGATTTTTTCTGGTACTTTATTAAATACAAGGAAACTAACCGCAATAGCAACGCGCATTTAAGTGCAAGATCAAGGAGCCAAACTATTTCTAAGACTTTGTTGGTAAGTAGGTTCAAGCCCCACCGTTGGCTGTCCTTGAAATTGTTATCTGTCGTTTCTCATTTGCAAGTCCAGGCAAATGCCGACCTCTGCCGCTTTCTTCCTACTCCTTAAGGTACTTCATCCATCTTCAATAATTTAATCTCTCATTAAGTACTCTCATCATATTGACGCCTAGGGGCATCCAGTTGTAAAATCCATCCGCCACGCATCTCATCCCCTACTCCGAAGCTATGGTAAGTCATACAGTACACACTGGCACTTTCTTTAGATCTTCAAACCATTCTCATTACTGCCTAACTCTCGTGATGTATTTTTCTCAAGTGCGATAACAATCTGATCGTGACAACTCCCTTGTGGTCCAAGTTCAAGAATTTTCCATCCATCTTATTATCAACCAATGATCACACTCTCTTTTATACAATACAAACAGCATCTGCATCTGCAACTTCGATAGTTGTTGCAATCTTTAGTGTGACCAAGCTTACAAACAGGATACCTACGTGTTAAATTCCGTATCAATGATATAATATCCTCCCTGCCATCCCACAACACATCATTTCTGGTCTTATTTCAAATTCTCCTATTGCTTTATAGTGCTGTTGTCCCTTTACCACACTCCCTAATTTCCCAATCGTATTTAGTCCATTTCCTTATTCTTCTGTCATTTATTTACCATTCCATCTTCTGTACTTTCTCAACCATTATTTCAACCATCGTCTCATTCTTCTGCCAAAACTGGGGACATCTCCTAGAAACGTTTCCACTGATATTAAGAAAGATTTTAAAGCTTTCCTTCCATAAGTTCATTAAGTTGTGTGGAAAGCAACTCACGTATCAATTGCAGATGTCTGTTCTCTGTACGACTGCGAAACCGGAGCTCACTGGCCAAACACCGCTGCGTGAACTGTACCGTTGACTGGCCTCACCTGAACATATCCCTACCGTAATGGAATTTACCATGAGACGTAGTTTTCACACTTATTAAACTTTGAAATCTTTCTTATCTTCTTAAAATATATCCTATATACGAATATAATTCCATCTCATATGAAGTCTTCAGGCACGGCTATTCGGTTGCTATGCCGATACGCTTCATGATATCTGGCTTTTCTCTAGCAAGTGTGGCAGGCAATTTCAAAGATGTGTTCTGAAGCGACGTTCATGTGGGGTTTATACAGTACAAGCCGTTGGAATGTCCAGGAATTAACACGAACCATGAACATTATTCTAGTAATTTCTGGTGGAAAGTTTCCTGGTTCCATTGGCGCGTGTGAATTTATTAGGACTGATTCACTGCGTGGGGTCCACTGAGTGGTCATAGAATGAGCAGGATCGTCTGACATAAACTCACCATCCAAGAGTTTCAACTCCTGGTTATGGTTTACTGCCTGACTCCAAATTCTATTCATGTATTGGGGTTAGAGTCCTTCTGTTTCACGCCTGTCACAAGAGGGCTACGTGAAATATTTAATAGACGGAACTGAACTGCAGAAACTACAAGAGAAAATATGTCACGTTACATCCGTGGTACGCACGAATGGCCTCTTCTACTCCGATATAATTAAATGAGACATCCATCCAGGAACAAACCCCACATGGAGGGAAATCAATCACTAGCGAGGGACAAGGCCCACCTGCCTTACATCAAGAGTAGAATAGGAGAAACACTCAAGTACCCAAATCAGTGAAATTCTATAAGTCTCAAGAACCCACTCACATCAGTAGGTGAATATAAAATTCCATGTTCATTCGACCAAGTGTATATTGGCACGAGCAAGCATAGCGTAAATACAGTACGAGAAACAAATAAAATGTTGGCTACTGGAAATTCCAACAAACATATGAATCTGTTGTCGTTGAAGGGGCAGATGACCTCATGACCCTTAAAACAATAACAACTAACTAACTGTTGTCGCTGAACATGCATGAGAAAACGAACACGTACTGTAATTCTATTCTAAGAGACAGAAATACTTTCTGGAACATCGAACTATCACGTTACACAATACAAAGAAGAAATTGCAATTGCAAATTGCACAAATGGAAAAATGGAGAACCAACATATGAATAGGAGTTGAAGCCCACGTCCAGAAGCTGCAATTCCTGTAAAGCAGGCGTGTGGCAAGCGAGTCTACCTCTTCTCACAAGAACACTGGGCGGAACACCCCACGCAACGGACTAATCACATAGAACCGGAACCAGGGAATCGTCTCCCAGATATTACTACTCTTTTATTCAAGCTTTCAGAACTTTCCAACTGCCTATTTAAATCCCAAACTCGCATCACTTCAAATCATTTATAATAAATCTTAGAAAATGCCAACCGCACTAACTTGAGAAACGTTTAAGGCTAGCAACCTGAGTAGCCGTCTTGAAGGTTCTTATTGCAGCAGTAGGCTTATATTACTGCATGAAAGTCGTAGGCCTAAGCATTATAATACTAGTCTCACCAATGCTTTAGAATACGTACCGGTATAGCACATTACTGAATGAACCCGTCAATAATACACATGATAACATAGTCAGCATAATAGAAATACAAGTACGAGGGGGGTTCAAAAAGTGATTTCAATTTTATTATTGATAATTGAACGGTGTAAATTAAATTAATGACTTTTCAATTCAGGATGACAAAAATGTGATTATGACGACCACATATCGTCCCTTAACGTGCAATACGTTGTATCACACATGCTTGGTTTTTTCAATAGTTTCGTTATGATATGTTACGTCTTCCAGCCGTGAATTTAAGATGAATTGTTCTGTTGGACGGCACATCCACATACGGCTGGGCGGCGTGACAAATCATAAGGAGAATATGGGAAAAGAAGAGCATTGTGGGATACGAGGTATTGGACGATATCTCTCTTAAAATTAATTGTGAGAGTGATAATGGTTTCTACTCTCTAAAGAATAACTTAAGTCACGGCAAGTTAAAAAAATACCGGTATCGTTAAAATTTACCGACGTATTATTAAGGAGAAACGAGTTCCTCCACCCACCAGGTTCACTTTTTGTAAACCCCTCGTAAAGAAAGCTACTGGAGAGGTTCTGCTTGCTGCTGCCTGGTGCGGACCCTCCGCTGCACTCGAAGCTGTTCCTCCTGGAATATCTCAATGTCGGCTGGAGCACACAGGCACTCGCAGGGGGGTGGCTGGAACAGAGTGTCTCCTGGAATGCCTGTGATCGAGCCCCGTCGCTGACAATCTGTGGGGGTGAGAGATAGGCTAACAGCAGCGGGAGGCTCTAGGATCGTGTTGGGCGCACGCCGTCTGAACGACACGATCAGTGGCCGGGAGCGCAGGCTGGTACTAGTGGAGCGGGTGGACCTGGAAGATCTGCGAGAGAGCACCGAGTAACAGCGCCACATACCTTCCTGGGGACGGCGTCTCCCAAAGTACCGCGCCAGGGTCTCCTGCAACACAATAACAAGCAACCTCAGACATACAAAGATTCTATTCATACTGGAAATTCGTTGTTGTTGCTGTTTCATTTAGGGGCTTTGGAACATCCTCAGTGTCTGACAACCTGTGTATTTGTGATGGCTGTAGTAGTGAGTATTTTTAATTGAGGCTATCATTTGGAAGGAGGTGGCCGTGGCCTTAAGTTAGGATTTATCCCGGCATTTGCCTGGAATAGAAATGGGAAATCACGGAGAACTATTTCCAGGACCACTGAGATGGGGATCGAACCCATCTCTTCTTAGTTGTACCACTCGGGGCTGAGAGTACCCCGTTCCAAACCTCATGCCAGAGTTTGTCAGAGTCGGGAATCGAACCCAGGACCTCTGTATCCGAAGTCTCAATACGTACCTCGGTACCCTAGAAGGTGGCCACTAGAAATTCACTCAGTACTAGTTTCACTTATGAAATTGAAGGCCGCCATTACTGGGTAATCTGCACGAGTAGCATTGATTCGAATGCCGTCAAGCTTCCAAACCTAATACCGGAAATCAGCTGTCGGTGGTACGAAGTGGCTAGAATACCATTACTATACATTATTCGAAGAAACAACTAATGGCATCATGACGTCCTTTAGTTTGTGATTTTTTATGACCTGGCATTTACGTAAGTGCACCTCTAGAATAAGAGTGTACCAACCTCTTAGCAGCAAAATCTGTTGAAACTTTAAGATAAGTACTCTTCGGGTAACCCTTACAACACGAATTGTTGGAAAATCAACAACTGTTTATAGTACTTTTTCTGCACTCTTATAAAGCAATCGTCGTTGTGAGTAGCACAAGACCAAGGTGTGAGGCTCTGGAAATGGGCACTCCGTCGACTGCCGGTTTGAGTCCAGCCTTAGGCATGGATGATTGTATTATATTTGACGTATTAATGTAATCACTGATGTATATGTGTGTGGTAATAATACGATACTGATCTTCACACCATCGTAATTCACTGGTTCAGTCAGTTAAAAACCTAACTGCATTAAGCACTTAACAGTTTTAAATAGAATACTGCAATAAATAATTGCGAGTTTGGTTTTCTCTTCACTCTAGTTATTGCTGTTAAAGAGAAATGTGACTATTCCAGCTCTAAAATAATTTATTCTCTAGGTGTACGATAAACGATCATGTTCGAGTACAATACTTGAATAATTTGAGGTATTAATCAAATTTATACCCATTGAAAATTGAAATTTAATGTTTTATCATTTTAAATGATCTTGTCGACTTCATCGTTACGCTGAGGTCTGGCGTTACGTTACGGTGACGAGACGAAATGTACCTAGAATGAACTGAGGTGTGTTACGTCATAGTACGATGTAGCAGCCGAGTACCAAGAAGGCAGTGCGAGAACAGAGTTTCAAGAAGGCAGTGCGAGATCAATCAAGTAGGCAGTGAAGAAACAAAATAGAATCTTGAAAATCTGTTCTCACACTGCCTTCTTGGTACTCGGCTGCTAGCAGTTAAAATGATATAAAGTTCAGTCTTTCAGACTGACTATCCGTGTCTTTTTTTAGTCAGTCAACACTCTTGTATCCAACTGTAATGGGTGTTTCCCTATTCCTGAAAAAACAATAGCGGCATTTGAATTTAATAAATACACTTGGCTGACCAGTTTCGATCTCAAGCGATCATCATCAGATCCTTTACATTTAGGCTGTTAAATCTAGGTCTAAAAGTATGTGTGATGGTATGTACAGTATAGACACTTATTTAGTTCAGTAGTTATTAAACTAGCACAACTAGTCTAGATTTGTTAATTATATGTGATTTCTTTGTTAAGATTCCGCACACACCCAAGTACACGGGGCTAAATGAGCACGATGTCCAAGCCCCTAAAATGAAGCAACAACAATTTTAAAATTTGAAATAAATCCCCTGGCTGAAATTACTTGTTATTACTTGCAAATGGGAATAAGCTATTTTATCAAATTTAATTACATTTGAACAATATTTCATTTGCTCATATGATTCGTGATCAATATTTGATATGTTGATATGAATCACAGTCCTGTAATGCGTGGAAAAATATGTTTGGTAAGATTAGCACTAAGCGTAGCAAATGCATCTCGCTTCTAGATTATATAGGCCTATAACGATTCCGAGCATAAAAGGTTTAATGCAGTAGCTAATCCCTCAGTACATAGAAATCTTCACAGAACAATACATAAATAAACAAATAAGTAAATACTATGCTGTATATTTTCTAGAGCTTCAGAACTCATGTTAGCGACAAGTTGGACAGGAACTGTATCTGGTCCTGACATGACATGACCCCTAACTACATTACAGGCACCACATCAGAGAAACGATAATTAAACTAGCAAGTTGGTACACAGCACAATCTAAGGCTTTGTCTAGACAAATGACTTGACCTTCAACCGATATTGTTCAGGTTGGCAGCTCTGAGGTAAACATGTTGGGTGTGTGGAGTAACTGTCTACTTCCTCAGCAATAATCACACCCGAATGCACACGGTCAGAGTATTTTGTGTTTAGGGGCAGATGACCTCGTTGTTCCACCCCTTAAAACAACAATAACTAACTAACTAGAGTATTTTGTGAGTTATGATTAGAATTCATGATCTGTTGGTGGCAACAACATTTACCGGTAAAGTGACACTTCTTGAGACGTAAAACTGTGAATATTTGTGAGTTAACAATTGAAAATAAAAACCATTCTTGTGACTTGAAACACTACATTTCTGATAGGTGCGCTAACCGATTACACTATAACAGTCTACACGCTAGAAGGCAGTTCTTGCATCGAGAAGTTGGCAATGCACATCCTTCGGGCGTAGACTATTGTGGTGCATCCAGTCAGTGAACCGGACCGAAGGGTAGGGCATTAGATTTTGTGTACCGATGCGACGGTGGCCTTACGCTTTAAAGTATGACCTACTGAGAGGCTACACTCTCAAGTAATTTCTATGTACGGCGAAAACAGAAATCACAAAATAAAGCTTGGGGAAAATAAAGCAGGAAGTACTTCTTCTTCTTCTACCTTATCCGATACGGACGTTGGCTACCACCATGGCTAACACCTTCTTATCCTGTGCAATCCTGAAGAGTTCCGTGGAAGACAGCCCAAACCACGTTTTTAAATTATCCATCCAAGTTATTCGTCTCCTTCCTGGTCCACGCCGTCCTTCAATTTTACCCTGAAGTATAACTTGGAGCAGACGGTATTTTGGATTCCTCATCATGTGTCCCAAGTATTCCAATTTCCTCTTCTTAATTGTGTTTAACAGCTCAGGTTGGCTGCTCACACGCTGAAGAACCTCGGCATTACTCACATGTTCTGTCCACGAAATTTTAAGAATCCGCCGGTATATCCACATTTCAAAAGCTCGAATCTTCTTTTCTGTAGCTACGGACAAGGTCCAAGCTTCAACACCATAAAGAAGGGTGGAGACAACATAACACTTCACAATTCTTTTCTTAAGCGTCATACTGAGATCTCGACAGCATAGTAGTTGTTTCATTGTCATAAAGATGGATCTAGCCTTCTCTATACGGCATCTTATTTCAACCGAAGGATCCCAATTCTCATTAATATTCTGTCCTAAATAAACCAAACTCTTGACTCGCTCAATCTGATGTCCATCGACTAAAAGGACTTGTGACAATGCTGGTTTTCGCGATATTATCATATATTTTGTTTTCTTAATGTTGAGGTCAAGGCCATATTGTTTACTCTTTTGATACACCATAGTAACAATCTCTTTAAGTCCTTCGAAACTATTTGCAATCAATACAGTATCATCTGCATACCGTATATTATTTATATAATTACCATTGACCTTAATACCTTGTTGAATGCCATCAAGTGCCTCGGAGAAAATCTGTTCTGCATAGATATTATAAAGAAGTGGTGAAAGAATGCATCCTTGTCTCACACCACGCATTATTTCCACTGATCTCGATATATGTCCATCAATTCTGATACTAGCCTTTTGACCCCAGTATAAATTAATGATGATCCGAATGTCTTTCTCATCTATTCCTGAGTTCTTGAGTGCATTATACAACTTATCATGCTGACAACGGTCAAAGGCTTTTGCATAGTCCAGAAAACATGCATATACATCCTGATTCACCTCACGGCATCTCTGGAAAAGAACTTGAAGCGCAAATAATGCCTCACGAGTTCCTACTTAGGGAATTAAAATAGTTCTAGTGATAGCTGACCACAGGCACCTCTTTGAAACCCAGAATATGTTCGAGCCTGAATTAAACTAAATGATGCAAATGTAAATACATGGTTTGATGATCTGATACAAGTTTAGTAATACATTTCTAAGGCTAGGCCATCTTTGTGGTGAGACACAACACTAGGAAATACAGTAATGATTTCTTGGGTGGGAATGTTTATCGCAAAATGGCTAGTGTCAGCTCTACTATTCAACGCAGACATCTCCAAAATCTGCAATTAATCTCCTGCCATGAAAGGTAAAGAAATAAGTAAATATCTTTACAAATTATAAATAAATACGTAAATAAATAAAAAAATAAAAAAATCAACAATCCACACGCTGAGGTTCTGTATTCCCTGTTAATAATGTGACTATTACGCACATTCTAACTCATAGAGAATTACATCAACCAATTTCCTGTAAAATAAGTTCATATTGCTTAGAAATCTTCTTTCCACTCCAAACGGGTTTGTTTACATTGAGCTTGCTCCCCTTGGTGAGTTTTGACGTGAATACATCCAAGAAAATTGCGCACGTCTGTACTATCAGAGTTTCACACATGGATAGCAAGCTAGAGTGAGAAAAGCAACAAAACATAAATTGAATTTTAAATAACGTTAAGTAAACATTCGTGTAACACATCTCGTAATTTAATTCCAATTTCGCGTTCAAGTATTTGTTTCATTCTTTGTTCAGAGACTTCCAACAGCGCCTTGGAACATACGAGTGTTTTCAAGTCCTTATAAATGATAAAATAGAATGAAACATATTACGTGTTTCTAATATTATATTGACATAACATCATTACATACTCCTCATTTCTCAAACGTTGTTTAATCTGGTAAACTTCAATTAAAAGTAAATAAATTTTAAAAATACATAAATAAATTAATAACTATCAAATATAATAAATAAATAAATACATAAATAAATAAATAAATAAATAAAGCCTTTCATCCCAGTGATTGGATTAAGCTCAATATGGTACTGAAGGCAAATTGAGCACCGTTGAAGAGAAATGCTACCAGTACTGTTCATAATGGATCAGGCGACAAGGAACATTAGTTAATGCAAATTGCCAGTTTTGAGAGACGAAGAACAAACCGTGACATTGGTCCATTCGAACCGTTAAGACATGTAGGAACATTTTATGGAGCTCATGTCAGGTGGTAGACATCATCAAAAATGGGGGGTGGGGGTGGTTAAGCTCTCACCAAAGCAGACCACGTTCGATTTATGTGAGATTTTCAAAGTGAAATGCCACGTCCTGTGGTTTGGATCCACGTATAAAGGAGGTCCCATGGCTCATGATCGCGAGATTAACGGTCACATTAAACTACAAGCTTTCTTCCTTCCGACATCTCAAAAGGAATTCAACAAGCAGGTCACTGCTGCTGATAATACAAAAATGTACACAGAGTGAGAAAGAGATGTGATCGCCCCACACGATGAGGCTATAACATACCTGATTCTCCCCGCCTTCTGTGGTCTCGGGGTATGTGTCGAGACTCCAATCCTAGAGGGCCTGGGTTCGATTCCCGGCTCTGCCAAAATCCAATTCTTGTCTGCGGCTTAGAACGAGGTTTACTCAGTCACGTGAGGCAGAATTACAGTAAGAAGGGGTGGGTTCGAGTCCCACCTCAGCCATCATAGAAGTGGCTTTCGTGGTTTACGATTTTTACACCAGGCAAATGCCGAGATGGTACCTATATAATTCCAGCATCTTAAAAAATCCACCACACCCACTACTACGGACACCACAATAACACAGGTTATCAGACAAATTTTTACACCTTAAGTACAGGGGGATATTAAGAAAAATGAAACAGCAACAACAACAATCGTCACGCGTGACGTCTTTAAGCAATTAATATTGTAGCTTTCATTCGGTGAACACAAAAGAGTGACAGTCAGTCTCAAAGACTAGACTTTGTATCATTTTAAATGCTACAAATGCTGAAAAATGCTAGAAAGGCTGGAGGTTTCTCGCTTCCCTCGAAGCCAAAGACTCTTGACATGTTAGAAAATTATTTGCATAATACTTATATTGCTTTATAATACTTAACCTTGTTTCAAATTACTCGCGAACGGCACGTGCAAACCAAGGGCAAAGCAAGGTCAAGCGCGCGGGATGAGTCACGCTCACCAGAGCGCGCGGGGACGTGCCCCTTCCATCCAGTCTAAAAACACTTATAGTGGGCGATGTATTGAAGATAGAGATATGCTCTCCAGGACTATTTTGTAGAACTTTTCATGCTGACCAATTCTTACGCTCATAGTATATTGATATTTTTAACGGTTTGCCCAGCGTAAGCTTAAGAAGCGCACGGACGCCAAGTTTCTTTTCGAATTTTTCACTGAAATCGTTACTGCTTGGCTTCCTTTGATCATACATAAATTATTTTCTACATAATCTTTCCTCGAAATATCCTTTACAGAATGGTGAAAACCGCATCAAAATCCATCCGGTGGTTCTCGAGATTACCCGTGACATCCAAGAATCGGGGATTTTTGTCTTACTGTATACTAACGAAGTAGGGATTGTCGGGGAACGCATGCACCAAGCGGTACTATGACGTCACACACCTCTGTGCAACTGGGTACATTTCGTCCCGTCACCGTAACGTAACGCCAGACCCCAGCGTAACGACGAAGTCGACAAGATCATTTAAAATGATAAAATCATTCCAATTGTCCCCAACAATATACAGTAGCCTATATCAATCTTAATCACATGTAATTTGTTTCAGGTTATTTTTCACACATTCCAGTAATTGAAATGATTTTGTGTAGACCGACTGACAGCAGCAATATTAATTGTTAATAAGGCAATACTCTGGCGGCTTCGGTAGCGTAGTTGGTAGCATGCTGAGCTTCTATGCCCAAGGTCGCGGGTTCAAACCCGGCCGAAGTCATCGGAAGTTTTAAGAGCGTTAAAAAAACTCAGTATGCCTTCCTTCGGAGGGGTAGTAAAGCCGGCGGTTCCATGCCATAGATTTAAGGCATGATAATGATACCTCCACTAATTACACTTGTGTGAAGATAAATTATAGGTTAGATTTGACTGACGCTGTTAGGTTCCAACGTTCGTCGCCAGGAGCCGACTGAGGTGGCATCAAGTAACCAAGTTCAGAACTAGTTGCTCGTTGACGGTGGCGTTTGGTAGCAAAAGTTGGAACTACTTGAAAATCGAATCGAATTGAATTAAAAACAGATAACACACACTAATACAGCCATCACAATTAACACCGTTTTTTTTTTGTCGTGTAGCCTCCTGAGAGGTCGAGTGCAGGTCTTTCTAGTCGACGCCAGTGGGCGACCTGCGCGTCGGGATGAGAGATGGAATGGATGAAGATGAATGAAACTGGGCAAGGATGTGGAAGGAAGCGGCCGTGGCCAGTCAGAAGGTACTGTCCCGGCATTTGCCTGGAGTTGAAAATGGGAAACCACGGAAAACCATTTCAAGGACAGCCGACGGTGGGGCTCGAACCCACGCGTCTACCGAGTCAGCAGAGAGCTTGGCCCCTTGACCTAACGCAGCGCTTTAGCCCGCGTAGCCACTACTGTGGTGACGGTTATCAGATAGGTTCTACACACACCCAAAGTACACGGGGCTACATGACCGCGTTGTCGCAGCCCCTAAACTGAGGAACCAACCAACTGCAATAATGAAGAATGGTTTCAAAGCTCCCTGTATTCAAGCAATGTAACTTGCTGCAGTGTCCTCTCTACAGCTTATTTTTGAGATAGCAAGAGATTTTGAAATTGTACATTGTTTGGTGAGGATTACGAGGTAGCGTGGTTTGAGCCAATTAAAGTAAGACCCAGCCTCGTATCTCATTAAGGAACGTGAACATCCCCTTAAGGACTTGACTAGGCTCCGGCGAGCCATTCCACTGGAATGGATGCTACGAAATTGCTTTGTCTCTTGTGGCCGCTAATAGATATTACATATCACACGGGATGACACTTCCTTAGAATCTGGTTTCAACCACTTAAACGCACCACAGACTATTTGACTAATTAAATCAGAAACCAGATTAAAATACCCCTGGACCGATCATAGAAAAATAAATAGGTTAAGACAGTTTGATGAGTTGTGGGATCAAAGAGAAACATATTTACTCTTCCTAGTTTTCTTTCTGGTTCAATACCTCATGGCGGTCAGTTAATCTATAATAATAATAATAATAATAATAATAATAATAATAATAATAATAATAATAATAATAATAATTAAACAAGAAAGGCAGCATGAAAAACGTCAAAAACCACAGAGGAATATCCCTCGTACCGGTAATATACAAAATTCTCTCTCTTGCTATCCTGGAGCGATTAGAAGCCGAAGTCGAGCGTCAACTTTTATGTACACAGCAGTCCTCATTCTCTTGTCCCTCGTGTCTTTTTACACTTTTTCCTTCAAGCGCATTATCAAACAGTTCGGATTACAAACACTATCACACAGATATTCACTTAAGAACAATACAATTCCATTAATCTACCAAACGCGTACCCTTTACATACATCCAAGTTTCCATCGTTCGATAATAATACACGAAGAAGTGGGACAGCTTTCGATGTAGGAGAAATGCATTATACGGTGCAGCATTGAGACACTCAATTCTACCCCTCTGCATTATTTACATAGTCACATCTCGGTTTTAGTCTGATTACATTTAGAAGTAGAAAGTTTCATTACATTATTGTAAGTTGAAAAGCTTGTGGCTGGTTGTGATCTTAAAATCCGCGAGTTATGAAATTCTTATTGTTCTGTAATCAACGTCATGCAATAATAATAATAATAATAATAATAATAATAATAATAATAATAATAATAATAGAACCGTAGCTATCTACAATCAACGTCTTAACAAGATTTTAAAATCAAAGTTGAATGGAAAGAACACCTTTAAGGCTATTAATACCTATGCTATTCCTGCTCTGACATACACTTTCGGTATTATCAAATGGACGCAGACTGACTTGGAGAACATCCTAATTAGGACACGTACCATTTTAACAAAACACAGATGTCTCCACCCTAAGTCAGCTGGTGAGCGATTGACAATCCCGCGCCAAAGAGGTGGACGAGGGTTTACGGACATTATCCAATTGCATGCAAGGCGAGTGAGGAACTTTCAGAGATATTTTCTGGACAGACATGACTCTCCCATACATCAAGCCGCTGTGAAGGCAGATGACAAGTGCACACCGCTGGATCTTCTTCACGTAAGGGATATACAGTTAGCCACTGATGAGGAATGTTCAGCCATCAAGCTTCAGCAGTGGACGCAGAAAGCTCTGCACGGTCGTCATCCGTATGATCTCAACCAGAAACATGTCGACATTGATGCGTCGAACAGCTGGTTGACTCATGCGGACCTATTCACTGAGAATGAAGGATTCATGGTTGAAATCCAGGATCAAGTTGTGGCTACCAAAAACTATCTTAAATATATAGTTAAGGCAAATATTCAGGATGATAAATGCCGAAGATGCCAACTAGAACCGGAAACAATTCAGCATATCACAGGAGGCTGCCAAGCAATCTCCTGTACTGATTACTTGAAAAGGCACAACCAAGTGGCCAAAATAATGCACCTACACCTTGCACAAAAGCACTTATTATCTGAAAATACTTTGCCTTACTATCAGTATGTTCCTGACGCCGTTTTGGAAAATCCTAGTCACAAGTTGTTATGGGACCGATCAGTTATTACTGATAAAACCATACCAGCAAACCGGCCAGATATCGTTCTTGTGGACAAGGTGCAGACGAGAACCTTCCTCATTGATATTGCAGTGCCCAATTCCCATAATCTGCAACAAACCTCCTGTGATAAGATCACCAAATATCTGCCCTTGGCTGAGGAAATACGGCAAATGTGGAGACAGGAAAGTGTAGTGGTTCTGCCTATAGTCATTTCTTCTACCGGCATCGTCCCTAAATCGTTGGATCGCAATCTGGAAATATTGGGAATACATCGTGGTCTACATATCACCATGCAGAAGGCCGTCATCTTAGAGACCTGTTCCATTGTTCCCTCGTTTCTCAACGTGCAAATACGCCGACGATATGTTGATATGTCCCACTTATGTGGTGAAATGAATGTGATAACAATAATAATAATAATAATAATAATAATGGTGTTCAAGCAACTTACGCAGCCGAAACAATGGTGATCGACGGTCATTCCAAAATTAAGGATACAGAAAAACAGGAAAGAATTTTTCTCAGAAAGTTTCACGGGGCAGTTAATAATAACGGTATTTGGATGAAGAGACCTCAAAGCGAACTCTACCAAAAGATCCACACGATAACGGAAGTAATCAGAAAACGCCGAGTACAGTTTTATACACTCATTTACAGGATGGAAAATTTCAGAACGGCGAAGAAATTGCTCAACGTTTTAACACGGAGTAAGTGTGGCACGGAGTGGCTGACAGAGGTTCAGAGGGATCTAAAACAGGTCAACATTGAAAATCTTGAGGACCGCACCGAGTGCAGGAATAAAATCAAACATGTTAAGTTTGATCAGAGACCGTCACGACAGCCTGGAAGAAAATGGACAGCTGAGCGGAAGAAGGAGCATTCTGAGAGGATGAAGAGATTTTGGGAAGAGAAGCGAAAAAACGCCAGGAGATGAAATCATGTATTTAAGTTCAATCGCTCTCCTAAAGGGGAACAATCGATTAAAATTAAAATAATGGTGTTTGAAGCCATTTTCGGTGTTGCCTTAGTAATCGAAATTTAATGATTTTCAGTCGGTCAACATGATTCTACCCATTAATTGTAATGGGCGGTTCCCTAGTGCACAGTGCAGGCAGTGACGAGGTCAACTGCTCGCATCCGGACCACTCAAGCAGCTAAGTATATAATCCACTCTGAACTGACCATTTAACATTTAACAACAATCACATATTCACACTAAGCAAGCACATTTGAAGGCCACCACGCAGTGACGGCAGCCCCCACGGCAGAGCTGTATTCCATGTTGCAGGTTTACTCACACAAGGTGGCGAGTACTCCATTGCTCACTGGTGAGCAGCTTGGCTGGAACAGCCTGATCTAGGCTATAGGCTATGGCTATTATTCAAAGTAAGTAAAACAAGCTTAGAGCTAAAACATTTTAAATGCAAAAGGCCAACTGAAAGATGCGCATATGCCTACCTTGAAGGCTTCTCGGAACTTGTGCGACATGATGTGGTAGAGGACAGGGTTCACGGTGGTTGACATGTAGTACAACACTCCGGACACGTAGGTCAGGGCATGGTACACCACCACGGTGACGTGATTGGGGCGGCCGGCATCGCTAGGTGACGCGTACACAGCCAGAAGTCGCTGGGCATGGAACGGTGCCCAACAGATGAAGAAGGCTACCACAACAGCCACTGAAACAGCAAGAGTCTACATGTCAACTCGTCTACCCTCTCAGTTAACCTTCACGGCCAAGAACACAAATCTGCGATTAATGAATCTGGGAGAAGTAGGTTGGTGGGGAAAATACTGTAAACATTTTAGGTGGTATCAGTCGGAAAATGATTGTGCAGACTGCCCTAAAGGAGGGAAGGTCTGTGTAGCCCTTCCACATGAGCCATTTTCCACTCGTTGGTACACGTAGTCAATCTCCCTACCATCATATCTGTGTATTTGCAAGCTACCCTCTGGGTGTCAAATTACAAAGCTTGCACCCGGCACCGAGGTCATACGATAATATTATATCTGTGTCTTTATCATGGGAAATGTATCCTGAGCCCATGCACTCAAGGGCACATGACTGGTGAGTTCGATAGTTGGCGACCCCGTGGGATTCCTGAGCTGGGTCAGTTTTCCCCTTTTTCCACTGACTTTGGAGCGGACTCTCTCCTCTCTTCCATTCATTTCATGGCTCTGCTTCCATCCAAGTCCCTCAATCTCCATTCTTCGAGGGTTGAGGGTATTCCTTTCCCTCCTGTCCTGTATTTCCCTTATTCTTTTCTTTTTTCATATTTTCTACTAGTATGTTAATTTGTAATAAAGAGCCTTCGTGGCTTAGGCGGCGCACGCCGGGTCCGTGTTCAAATCCCGGTCACTCCATGCGAGATTTGTGCTGGACAAAGTGGAGGCGGACAGGTTTTTCTCCGGGTACTCCGGTTTTCTCTGTCACAATTTCATTCCAGCAACACTATCCAATATCATTTCATTTTCATCTGTCATTCATTTAAACATTGCCCCAGGGGAGTGTGACAGGCTTCGGCAGCCGGCACAGTTCATATCCTCGCTGCTAGATGAGGGCTTCATTTATTTCATTCCCTGACCCGGTCGGTCGACTGGAAGGAGGCTGTGGATTTTCATGTTAATTTGTGATAAGTCTATAGTTAGTGTTAGTGCAGAAGGCAGGAGATAACAGTTGACGATCACCCTCCACAATATCGTGGACAGGAATATGGGCAAGACTCTCGTCTAGTTTAATAGTCGAGATTGCTACGCAAGTAAATGTTTTATGAGTATGAGTTCTCGCGAATATGTTTAGTGTGGTCGTTTCCACAACGCGGTCCTAAAGTTATATAATTTATGCGATAGACCGGATCGTTTCTGAACAATATGAGGAAGTGCTGGAAGTGAAGGAACGTTTTCAAATTAAACAGAATTTTGGTAATACGGTATATTTCCAGGTACGATGGATTCGAGAAACATAATTCCTGAAGTAGATGCAGTTGAGGAGACTGACAATATACTAGATGTTGTTGATTTATTTAGGATCTTTGCGACATCGTGGCCATGTAGCCCCATGTACTTGGGTATATGTGTAATTTGTCTGTTTTATTGTGATGGCTGTATTAGTGTATGTATTTGTAAGTCAAGTGAGGATTAGGAAAGAGATGGCCGTGGCTTTAAATTTGGAACCATCCTGGTATTTTCATGGAATAGAACTGGGGAAATCTATTTCCAAGATGTCCGAAGTGGGAATCGAACCTACCTATTCTCACGAAGCTGAGTGTACCTTGTTCCAGCCCTCAGACCAGAATTAAATTTCTTGGCAGATTCGGTAATCAAACACGGACCTCCGGGGCGATAGCCAAGCATGCTAGCAGCTACTCTACATGGGGGCAACTGTCAATAATAACGTGAGTGATTCTGAAGTGTGCACAGGATCACAGAATTAAGGTGCTAGAGCTAGAGTAAACACCGGGATATATCCACCACCAGATGAATAGCTTTGTGAAAACGTTCAAACAAGATGGAATTAATTTCCAAACCCAAGTTAACAGGAAATTAAACAGGAAATAATGGAGTTCATTACAAATGAATGCAAATACATGCATGTGTCACCGGAGATGAGCTCGTTGAAACAGCAACCACCTCGATCATGTGTTATAAATGGGCCAGAGAACCTTAGAGCGAGTCTACATAATATCACGTGACATCCTCTCGACAGTCTTCCTGCACCTCACCTACCTTTGACAGTATTGAGACTGGGCTCAGAATGCTCATGCGCTGCGCGAGGACACATTGCACACTTCATTTAAGCTCGTCACTTCTATGAATAAGTGCTCGTTGTGCGCGGAGACACCAATGCACACGTAGATTGTACCGGCCAAGAAGAAACAGCACATTTATACCTGATAATCGAAGATCTATGTACCTTAGGTGCTGTCTTTTCGGCCGCGTACCATGTTTATTATAGAAAACATTGGTTGGTTCCTTAGTTTAGGGGTTGCGACAACGTGGTCATGTAGCTCCGTGTACTTTGGGTGTGTGTAGAATTTGTCTGATGTCCGGTGTTAATTGTGATGGCTGTATTAGTGTGTGTTATCTGTGATTCAGGTAGAAGGACTGCAGACGATTAATTTTTTCAAGTAGTTCATACTTTTGCTACCAAATGCTACCGTCCACGGCACCTAGCTGCAGACGTGGCTACTAAATGCCATCGCAGTCAGCACCTGGCGGGGAACGTTGGAACTAATATAGCGTTATCAAACTAACCTACAAATTTTAGCTTCCACAAGTGAAGTTATTGGAAGTTTCTTTTTCATGCCATAAATCTATGACATAGGACCGCCGGCTTTACTTCCCCTCCAAAGGAAGGCATACTGTGGGATTTTTAACGCTCATAAAACATCCGACGACTTCGGTCGGGATTGAACCCGAGATCTTGGGCATAGAAGCTCAGCATGCTACCAACTACGCCACCGAAGCCGCTTCATAGGAAAAACAATAAGACTTTCCCGATTCAATTAAAGTTGTACGAGACAAACCCAACCGTGTATTTTATGTGAAAAAGTCGAGATTTATGGAGAGCTGTTGTGAGAAACTTCAACTCACTAGGTCCTTTGATGTTAGTGTCATGTTTCTAAAGAATATGTACGAATAGGAATGAGGTATGACTGATACAGGGCGATTATTTTTTATTGGGGAACATTCTTGTCCCACCATACAGTACATAGCGCACGAGACTATAGACGCTACACCCATTAGTTATTCTATTCATTACTTCAGACTGAACCTTGCCATTACTGGCCAACATGCTAGCCAGATATCTGAATTGGTGAACAACTTCTACCTGGTGGTCTTGCAGTTGTATGTTGCACCCTGCATTGTATGTTTACCCCATAATATTCCCGTTTTCAATAGGGTCGGGGATAAGATGCGATGGGAGTCTATGTGGAGGATGGTATTTACGACCGGATGCCCTTCCTGACGCCAACATCAAGAGAGTAGTTAAGGTGGGATGAAATTGATGAAAATGAATGAAACTGGGTTAGGATGTGGAAGGAAGCGGCCGTGGCCTATTAGAAGGTGCCGTACCAGCTTTAACATAGTGTTGAAAATGGGAAACCACGGAAAACCATTTCAAGGACGGCCGATGGTGGGGCTTGAATCCACGTCTACCAAGTCCACAGAAAGCTTGGCCCCATGGCCTAACACTGCGCATTAGCGTACGTAACTACCGCTGTCGGTGCACCCGGCATTATCCCTGCTAAAATTACTGAAATTATCATTGGGTTCACTTTCATTCGAAACTTATTTCTCCACATATTCAAAGAATGCAAATACATTTGCCATTGATAGTACAAATGCTTTTAGATGCTGATAGATGAATTACAAGTTTAAATTAAATTTTTAAACCACATATTCAATTTGCTTTGAAGTCCATACTCCGTTTCGTCCTACATTGCAACATCATCCACAAATAACAAAGCCTGCAATTTCCTACCTTCTACGACCTTTAGGTCTTTTAATATGCTATCCATTACTGCGATGAATAAAAGGGGTGACAGGACACTTCCTTGTTGTACTCCCTTTGTCGTGTCAAACCATTCGGAGGAGCCGTCGCCAATATGGACACAGCTTGTTATTGTTGCTCTATATTTTTTATCACAATGTAAGTGAACTGATACTTAGTCCATCACATGGATAAACTATTTGATTCAAGGGAAAGGACCAGTACAAAGCATGTAAATAGGCTATACTCATGGACTATTTAATGGAGTAAACTACCTTGGCTTAACACCCCTTGGATCTTGGCCGAGCAAACGACTAACACTCAAGAATATGGTGACGAGTGGTCAATGCGACGTGCTAGTTAAATATTGTTGCTTTAAGGGGCGGAACTACGAGGTCGCCTGCCACTCAGTGCGACGTGTCTCGTCGGTTGATTTTCTTGACCGGGGTAGTTGTTTCTCAGATCGTACGGCTAATCACTTGTCCTCACGAGGCTGAGCAAACTCCGTCAGTTCTAAAATCTTTGACGGAGCCGAGAATGGGACCAGGGGGCTTCTGGTAAGAAGCATGCTGCACGGCTTTGGGGATATTTGAGCTGTTTAAAGAACTAACCCTCAATTCGTTGAAAGCTGAGCTCCTCTAGAGAGGAATGGAGTATTTGACCTTACCTTTGCAAGGCTCATGACGGTGGGCTCATTTGATCTAAGCCGTTGATTCTGAAAGAAGTTAAGTTTTGTATTGTAAGATCTTTTTTATGGATGTTAAGAATGATCCTATAAAGGCATTGTGGGTACGTCGAATACCACACGGAACATTATTATGCCTTTATGAGCAATACCCAGTGCACGTACACGCAGTGTTTTAGAGCGCTCCGCCCACACAAATCTTTGCTGTATGCATATCCTAAGATCTGTTGGCGTCTCTAAAAGCCAGAGTAGTTAAAAGTGACGTAAAACCAATAACATTATTATTTTTATTATGACATCTGTTGAGTGTAATTAAAAAGTCATTATTTTTTATTCGCTTGTCCTCCCAGCTCGGCTTCACCCGCGAGCTCTGTGAAAGATCATCCCTCAAGGACGGTGTCTGGAAGCTGAATACACTATGTCAGCAGATACAACTGGGGAGGGTGACAGTCCGGGCGACCGTTAACTTGGGTCTAATTAACCTCTTCAAACCCAGGTTGCACGTATATGCACCTTCACTTTAATATCTTTATCAGCAGCAGATGGTATTATTAGAATTCTGACATTCCCATTCTTAAAGGGTTATAGATGAGATGTGATTTTTATAGGGGATGCGTTTTATAAATGGATGCCCTTTCCAATGCAAAGCTCATCAGAGGTATTATTTAGTGGTGAAGTAAAAGACGATTGAAACTGGACAAGAAGTAGGAAGGAAGCAGTTGTGGCCTTTCAGATAACACCGTTCCAGTTTCACCTGGAGTTGAAAATGATAAACCATGGAAAACCAATTCAAGGACATTAACCTGTGAGGTACGAAACCACTCGTTTCCCCAGTCCGGAGATAAATACACTTGCGACTTACCGCATTAACACATTCGGTAATTATGGCCTGTAATTTTAATATTTTATTAAGAATGTGTTTTTTGTCTTCAAACATATACTATTTATGTCATTTTATTTAATAGGATAGACAAGAAGAAGAAACTTAGCTACAAATTTTATCTGGGGTATGAAAAGATTAAGGAAGAGTCAGGGAAGGGATTTTGGAAGTAAGTCGGCCGTGGATCTGTTGAAAGGAATCGTCGCACCATTTGCCTGGTGGTGAAAATGGGAAACAACGAAAACCATTTTCAGGACGGCCGACGGGGGTGGGGGGACTCCAACGCACGCATTCCTGATACGAGCGAAGCACGAGATTACGCGTTAGTGTTCTCGGTAACTGAGGCCGGTTAAATATTTGTACGATATTATATTGCACTCCAGTCCCCGATCTTGGTTTGCAATTTGATCAGATATATCAGATAATACTGGAACATCTTGATTACATTCCATTTTCCATTGAGTTTGACATATTGGTAATCAACCATACATTGCATGCACTAATAATATTGACGATGCGGCATTGTAAGATTTACGACCGAGACTTGCATGATGATGTTACAGAGCTCCAAGCGCAATTTTGTGTATGGTTTCTCTTTTAGAAAACGCAACAAAGACGAAAACGGCTCTTTTACACACCAAGAGCAACTTCTAATTTCAAGGAACATTAATTATGCGCATCATACCAGTAACAACTATGCACAGCCGAAAGCACATTTTCAGTTAGTAGTTGTCCACTTCCTGGTGTAGTGGCTAGCATTCTTGGCTGTCGTTCCGGAGGTCTGGATACGATTCCCGGCTCTGCCAAGAAATTTCATTCTGGTCTGAGGACTAGAACGGGTCCACTCAGCCTTGTAAGGTTAAACTGAGAAGAGGTGGGTTCGATTCCCACATCAGCCATCCTAGAAGTGTTTTCCGTGGTTTCCCACTTCTACTGTAGGCGAATGCCGGGATGATTCCTAACTTGATGCCACGGCCACCTCCTTCCTAATCCTCACATTTATTACAAATACACACACTAATACAGCCATCACAATAATACACGTTATCAGACAGAATTCCACCCAGGTACACGGGGAGAAATGGCCACGATGTCTAAGCCCCTCAAATAAAACAACAACTACAGTTAGTAGTAGTTATTGTTGTGTTAGAGGGCGGAGCAGTGAGGACAATTTCTGTTATACGGTGTATAAAGCTCCATCTAGATCCAATATGAAACAAGATAGATTGAATTGTTTGGTGCAACATGGAGGTAGTTCAAATCCGGCCGAAGCCGTCGGATTTTTTAAGAGCGTTAAAATCCCTCAGTTTCGGAGGGGAAGTAAAGCCGTCGGGCCCATGTCATAGATTTATGGCATGTAAACGAACCTTCCACTAACTAAACTTGTGTGAAGCAAAATTTGTAGGTTAGGTTTGATTAATGCTCTTAAGTTCCAAGTTCGACACCAGGCGCTGGTTGCGATGGTACCCAAGTTCAGAGCTAGGTGTCTCTGACGGTAGCATTTGGTATCGAAAGTAGGAAATACTTGAAATTATCGCCTGCAGTCCTTACTTGAATTGAAAGACAGATAACACACACTAATAACGCCATGGCAATTAACACCGGTTATCCGACAGATTCTACACACAACCAAAGTACAAGGAGCTACATAACCGCGTTGTCGCAGCCCCTAAACTAAGGAACCAACCAACCAACATTGAGATAACTCCAGAAGGAAGGTGGTCTATATACGAGAAAATATTAAGTTGAGCACAGCCTTAATGATTTGCAAGTTACAATATAAGAAAATATAATAATTTTGTTAGTGCACGCAATTTATTGCTCATTATCAATTTATTTGTCAAATTTATTCGAAACCTATTTTATGAAATGTAATCAAAATGTACCAGTATTGTCTTATGTATTGTGTTAACACTTGTTGTCGAATACTTCTAGGCGTGTTGGTTGCTGCGGTTGTTTCATTTAGAGGCTTTCGCCATTGATGTATCATGCCAGTTTACTTGTGTGTGTAAAATATGTCTGATAAACTGTGTTATTGTAGTGTTTGTACAAGAGTGTGTGCAGTTTTAATTGGGTCTGGCATAGGGCCATGGCCTTAGGAATGGTTCCGTACCAATATGTGGCTGGAGTAGAAGCAGGAACGTACGGTAAAGCATTTATGGGATGGTTGAGGTGGGAATCGAACCCCCTTCTGTCAGCTTATCTTCACGATAATGACCGAATTGCGTTACAATTCTCAGACCAGAAGTAAACATTCTTTCCAGATCCGCGAATCGTGCCTCTAGACCACAGAAGGTTGAATGCATTACGTATTAAATTGTGCGTTAATTGTTTGGCAAGCATAAACCCTTAAAATATACCATACAGGGGAGAGAGAGAAATGACTGATTGTTTTCAGAGTGCCATTTTAGGGCGTGATGGCTCAGTGGTTTTCACCATGGCGGATCAGGTTCAATTCCCGGTTAATGCATGTGAAATGTTCGAAATGTCCTGTGGTTTGGATTCCACGCGGCAAATGATCGCGATATTAAAGTTCACGTGTAACTACAACATACCTTCTTTCCTTCAAAGTGTCGTTTTCGTACGTGAGCTAGTCGTTGCATTGAACTGTGTGAATATATGGTGAATAACTACTTGCTGGGTATAATAAGACAACAAGGAATTCAATACCACATTAAGGAACATTCCAAAGATATAGAGTAATAGAAGCTACTGTTTTTAAACTTCGCCAAATGACCTCATTGTCATTATGTTGTTAAAAGCTGCCGTTGGAGACAAGCCAAGCACATTTCTCTACGAGATGGATGGCGTGGACTTGGTATTATCCCTAAGCTCTGGACTTCAGATGGAAAAAGCAGTTGCAAACGTATTCAGATTGTAGAGCGGCGCTGCTGAAAAGCGTTTATCACTGCCAAGAATAGAGGTGAAGTGCACTTACTGGATATTCTTTGTATCCACCAAACCACCTGTCTCTTGTAACGTAGACACGAACTTCTATCATGGGTGAACTACATCTCAACGTTTCTTATATCTTCTAGCACTGCATTAGCTTTGATTTAGTAATTGAATATTGATTGCACAAATCAAGAGTTGGTTGGTTGGTTCCTCAGTTTAGGGGCTACTACAACGCGGTCATGTAGCCCCGTGTACTTTGGGTGTGTGTAGAATCTGTCTGATAACCGGTGTTAATTGTAATGACTGTATTAGTGTGTGTTATTTGTTTTCAATTCAAGTAAAGACTGCAGACAATGCATTTTTTCAAGTAATTCCTACTTTTGCCACTAAACGCCATCGTCAACGACTACTAGTTCAGAACTTGGTTACCAGATGCCACCGCAGTCGGTTCCGGGCAACGAACGTCGGATCATAAGAGCGTTTGTCAAATGTTTAACCTATAATTTAGCATTGTGAGGTTTGAAGCCATTTTTCAGTGTTGCCTAAGTAAACAAAAGTTTGGTGCTTTTCAGTCGGTCAACACGAATTTACCCAAAAAGAGCTGGGTTATGTCCTAATCCTGAAATAAATTACATGAGATTAATAAATACACTAGGATGACCAATTTCGATCGTCAAGCGATCATCATCAGCTCCATTACACTTAGGCTATAACATCTATGTTTGAGAATACAGGTGAAAAATATTTACATTACGTACAATTATTTAGTTGCAGTATTGGTAATGCAACTGTCGATGTATGCTAAATGTAGTATATCTAATGTTAGGTAAAATGCTAAAAGGTGATAAAAATCCGGAGTTTGTCAGTTTGGGGTGATTATATGGTTATACAAAATCAACTATGGTTATACTGTAATAATACACGCTGATACTTATCCGGTTGTCTTCCTGACTGGAACTTCGAGTAGTTTCGTGTTCACTCTAGCACCAGTTTTGGTCGACTAACCCGGGTATTGACAGGACGAAACTGGTTTTTCCTTTCTCCCCCCTTTGTTCCTGTGTGCTTTCTGAGGTCAGTGCTATGTTTATTTGTGTGACGTTGCCAAATCTAGATAAGAATATATGTTATTGAATATAGGAAGATCTACAACTATTAAAGACCTTGAAACTGTCTTCGCCATGCGTGGACTAAAAAGCCATTCAACTAAGCGCTGCCCGGTCTATTGAAGACGTCCCGGCACCTTTAATACTGCCGCGCATACCGGCCTAGGTTTATTGCAGGTGTAATTATTGGAAGGTTCTTTAACATGCCATAAATCTATGACATGGGACCGCCGCTTTACTTCCCCTCCGAAGGAAGGCATACTGAGGGATTTTTAACAATCAAGAGTTGGCACCTTGGTAAATCAGTATTCATAAGTAAGATCTGTATACTGTACAGTGAGGCAAAACTATGGTAACATTAAATGGGTGTTCAATCACTTTAAATTAAATTACAAGGCAGGTATTTGGATACAGGGTTGCAGTTTGGCACCCATCCTTCTCAATACATGTATGGAGTCAGTCCATTGTTGTTTGTAAGGCCCTCTGGGCCATGTAGGCAGGAATTCCAGCGATTACGCGAGTGATGCGGTGTTTCAGGTCGTTCAAATCACGAGGTTTGCTGGCGTAGACCCGATACTTAACCATGCCCCACAGCCAGAAATCGCATGGCGTCAGGTTGGGTGAACGTGCTGGCCATGGGAGAGGACCACCTCTACTGATCCAGTGTTTACCGAACGTGTCGTTTGGTAATCCTGAACCATCCGACCGTAATGGGCAGGGGCGCAGTCTTGCTGAAAGTACCCTCGCTGGAAAATGGCAAGTGGTACATTCTCCTCCATGAACGTGCTGAGCATGGAAAGGTAATTCCCCTGACTGTTAGTAAAAACCAGAAGGGACCAATCACATGAAATTTGCTCACAACACACCAAACGTTCACCTTGGGGCATTCTCGCATTTGCTCTCGAACTTCCTTCGGGTGCTCGGTTGCCCAGATGACACAGTTGTGTTTGTTCACACGATCGCTGCTGATGTGGAATGGTGCTTCGTCAGAAAACATGAACTGAATGTCAGGCTCCATGTGCACCATTTCCAAGAGAATTTGCGAACAAAAATAATATTTAGTCTACCATACAGTGTTAACATCTTTTGCCTCTCCCTGTAGGCCTATATCTAAAGAATCTAGCGTTGGTATTTGTAAATCATACCTACACAAGATTGGCACTTTCTTTCTGTAGTAGCCCACGACTCACGAGTGCAGGCGTGTTCACCTTCAGTACAGACAGACACCATATTGGTCACTGTCAGTACCAGGATTCAAACTTCAGACTACTGGGCTGGGTCTACCACGTTGATTTTATATTTAGGGATGAAACTTTGTAGAGACATAACAGTGAGTAGAATCTAAGGCTCATGGGATCTGCGTAAACCACCTCATGATATTGTGGCTAGCATTCTTGGCTGTCGCACCCAAGGTCGCCGGGTTCAATTCCCGGTTGACCAATGTTTGTCTGAGAGCTGGCACGAGGTACACTCAGCCACATGAAACAAACTTGAGGAAAGGTGGGCTCGATACACACTCCAGCCAGTGAAGCCATCTGTTCTTCACCTAAGAAGGAAACACAAATATGTCTTAACAATACTCTCGTTTGGTCACATTCACCATTCTCCCATCCTGTCACGGCCAAAAGCAAAGAACCAAAACAAGCCAACAACTGATGACATCGCTGTTCTACCCTTAAATCAATTCAAAATTAGAATTATATCTTTTAGGGGCAGAAGACCTCGTAGTTCCGACCCTTAAAACAACAATAACTAACTAAATTCTTTCTTTGAACTCTAGTATATTTGCTTATATGTTTGGATTAACTAGGATGCACCTTATTTCCTTTCTTAGTGAACTATTGTTAATGTAACATTGGATACGGTTCATCGTTATTACAATTTGGTTGGTTGGTTGGTTGGTTCTTAAGTTTAGGGGCTGCGACAACGCGGTCATGTAGCCCCGTGTACTTTGGGTGTGTGTAGAATCTGTCTGATAACCGGTGTTAATTGTGATGACTGTATTAGTGTGTGTTATCTGTTATTTTAATTTAAGTACTGCAACTTAGAATTTTTCAAATAGTTCCTACTTTTGCCGCCAAGCGCCACCGTCAACGACTACTAGGCTAAGTTCACAACTCAGCTGCTAGACGCCACCGCAGTCGGCTCTTGGCAACGAACTTAGAAACCTAAGAGCGTTGTTTACAATAACCTATCCAATTTAGCTTCACACAGGTGCAATTAGTGGAAGGTTCTTTAACATGCCATAAATCTATGACATGGGACCGCCGGCTTTACTTCCCCTCCGAAGGAAGGCATACTGAGGGATTTTAACGCTCTTAAAAAATCCGACGGCTTCGGCCGGTATTACAATTTGAAATGTTGTAATGTCAATCTGCATGTATAAAAGCTCATCAAAGTACAAAAGTTATTTTTGATATTGGTGATTTGCGAGTGGTTCCACATATAGATCATGTACTTTCACCTCAGAACAGTGGTTGTCAGAACATTCACAATTCAGACAAGTCTCCATATCGGATCTTTCACCACATTAATAGTAGAGAAACGCTGCTTTTGTATGTTGTAGTTCTAGCTGTTACCATCATCACAGCAGAGTATTCGTAGGCCATTACTACATGTTAGTTTACAATAAGTTTGGGGCGTATTGCTCCAGTGTATCACAGACATAGCAGCTACAGGGTACAGTAAAAGATTAGATGGTGAAGTTTGTTCATAGGATCGTCATTTCTCAATCGTACAACATTGTACATATTTATTAAAATAAATAGTTCTTTTCTCGAATGTGCTAGAGTGAATTTGTAATTTAGGCCAGGATTTTGGTAGTAGGCGCACGTGACCTTAATTTGTGTACCATCCTTCCGTTCACCTGGAGTAGAGTTGAGTTTTTTTTTATGTGCAACATGTTTCCGCTCGGTTGCTGGATAGTTTTGTGGGAGTGATTTTGAAAATTGGGGACGGAAGTGGATCGGAACGATCGAGCTAGCAGTGGTGGATCGAACGGAAGTATGCACTGCCCGCTCGATCGATCGAACGGAAGTGTACTAGCTGTCAGTGGTGGAAAACGGAAGTATGCACTGCCCGCTCGATCAATCGAACGGAAGTGTACTAGCTGGCAGTGGTGAAAACGGAAGTATGCACTGCCCGCTCGATCGATCGAACGGAAGTGTACTAGCTGGCAGTGGTGGAACGAATGGAAGTATAAGATGCACTGCCAACTCGATCGATCGATCGATCCAGCTGGCAGTGGTACGAGAAACAATGAGCGCGTGGTGTCGTAAATTGATACCATGACGTACTCTCGGCCATATGGAATGTATAGACATACTGAACGGAAAACGCTCATGCGAACTCTGGTGTCAAGTGATTGAAACAAATGACATAGTTCATGTTCGAAGTCTTCGTATCAGTATTTAAATGGTAAAATGCCTTAATATCAAACATTGTAAGTAGTCGGCATTGCCGGTATTATGTTTCTGCACAATGGCTATTCAAATATTAACCCACATAACGGTAATGCAGTCATCAGTATAATATAATCGTTGTGGTTATACGAGAATTGAGCAAGCCTTCATGAACTATTACTGAATACATTCTCTTTACTCACAAGAGGGCCTATCATAAGGCATTTTAAACTCAATTTCACGCAGGAACATTATCGAAACAAGCAAAATATAAATGCAACTTAATTCCGTAATGCAGTATTATTGGAACGTGGAAGTAAGTCAAGGTCTTGTGCACAAAATTTCCGTAGTTGAAATAGCCGTGGGGTTAGTGCTTATGACTGTGAAGCTAGAAATCTTGGGTTCGAATCCCAAACGGAGTAGATATTTTTGCTACCAGATTATCATTTTAAACGATATTTATCATATCAATATGACTCATTTTAACAGAATCCATATGAAATTACGTGTTATTCTGTTCTGTGAATGAAGAGGACCTGTTTATAAGGAATTTAAGGTTATGAGCGGTGTCGCGTCTATTAATCTAGTTGATCCATATCGTATTCTTTATTTAGGCTTGTGCTGGTGGAAGCTACAAATCATCTAATAAAATGAGTTCCGTATTATAAACTACAATATCTGTAAAACACTCCCTTTTACAATAGATTAATATTTGTGCCAATAATAGTATAAAATACCGGTGTATCAACAATTTCACGTGAGGTTTCTTCTATGTCAGATGTTACACATCATATGCGACTGCTATAAGGCTTTTTTTTCTTCTTTTTTTTAGCGTATGGCTCTTGTGCCGGGAGTGTCCTAGGACATGTTCGGCTCGCCAGTTTTGTAGCTGCTTCGAGACGGACACCCGATGGGTGAGCTACAAGTACCGTTGGTGAGGGAAGTTGGAATGGAAGGACGAGGAGTTGGAAGGTAGCGGCTGTGGCCTATAGTTAGGGACCAACCCTGGAAGGAAGATGGGAAACCACAGAATACCATCTTCAAGGTTGCCGGCGGGGGGATTCGAACCACCTCGCCTCACAGATGTGAGCGACTGCCAGCAGTCATGCCGTAACGATCACGGCTAACTCACCCGGTAGAGTCGAGTTAACATGTATTTAATCCATCATTACTGTTAGAACCTCATCATCTGGACTGTTTTAGTGGTAGTATTTTGTTGCAGGTAGAACTTAAGTATTTTTCGTAAGTAGAATTTTATTATTTTGTTATTAGTAAGAGGTTAGTATTTTTAGCCTACTTTTCACATTTTGCAAAAATGAGGAAAAAGTAGACTTATGAGATCGATCCGGGAAAATGTGTGTCTGTCTGTCTGTCTGGCTGTGTGTGTGTGCCCCCCTATCAACTCCTAAACGGCTGCAGCAATCAAAACCAAATTTAGTATGAGTAAAGATGTGCACCGGAATAGCACACGTCCATATTTAAAAATGATGTCAGTGCTACCAACTGCTTAAAAAACGCACTAGAAATTTGAGCCCCATGTTGGATATCTTGCAAGGTATGCATGGGAGCTATTACAAAATTGGCACACATGTAGATAATACTATTTCAGTTTAATTTCCAGGAGGCCAATCATGACAGTGTTGCCAAATTAATTTTAAGCCTTCTGATAGGTCCAATGTTTAAATGCATATAACTTCTACACTATCAATTTGATTTCAACCAAATTTTGTATGTAATATATGTACATAAACAGATATGCCTGAGCGTATTCTTAAGAGCCACCAGGGCTGTAACGTAATCTTGATTACGGTACAAATTATTATTATTATTATTATTTTTAATATCATTGTGTAATTATTATTATTATTATTGAAATATCAAAGTTATATCGTTTTATTCACCCATTAATATCAAGGGAGGGGCCATACCATATTCACGTCATTACCATAGTCATATATAATATTGTCAAGTGCTTAGATTAAGAAACAGGGTTTTTATAGAGGTCTAGGGCTGTTTTATTAGTTAAATTGTAAAGACAGGACGGGCATGGTTGGAAGAAGTTACGGACGGTGAAGCAACATATTGCAAGAAAATGTATTTCTGGAACGAAGCCACGCTGACTGGAGACAAGGGCTTGGAGAAAGATTTCGGCGGAATATATATATGCGCAACGAGAGGAATAGCGGGTTCTGAGTGGAATATTTGAAGTACGCGGGCCTGTATTCCCGCTCGGAGAAGTTTTAGCGTCGCTTGAGGACTGAGAAATGCTTTGCTATAATTGGTCTGATGGGTCGCGGGCAAATTTATGCCGCGAAACATCGGGACCATTCAGAGTGTATAAAAGCCCAGCGCGACTTCAGCACTGGCTATTCTATAGATTCTATTCTGTCATTCACATATTCGATCACGCACTCACTCACTGACTTTGTGAGTCGTAGACTCTGCCAGTCCCTCAGTAAGATGGGACTTAGTGAATTCAATTAGCCTGGTTTGTTCAAATTTGCTTACCATGGTGATCAAACTCAGAAACAAGCAGCAGCAGCAGCAACAACAACAACAACAACGAGAAGAAGAAAACATATGTTTTCAAAGGTCAATAAACGTGTGTTGGCGTAAGATCTCAAATTAGACTGCAAGCAGACCAACGAGATGGACTTTGAACCACAAGGCACCAGGTATGTGGACCGAGTTATTATCAACACAGAAGATCAGCGCTAGCGAGAAGACAGTCAATATTGCCCCGCAATTAGGGAATATTAATGCACATATTGTACACAGCTCGAAACCTCAGATCAAATGTTAATAATTTTGTTGTAAATAAACCAGTATTAGTTAAAATGTCTTGTTCATTGGGAGTTGAATATATAGGATAGTTGGAATGCAAAGAGTATCTCATAGAGCAAGTTTATTGCCCTACGCTCCGATGATAGATCTTGGCTCAAGGAAGGGAGCGGCCGTGGCTAAATAAAATTTTAATGTGTTATCTTTACGATAACTGGCGCCCAGTAAATCTAAATTAATAAAGTGTATGTCGTCTGTCTAGACAGGCCAATGCTAAATAAGAACGATGAGGTGGTTTTAAGGAGTCTTGAGTGTAATATCTGTAGAAACGTTATAAATGATCGCCCAACTTGTAGAGCGATATCCAACGACAAAGGTAGCCGTTACAAATGGCACAACCAATGTGGGGCTACGAAATATCGTACTGAAGTGAATGGATATTATGTATAAATCCAGTTTATTTCAAGTATGTCAAAGTTTAAAGTTGTTTTCATGTACGATATAAACGAGTACTCTTTGCATTCAAACCGAGTTTTTCAATAAAGAGGCATATATCAAGTTAGGGAACTACGGTTATAAATTAGGAGTGTTCCTTTGATGAGTTGTTTTTTGGGTAATGACTAACAGGGATAATTTGGGGAACATAAATTTGAGAAACCGTAGTATTATAAGATCAGTTAAAATGTCGAAATTAGATGTGCAGGGTACCAATGATGAGATGTCAAAAGTAAGCGAAAATCAGGAAACTGAGGAAAATAAACAAGACGGGGCTACAAACATCCAGATTAATGAGGGGGAGAATCCTTCCTGGCTTCGAAACCTGACGATGCTGATAACAGAATAGAACAGAAACATAGATATTAAGTTAGGCGAGCAAAGTGCAAAGTTAGCTGAACAGAGTATGAAGTTAGAGGAACAAAGTAAGAAATTTGACGTGCGTAGTGATCAATTAGAGAAATCAATAGATCTTAAGTTCACTGAGCATAGTAAGAAGCTAGATGAACAACGTAAGAAGTTTGATGAAGCTACAGAGAACTTCAATAAACAAATTAATGAAGTAGGCCGAGAATTTCACAATAAGTTAGAAAGCAGGATTAGTGAGGTGGAAGAATCATGGTCACTTAAGGTTGACGCCAGAATGCAACAAGTGTCGGAGCGAGTTGATAAAATTGACGAGGAAGTGAAAATTAAATATAGTAAGGTTAGGGTTGACTTAGAAGGAGAAGTCAACAGTATGAAGGTCAAGTGTGATAATAATATTGCTAAAATAGGTAATTTAGAAAATAAACTAGAGAGCGATAATCAAGAAATTAGGGAAGAGGTTAACAGTAAATTTAACAGTATCAGTGAAGAAGTAGCGAGTAAGACAGATAAAATGGAGGAGAAATTGCAGAGATGTCAGAAGCAAATAGCAACAAATAGCGGTAATGTACAAATAGGAAATTTAAGTAGATTTCTAACTAAAGAGGCAGATTTGCCAGTATTCACAGGCAAGGCATATAACCCAATGGAATTCTTAAAAACAGTAGAAAAGAAGTTCGCTAAAGATTTAGAAGAGGGGATCGTTCAATGGGAACAAGTACTTGAGATGCTAGATAAATCTTTTGTTAGGGATTCAAGGTCATGGTTCAGTGTGTATAAATACCAGATGACTAGTTTTAGAAAATTTAAAGAGAAGTTCATAGCCAAGTACTGGAATGAAAATGTGCAAGAAAGAGAAAGATGTAACATTATTTTTGGGAAGTACCAAAGGAGAGATGGTGTTTCGTACACAGAGTATTTCTTAGCGCATGTACTTATATGCCAGAATTTAGAAGGTTTAGAGACTGAATCACAGGTAATTAAAACATTATTAAGGCATTTTCCTGATATAATTAAAGAAGCATTCTTCATGCAGAATATTACTACTATTGACGGGTTCGAGAAGCTATTGGAAAACTTTGACTCTCTTGAAAATAGTAGGACCGAACGCAAGCCAATAAGTAGAGGAGATAATTTCGGGCAGGGTGAGAGAGAGAGGGGAAGAGAACAAGGCAGGAATGCGAATTACGAAAGACGACTTGACAATGGGGGACGCACAGCAAATACGAGGAACGAGAATTTGAACAGAGTAGGGGAAGGTACTAGGCCAGACAGACGTACAGGTCAACAACAACAACAATCTACATCAGGGGCAGGTAGGCCTAATTTAAACGAATAACGGGTTGCAGTGAGGTCAACAGACAGCCCGAAGTGATTGCAGTTCAATGTCCTAGGAATATTGAGTATTTAGGAGATTTTAATATAGATGTTAGAGAAGAACTGCTTTATGACCTAAATGGTGGAAATTTAGATAATGTTGAGAATGAGATTATGTCACCAGTAATTAAACTTAATGTGTGGGGTAAAGAAGTTGATGTTTTATTGGACAGTGGAAGCGAAAACTCTTGTATAAATTTAAGATTTTTGGAAGATGTAATGAGAGAAGGTATTCATGTTGATATAATTCCAGTTAAGTCCACTTTCATTGTCACAGCTGTAGGTAGTAGGTCTCAGAAAATATCTAAGCAAGTCGCAGTTCCAATTAACATTAGTTAGTTAAATTTCAGCCCTGTTTGGCAGTTCCAAATTTAGTATATCCGGTGATTCTCGGTGCGGAATGGTTATCATTATATCAAGTTAAATTAGATTTTCATTTTGGCAGGATATGTTTATTTTGGCAGGATAAAGAAGTTCAGGTTACGTATAAGGTGTCTAAGACTGACAAACAGATGAAAGTGTGTATGTTTGAGGAAGAAAGCAACGTGGTTGTGAGTGATGAGTTTCCTGAAGTAAATGAGGTAGACCGCGGAGATGCTAGTGAGAGCAAAGTTTTTAAGGTGTGTCAGGTTGCAATGGAGTCTGAACTTGAGAGTAGGATCCATGATGCATTGTCACAGTGTAAGCTGGATGATGAGCAAGGTCATCAGTTACATGAGGTATTAATAAAATATAAGGAAATTTTCAGCTCAAAACCCGGAGCAACACACTTATATGAGCATAGTTTTGTCGTTAAAGACACAAGTAGTTTCGTAGGGCCTAGGTATCCTGTCGCAACTAAATATATGAAAGCCGTCTAACTGCCTTTGCTTTTAAGAATAGACTCCTACAGTTCAAAAAAGTACCATTTGGGACTAAAACTAGCAGTTCCGCCTTAATTCGAGCTTTATCTATGGCTCTAGGTCCAGAGACTAGTGAGTTTGTTACGAATTATGTGGATGACATAGTTATTGCGTCACATACATTCGAGGAACATATAGATCACTTGAGTATAGTTTTTCGTAAATTATGGGAAGGGGGTTTCACTTTGAAACTGGAAAAATCTGAATTTTGTGTACACCACATAACTTTTCTAGGACACACTGTTTCTGCAGATGGTGTTACACCAGAGTCATCTAGGCTAGAGAAAATTAGTAGTATGCCGTCTCCACGTAATAGTAAGCAATTAAGGTCATTTATTGGTGTTCTCAATTATTTCAGGCGTTTTGTTGTCCAGTATGCAGGGTTATTAGAACCATTTAGAGAATTGTTGAAGAGTAAGAGTGTGTGGAAATGGACACAGGTCCACGAGGAAGCCTTCAGAAAGCTGAAAGAAGGATTCAGTAGAACAGTGATGCTGAAACACCCTAGGTATGATAGAGAGTTTATAGTAATCACGGATGCATCAGAGGTTGGTATTGCAGGCTGCCTATGCCAATACGATGATCAGGGTCAGTTAGGCATTGTATCGTTGGCAAGTAGAGGTTTGTCAATGGCTGAGAAACGCTATACAATTACTGAGATGGAATTCTTGGCAATTATTTACTCAATGAGTAAATTTAGGGTTTACGTGCTAGGCACGCACTTTCAAATCTGGACCGATCATCAGGCGCTAACGTTCTTTAATCTAGCAGGTTAACTAGTAATAGGATGACACGTTGGACGCTAGCCATGAGTGAATATGATTTCAGTATCAAACATATCAGTGGAACGAATAATAATTTAGCAGACTACCTGAGCAGACACATTCATAGTGAAGAGTGTGAAATCAATATAGGAGTGAAAGAAGGCATCTTAGTGTGTGTTGGTAAACGTATAGTGCAGGAGGATGAGAGAGTACGTTTACGAAATATGTCTGTTGAACAGGAGAGAGACAGAGTATTAGGCGACATTGTCCGCTTGGTGAGAAGCAGCAATGATGGTGAGTTATCAGTAGGGAGGCTCAAGTACGGGCTATATCAAGGTATGCTATCTAGGAAAGATAGAGATGGTGAGTGGAAAGTGTGTGTACCAGAATCTTTACAGGAAGATTTAATCTGGTTCTTTCATGCTCAATTGGGTCATTTCGGAGCCAGGAAAGTTCTGTATGCCATTAAAGGGCATTTCTTTTTTAAAGCTATGGGAAGGAAGATTAGGAAGATTCTTGCTACTTGCGATCTCTGCCAACGCGCGAAGCACTCAAATCGGCACTTGATTGGAGAGTATCAAGCGGTAATAGCCAAGAAGCCGGGAGAGCTTGTGTGTGTTGATCTGTATGGGCCACTGGTGAAGTCTCGATACGGATACCAATTTATAATGGTAATAATTGACGCATTCAGTAAATTTGTCAAATTATATCCCTTGAGACAAGCTACGGGAAGGTGTTGTGTCAAGCAGATAGCAGAAAAGTATATTCCTGAGTTTGGATGCCCACTCAGTATACTTAGCGATCATGGAAGCCAGTTCACGTCTAAAATATGGACTACCAAGCTGACGGAACTAGGTACCCGGATTATCTACTCTTCAATTAGATATCCACAAGGCAACATGGTTGAACGGTCTATGCAATCCATTGGAAGAATATTTCGTACATACGTGCACGACAAACACAACGCGTGGTTCTCACGGTTGGGTGATGCCGAACGCTGGTTAAACTCAGTGTTACACGAGAGTACGGGATGTTCACCATATGAAATTCGTTATAGAAGGAAGCCCTCCAACGAAATAGCAAGAATGATAGGTTTAGATCCGGGTGAGGGACACTCCACGGAGTATTATCTTCTGTTGGCCAGGGACAACTTAGTAAAGTCAGGAAACCAAAGGAAACGCCGACAGAAGGGGGTCTACGACGAATTGGAAGTAGGTAGCGAAGTTTTGTTACGTAAGCCGTTGCCATCTTGTGCATTGGAAGGGAAAATGTCAAAGCTGTTTTTATTGTTTACTGGACCTTATGTCGTTTCGAAGAGGATAGGAAAGAATGCCTACTTATTGAAAGATCAGGAAAATTGTGTCATTGGTACATATAACATTTTCAATCTGAGGAAATATCATAGAAAAGAGCAAGTGCTGCAAGAAGGGCAGACTGCCGTGTGTTTATAATTAGAGTCGTGTCGTGGCTCTAAGGAATTGGTGGAAGTGAGATAAATCACTTGTGTTGCGTGAAACAAGAAGCAATATATATTGTTTTCTGTTATTGTAAGGGACTACAAGAACAAATGTAGCATGTAAATCCTGTATGACTGCACAGGACAATCAGAATGTTTATGTAACATTGCAAGAAGAGTGCAGATCAATCAAGGAAAATGAAAAGGGTATAATCATTATGTATGTAATTTGAAGGGTCATATATGTATATTCAGTGTATTTCCTGTTAAGTTTTAAAGGGAAGATTTGTGATTTCATCATTCATTACATTCTTTATGAAACCATGGGGACGTTTTGTAACGTAATCTTGATTACGGTGCAAATTATTATTATTATTATTTTTAATATCATTGTGTAATTATTATTATTATTATTATTATTGAAATATCAAAGTTATATCGTTTTATTCACCCATTAATATCAAGGGAGGGGCCATACCATATTCACGTCATTACCATAGTCATATATAATATTGTCAAGTGCTTAGATTAAGAAACAGGGTTTTTATAGAGGTCTAGGGCTGTTTTATTAGTTAAATTGTAAAGACAGGACGGGCATGGTTGGAAGAAGTTACGGACGGTGAAGCAACATATTGCAAGAAAATGTATTTCTGGAACGAAGCCACGCTGACTGGAGACAAGGGCTTGGAGAAAGATTTGGGCGGAATATATATATGCGCAACGAGAGGAATAGCGGGTTCTGAGTGGAATATTTGAAGTACGCGGGCCTGTAATCCCGCTCGGAGAAGTTTTAGCGTCGCTTGAGGACTGAGAAATGCTTTGCTATAATTGGTCTGATGGGTCGCGGGCAAATTTATGCCGCGAAACATCGGGACCATTCAGAGTGTATAAAAGCCCAGCGCGACTTCAGCACTGGCTATTCTATAGATTCTATTCTGTCATTCACATATTCGATCACGCACTCACTCACTGACTTTGTGAGTCGTAGACTCTGCCAGTCCCTCAGTAAGATGGGACTTAGTGAATTCAATTAGCCTGGTTTGTTCAAATTTGCTTACCATGGTGATCAAACTCAGAAACAAGCAGCAGCAGCAGCAACAACAACAACAACAACGAGAAGAAGAAAACATATGTTTTCAAAGGTCAATAAACGTGTGTTGGCGTAAGATCTCAAATTAGACTGCAAGCAGACCAACGAGATGGACTTTGAACCACAAGGCACCAGGTATGTGGACCGAGTTATTATCAACACAGAAGATCAGCGCTAGCGAGAAGACAGTCAATATTGCCCCGCAATTAGGGAATATTAATGCACATATTGTACACAGCTCGAAACCTCAGATCAAATGTTAATAATTTTGTTGTAAATAAACCAGTATTAGTTAAAATGTCTTGTTCATTGGGAGTTGAATATATAGGATAGTTGGAATGCAAAGAGTATCTCATAGAGCAAGTTTATTGCCCTACGCTCCGATGATAGATCTTGGCTCAAGAAAGGGAGCGGCCGTGGCTAAATAAAATTTTAATGTGTTATCTTTACGATAACTGGCGCCCAGTAAATCTAAATTAATAAAGTGTATGTCGTCTGTCTAGACAGGCCAATGCTAAATAAGAACGATGAGGTGGTTTTAAGGAGTCTTGAGTGTAATATCTGTAGAAACGTTATAAATGATCGCCCAACTTGTAGAGCGATATCCAACGACAAAGGTAGCCGTTACAGGGCTGCCAACTGTTAATAATTGCTCTCTCTATTTTCTTAAATCCAAATACCAATATATCAGAAAGTATGCAAGCCAACAGCTTTAAACTATGCACACGTATATTCTGACATTTTAGATTAATTTGGAGTAACTTATATACGTCAGTTCTACCAACATGATTATAAGCCTGCTGATAGTACCAATTTTTAAATACATGTAACTTCTATACTATTAGTTGGATTTCAACCAAATTTCGTATGTGCTATGTGTACCATAACAGATATGACTATAAGTATTGTTAAAAGCAATCAGGGCTGCCAACTGTTAATAAATGCTGTCTATATTCTTTTTACCCTAATATCAATATATCAGAAAGTATGCAAGCCAACAGCTCTATACTTTGCACACGTATAGCACCTGACATTCTAGATTAATTTGGAGTAATTAATACAAGGCAGTGCTGCCAACATGATTCTATGCCTGCTTATATGTCCAATTTTAAAATACATGTAACTTCTATACTAACAAATGGATTTCATCCAAAATTGGCACAACAAGATATCATAATAATTCAGATTATTTCTGACCAGCACACGCATGGTATTGTTGGCAACATGCTTTTACGCGTGCTAATAGACCCAGTGTCTAACTGCATGTAACGTCCATTGAACTTCAACCAAATTTTGTATTCTGTACCTTAAGAGGTGGAACTAAGGATATATTCAGTCACCAGGGCTGCCAACTGTAGTGCTCTATTAGGCTACATTATACCAGGTATATTTTGAACTAATTAGATATGTCGATATTACCAACTTAATTTCGTCGGGTCGGAACTACGAGGTCTTCTGCCCCTAAAAGACATAATTTTAATTTTGAATTGATTTAAGGGTAGAACAGCGATGTCATCAGTTGTTGGCTTGTTTTGGTTCTTCACGGAACTTCTTGTTGTTAGTAGAATTGCTCTATTACTTTATTCTGAAAGGGAGTAGCAGCCTTTCAGATAAATCAATTCTTTACTTGTCTTATAGACGGTTAAGATAATGATAACAATAGCCAACTAATGGCTACACTGCGTTCAGCTGCACAGCTGAAAGCAACGGGAAACTACAACCGCAATGCTAATCCCGATGATATGCACCTCTCTATGCCTAATTACATGTGATGATGGCCTACTCTCATGTATCCCTCGGGTATCCCCCAGGGCAGCGTAATCGGAACTTTTTTTTTATTTTTGGCGTTTATAAATGACTTACCAAATGGAATTCGCAGTGACTATCGATTGTTTGCAGATGATTGTGTAATATATCGAAATATACATGACTCACAAAACAACGCAGTACTTCAAGACGACCTGAACCAGGCCTATAAGTGGGCGATTGAAAATAAAATGAAAATAAACACAAGAAAATGTAGTCTCATAAAAATAGGGGAAGGGCGAAGACAAGATTTTCAATATAATATTGGATCGGAAATACTTGTAGAAGAAGATTCTTGCAAATATTTGGGCGTTCACGTAAGGAATGATATGAAATGGAGTAGTCATGTAGGATGTGTAGTTTCTAAAGCTTACAAATCCCTACACTTTGTAATGAGGGTATTAAAAGGAAGTAGTACCTCTGCTAAAGAATTAGGATATTTGTCACTTGTAAAACCTATTCTGGAATACGCCTCGGCGGTTTGGGATCCATATCAAGTAGGGCTCATAAAGGAGTTGGAAATGATACAAAGAAAGGCCGCTAGATTTGTGCTCAGTGACTTTAATCCCAGGAGCAGTGTGAGCCGTATGTTAAAGAAACTTTGGGTTGGAATCACTGGATGCTAGGAGGATGAAATCTAGACTCTACGCTATGTACAACACGTATACAAATCAACCAGCATGGGGTGAGCTTAGCAAAAGTATGGGAAAGCACACTTACATGGGTAGGAGTGATCATCCTTTTAAAGTTAAGGGCCGACCACAGCGTACAAGTTATGGTAAATATTATTTCGTTAACCGGGCCATTGATAACTGGAACTCTCTACCTGCCGCAGTCTTAGAGCCTTTTCCCAAACATATAGGTGTGTTTAAGAAAAGAATATTTGTGTAAATACTCCAGTTTAATTGTTATTGAATTGTTATGTATAATTATGTATTTGTTATGTATACCCAATTTGCCACCGGGAGACACACCCCCAATTGCAAATAAATGAATGAATGAATATAAAATTCCAATCCGGAGGTAAAATTGTCCCTCGTTTGGATCTTCGGGTGGGGACTACTCGAGAGGGGTTAACATCACAGAAGTGACTAAGGGAAAACTGGCATTCTACGGATCGGAGCGTGGAATGTTAGAAGTCTGATAGGCAGTGGAAGGTTAGAAAACTTAGAAAGGGAAATGGATAGGTTGAGGTTGGATTTGGTTGGGATTAGTGAAATAGGCTGACCCTAAGAACAGGACTTTTGGTCAGAAGACTATAGGGTCATTAACTATGCGGGGGTAGGTCTCATATTAAGTAGGAAACTTGGACAGCGGGTGAAATATTATGAGCAGTATAGTGAACGGATTATTGTAGCAAAAATCAATACAAAACCTACGTGCACCACAGTGGTACAAGTATATATGCCTACCAGTCAAGCTGATGATCAAGATGTTGAAAAGGTCTACGAAGAAATAGATGAAATTCTGAGGTATGTCATGGGTGACGAAAATGTTATAGTAATGGGAGATTAGAATGCTGTGGTAGGAAATATATATTGTGTTAAAATTTGGATTCAATCTGATGACGGACTTTTGAGATAATAATCTTAAACATGACGCATGGTTGAAACACGCTTAAAAACGGGCACGTTTTGAGTTCCAACTGTGATAAAAAATATTAAACTATAAATTAAAAATTCCAAACCTACATGAACTAACGTAAAATAAAACGACAAAAATGGTTATGTTATTGGATGTCATGTAGATCTATTGGTTACTTTACAAACAACCTTCAAACTCGAGTGCACATAATACTTTGGACGACAGTAAGCAGGAACAAAGCACCAGGCATTGATGATATACCGATTGAGTTGCAACGCTGCATAGGTGATGGTCTGGTCAGGTTATTTCACTTGGTGTGTAGGATCTATGAGATAGGTGAGGTACCCTATGATTTCAAGAAGAATGTTATCATCCCTATACCAAAGAAAGTAGGAGCTGTCAGATGTGAGGATTACCGTACAATCAGCTTGATTATTCATGCCTTGAAGATCCTGTCTAGAATAATATTTACAAAAGGATGGAACGACAGATAGAAACGTAGTTTGGTGATGACCAGTCTGGTTTCAGGAGAACTATAGGAACAAGGGAAGCTGTACTAAGTCTTAGGCTGATTTTGGAAGGTAGAATAAGGAAAGGTAAGAGAACGTTCATGGCATTTGTAGACTTAGAAAAGGCTTTTGATAACGTTGATTGGGCTAAATTGTTTGACATTTTGAGAACGATTGGAATAAAGTACAGGGATAGGAAGGTGATATACAATCTATACAGAAACCAGACAGCAGTCATTTGAGCTGAAGGACATGAGAGACAAGCTGGTATTCAGAAAGGTATAAGGCAAGGCTGCAACTTATCACGCATACTTTTCAAACTTTACATTGAACAAACAATGAAGGAAATTAGAGAAACATTTAAAGTGGGAGTGAAGATTAAAGGAGAAATAATTTCAACTCTGCGATTTGCTGATGACATCGTCATCCTGGCCAACACGCAAGAGGATTTTAGTGAGTTTTTGAATGGTATGGACTCCGTCTTGAGGAAAGAGTTTATGATGAATTTCAATAAATGTAAAACAAAAATATTGGAATGCAGCCGAAATAAAACAGTAACCTCTATGAACATCAAATTGGCAGGTGAAAAGCTAAAGGAAGTAGGAGACTTTTGTTACTGAGGAAGCAAAATAACCAGTGATGGACGAAGCAAAGAGGATATCAAAAGTAGGTTGGCTCAGGCAAGGAAAGCAATCCTAAGGAAAAGGGATCTGTTGACATTGAATATAGATTTAGGTATTAGAAAGCCATTTTTGAAATCTTTTGCCTGGAGCGTGGCGCTACACGGAAGTGAAACTTGGACTGTTGGTGCAGCAGAAAAGAGGAGAATTGAAGCGTTTGAAATGTGGTGCTACAGGAGAATGATGAAGATCAGATGGGTAGATAGGGTTACAAATGAAGAGGTATTAAGACAAGTGGGAGAGGAGAGATGCTTCTAGCGACTGCTAATGAAGAGAAGAGATAGGTTGGTAGGACACATATTAAGACACCCAGGAATAGCAGACATAGGTATGGAAAGAAGGGTCGAGGACAAGAACTGTAGGGGTAGACCAATGTTAGAATATGTTAAACAGATTGCCTCTGATGTAGGGTGTGGTAGTTATCTAGAGATGAAACGACTAGCCCATGACAGGGAGGTATTGAGGGCTGCATCAAACCAGTCAATAGACTGAAGACTCAAACAACAACAGAGGTGATATACCACGGAAAATCACCTCTAGGATGACTGAAGTTGGAATCGAACCCACCTCTTCTCAGTTCTGCCTCACGAGGCTGTCTGATGGCGATCGAACTAGAAGTAGCTGATTCACTGTAGTTTGCATGCATGATATTGCATGTTCAGGTGGAACGCCGTTTTTCTTTCTTGGAACTCCTCCCATCTTAGGCATCATTAATTTGCTTCCAAGAGGCTCAACTTACCAGCTTATCAGCGTTAGGTGTTGGGCGAGAAGTGAGCTATCAATCAGCGTTTGTGTCACCTCATAAATTATAGGAGAGGAACTCGGCTGGGGCTGTGGTCCTAACCTACTTTCGTCGTATGTAGGGTCGAGATCGAATTCTTTCCATGTGTTTACCCAGTGCGTTGACTCACGTCCAAAGACTACAATGAGGGCATGTGGCATAACCAGAGATTCGAATCCCGGCACCGACACCAGCCATTCTGAGTGTGGTTTAACTCGGGCTTTTCCACACTTCCTCGGACAAATGCCAGGATGGTATCCAAATCACGTCGGTGTACTTATCCAAACCAATATACCCAAATAGATAAATTACTACACTACTACAATCATCACAATAACACAGGATTCTGACAAATGCAGTACTCAATTAAGGTATTCATCGACACTAGTGATGAAAGTTCATTATTAGTTATCCTATTTTCTTGAAATTTATATTACAACCCGTCGGTTTATAGTAAAAATAAAATAAAATCTTGGGGGTATTTTTCAAAGATTGATTGCAAAAATTACGAAGATTAATTCATTTATTACCAAATTAACTCTTAAAAGTACTATTTATTGTAAGTTTTAAGTACAAAAATATGTTGTAAACATTTGCCTCTGTTAAAAAGAAGGACGTGTAGCCTTAACAACACCAATAATAAATAAATAAATAAATAAATAAATAAATAAATAAATAAACCAATTAGAATTTGATATTTCTGCTTCTATCCTAAACGGTTCTTTGTTGCTGCAAATCGCTGTACGATTTCCTCAGTGCTGTGCAGCTAAATTGTTTTGTAGCTTTGATAGTGGCAAATGCATTTTATAATTATTCTAATATAAGAAAGTAATTATAGGGGAGTGGACCTTTATATTCTACTAACTATTTTACCCGGCGTTGCCCGCGAGGGGTAGTAACATGTCATAGAAAGATACATGCCAATATATTTCGCAAATTATATTCACTTTGCCCCTAAGTGAGTTTAAAACATAGTTCTCCTGTGCTCTGAAGTTAATCAAGTGCAATATTAACTCACTCTAAATACAGACGAAAGGTACTGTGGAGTACAATATCGTAGTAGAGAATGCATCAATAACAAAAAGGGCTGTATATGCACATTTCTCAAGGACCTAGTCTCACAATTATAGTACTTTCCTGATAGTCTTTATTTTTGTTGTAATGGGTGTAATTTAGACGTCTTGTTCACATAATTTTCTTTCATGTTTAAATTGTTGCATCTATATTTTTGAAAGGAAACACTATTTAAATAATTCAATATTTGGAATATAAAGTCATAATTTTGGAGTCAAATATACTTACGATTTTTAACCCTGCACAAATGGTGTGATATATGAGAAATGGCTTGTTCGTGTAGCATGTAGCCCACTATGCATATTAGGGAATAGTATTGCTGTATTTACATGCCTAATATCTCATATTGGGCGGCTTTGGTGGCGTATTTGGTATCATGCTGAGCTTCTATGCCCATGGTCGTGGGTTCAAACCCGGCCGAAGTTATCGGATTTTTGAAGAGCGTTAAAATCCCTCAGTATGCGTTCCTTTGGAGGGAAAGTAAAGCCGGTGGGACCATGTCATAGATTTATATGATGTAAAAGAACCTTCTACTAAGTACACTCGTGTGAAGGTGAAATTTGTTGGTTAAATTTCATTAACGCTATTAAGTTCCAACATTCACCGCCAGGTTCTGGTTGTGGTGGCATCTATTAGCCAAGTTTGCAGCTAGGTGTCGTTGACGGCAGCATTTGGTATCAAAAGTAGGAACTACTTAAAACTGATGTCTGCAGTCCTTACCTGAATTACAGATAACACACAATAATACAGCCATTGCAATTAACACCGGTTATCAGGCAGATTCTACACACATCCAAAGTACACGGGGCTGCATGACCGCGTTGTCACAGCCCCTAAATTTAGGAACCAACCAACCTATCTCACCAAGTTAAAGTAAATGCAGCAACGTATAATACCAGTATAATGTCAAATAAGATGCATTGATTCAAAACACCTTGGGCTTCTTTAGCCCCTAAAGTATTTCGTAAGATAAGAAATATATTCTCTAAACCCATACCGTAATGATCTATAAAGTGCTATAGCGGAGTTCAGGGTGTTTAGAATTCGTGATAACTACACCATTATACAATATCATTCGTCAGTAAGCACTAAAATGGCTAATACATAGGAAAAATAGGTGTGAACGAATAGAAACGGGCTATATAATGTATCGTTATGCAAACGTATTGTGGGATGAACATAATTTATTTTGAGAACCTAGATCAGATACATGTACAAAGATCAGAACACGTTTGTCAACCAACAAACTGTAGTCATGGCAAACGCTGGCCTTAGTCAACACTAATGTCTTTGGATTGTCTCTGCCCTTGGCGGTACCTGGTGTCAAACTGGGTTACTACTGCCACACCGGGCCTGGTGGCAGACTGTGTTACTACCGCCACGCCAGACTCCCTTGGAGTTGAGGTGGCTACTGTTCAAAACAGTTCGGAAATCTCATACGTTGGTTGTAATTCGTTGTTGCTGGCCTGATTGAGTCCATTTGCGTACGTGGAGCGTATTCCGTGTTTGGTTGATTGGCTGGTTGGTTGCTTGGTTTGTGGGTTGGTTGGTTTGTTGGTATGCTGCATTGCAGCCTTCGTGGCGTCATTGATTTACATGGGAACAAATATATGTACAACACTATTTACAGTTTACTGGTATATTAGGGAGTCTTTGGGGTCACCACGATGGTAATTTCACTGCAACTATGCTTACATGGGTACTGATCTGTGAGGATGAAGGCCGTTGGGTTGGTTATGTTTATGCTGTGTGTTGCTGCAGTAGTAACTTCTGTGTCTGAAGCTGACGCAGTTGTTCTTCCAGATCCTCCATCGTGTTTTATGACACAATCGATCACGTTGCGGTCAGCAAAATGTGGGATGAACACACTTTTTATTTGAAGAAATGGGAGATCAGATACATGTACAAAGAACAGGACTCGTTTCTCAATAACCAAACTCTAGTCATGGCTATCGCTAGCCTTAGTCAACACTTTATTTATATCCTCTTTGGTCAACACTAATATCTTGGGATTGTCTCTGTCCGTTGCAGTACCTGGTGTCATTCTGTGTTACTACCGCCACATCGGTCCTAGTGGTAAACTGTGTTACCACCGCAGTTACGGTTTGGTCCTTATCATCCGAAGTCTAATCACAAATAAAATAATGTTACTTTAAGAACAATCTGCAATAGTATGTCGAATGCAGGGTTTGCCAATGTATTTCTTCTTTAATTTCATTTCCCTATTACGACACCTGTTAATAAAAGAGATACGGTTTCAGATTTTTATTGCGTTCAGATTTCTAATGTTTTCATCGTGCATTAGATAATAAATGGTGTAGCCACTGCCTGCTTGATCGCATCCTTCCTGGCTGCTTTAAACTGCCTGCCCATTAAACGATTTCAAAATTGGTTTATGCGTACAACCTCGTTTCCAAATATAGACGCTAAGAGTAGCACCAACCTACTGTGATCGCCGCTTTTTCAAGTCACTGTTACATACATTTGTTTTGTATTGATGTTAATGGTGACGTTGTGTTTTGTATTTTATGATGGCGTACTGCTTTGTGTGCTTTTGTAAATCAGAACAGGGCAAGTTTGAATGCCGAGGAATCTCATTTCATGAGTTACCATCGGACAATTCACTTGACTTAAAAATACACACACTAATACGGCCACCACAATAAGATGGGTTATCAGACAAATTAAACACACAGCCAAGTACGCGGGGCTACATGAGCATGATGTTACAAAGCTCCTAAATTAATCAACATCCCATTCTTCGGTGGCCGGAGGCAATTCTTTCCCTGTCTTTTATTGCCCTTATTCTTTTCTTTTCAACTCGTCAGTTAGATTGAAATTAGTTGGAATTATTTGAATTTTTATTATCATCCGTACCGTATAATTACGGGCAAATGAGATAGACATTTCGTCCCTTGAAAACAATCACCTCCACCACCAGGTATGTTTCGCTTTCCTATAAATTGAAAATTTGCCCGTAAGTATGTGTCTGAATTAATATCATATTCTTTAAGCTGATTGAATAACAAAAGAATTAAATTAGTGCCATGTTTTCAAGTTTTTCAATCTCGATATTAAGCCTCCAAACTTAACAACCCTTCGATTTGCATTTTTCACTTTCCTTTATACTGAAAATTTGCCCGTAAGTATGTGTCTGAATTAATGTTGTTGTTGTTTGTTTGAGTCTTCAGTCTTTTGACTGGTTTGATGCAGATCTCCATGCCTCCCTCTCCTGAGCTAATCGTTTCATCTCTACATAGCTCCAACACCCTACATCCGAGGCAATCTGTTTAATATATTCTAACCTTGGTCTACCCCTACAGTTCTTGTCCTCAACCCTTCCTTCCATAACTAAGCTTGCTATTCCTGGGTGTCTTAGTATGTGTCCTACTAACCTATCTCTTCTCTTCATTAGCAGTCGCCAGAAACATCTCTCCCCTCCCACTCGTCTTAATACATCTTCGTTTGTAACCCTATCTACCCATCTGAACTTCATCATTCTCCTGTAACACCACATTTCAAATGCTTCAATTCTCCTCTTTTCTGCTGCACCAATAGTCCAAGTTTCACTTCCATAGAGTGCCAAGCTCCACACAAAGGATTTCAAAAATGACTTCCTAATACCTAAATCTATATTCGATGTCAACAGATTCCTTTTAAGTAGAAATTCTTTCCTTGCCTGAGCCAACCTACTTTTTGTATCCTCTTTATTTCGTCCATCACTGGTTATTTTGCTTCCTAAGTAACAGAAGTCTCCTACTTCCTTCAGCTTTTCACCTGCCAATTTGATGTCCATAGAGGTTTCCGATTTATTTCGGCTGCATTCCAGTAATTTTGTTTCACATTTATTAATTTTCATCATGTATTCTTTCCGTAAGATGGAGTCCATACCATTCAAAAATTCATTCAAATCCTCATGCATGTCGGCCAAGATGACTATGTCATCGGCAAATCTCAGAGTTGAAATTATTTCTCCTTGAATCTTCACTCCCATTTTAAATTTTCCCAATTTCCTTCATTGCTTGTCGTATGTAAAGATTGAAAAGTATGGGTGATAAGTTGCAGCCTTGCCTTACACCTTTCTGAATACCAGCTTCTCTCTCATGTCCTTCAGCTCGAATGACTGCTGTCTGGTTTCTGTATAGATTGTAGATCACCCTCCTATCCCTGTACTTTATTCCAATAGACTTCATAATGTCAAACAATTTAGTCCAATCAACGTTATCAAAAGCCTTTTCTAAGTCTACAATTTCCATGAACGTTCTCTTATCTTTCCTTATTCTACCTTCCAAAATCAGCCTAAGACTTAATATCATATATTTTATGCTGATGGCCTGTTTGCCATTTCTTGATGAATGCAGTACATTTGCATTTGTCTGTTGGCACAGGCTAGAGTAAAATGTGGCTTTTCACCGATGTCTGAGTCTCACTCATGGTGTAACCTGTTTTTCGAAGGGTATTTACGCCACAGACATAAGTCAGATGGAAGCTATTTAATGTTTGTTTACGCGGCAACTTATTCAGCCAAGATAATTTTAATTTAACTTATTATTATTATTAATGTTTTTGGAGCTTTTTCTTTAAAGATTATAACTATACAGATAGGTTTTCGATTTTATAGAAAACACTATCAAGCGGATTATTCTGATCGACATTATCACAGTAAATTATTTGATCGCGGAGATTTTCGAATTTTATTCAGTTAAGGGCTTATGGAGAGAGAGAGAGAGAGATGAGTCATCGGGAATTCGGCTACAGGAATAATCTTGTCGTGAAGCGATGATGCAACCGAGGAACATTTACAACTGGCAGTTTCAAGAAAAGGCGAATTGGAGTGGAGCGGAAAATTTACAGTGTGCAAAGAACTTAATGACGGGAGTCTCGCGTGGGGTCACAGCCAATCTGAAGAGACCGGACCACAGGGAGGAGGTACACTGGAGGGGAACGGCCAGCGAGTGCATATAGTGATCACGCGCAGTGAAGAGGGGACCATTAACATTGTAAAACTTGTCCGAGGTGGACGCTTGTTTCGTAGGTTCCGTTGTGTTCGGACCGTAACTTGAACATAGTATTTTTGCATAGTCTACGGACTCCGTACTCGTGTTCGATGGCGAACATTTCAGTACTGCTACTCTCAACTGACAAATTAGTCATGAGAAATACGCGAGCTCTTGTGAACAGGGAGTCAGCGTAGATGGCTAACGGATTTTGGATCCACCACTATCAAGCATTTAACTTCATCATTTTAACTCCGATCTCCGCAAGAAACGAAGAAGATGGCGACGTCCAAGAGGCTGATGGAAGCTCTCTTGATTCATCATGTACGAGGAAAATGCTACTGCTATTTCCAATGGTAAGCGCGACTGACGCAGAACTACGTAATCTCTCTCTTTTCATGGTCTCAGAATCAGAATTTCAGTAACTTTTTAGGTTGGAAATACAGTAATAGTAAATTCAATAATTCATCCGTCTCCAACGTCACGTAATTTTCCGGTGGTAGAATTAAAATCGTTATGCTCCATTTTAAATTATTATTATCATTATTAAAATTTGCCACTACTTGCTTTTTTTCATATATATAATAAATTCATTTCTTATACTATGCAATCTTTGCTTTCAGTAGGTAGCATTAGATATAGACTTAATTCCTTCTAAGGATACAATTGTTAGTTGGGTTAATGATCCAATCATACCACGGTCTGAGTGTCAAGATTCTTAAATGTGTTCTGCCCGAGCTAGGTGTTTATAAATATAAATTTAGATTTCAACGTAGTGTTGAGGTCTTGGCGCCCATTAATACAACTTATCTTAGTCAGAATAAACGTTAATTTGTCACCCAACAGTGGGGACACTAGTGAAACAGTTACACTTGCCCGCAAAACGTGGGACTTGTTGTGGTTTAGCATCATTCACCCCAGTGGAAGCGTTACAATGGCTGCCATTATATGGAAGCTACTGAGGTATAGGTGGTGTTTAGTAATGACATTCAGGCACAGTCAGTGCTTGTGGATGATGTGAATTGGCAGGCAGTTTAAAGCAGCCAGGAGGGATGCGATCCAGCTGGCAGTGAAAATGCTGGGGCGATCACAGTGGGTTGGAGCTGCAACCTATCTTGTGTTGAATGGACAGGCAGTTTAAATCATCTTGGAGGGATGCGATCAAGCTGGCAGTGGGTGTAGCATGGCCTCTTACCGAGATAATAGAAGGAAACTTGGTGGTCCCGTCTTGAGCTACTGTTGCCAGGGAGATAGCCGGCCTTGCTATTAATTCATCAGTTTATTTTCTGACTTTATTAGCCTTTGCTCGAGTGCAAAAAGGCCGCAATCAGAAGAATGAGAAAGACTATCGAAAATTCATGTAGCCAGCCATTCCTGGGTCCTAAACTATGTGTACGCAAAATTTGGTAGAGATTGGTGGATCGGTGTATGTATACGGAACAAATCCACCCACATGCATACATACATAGGGTACATACATACCCACATACAGACTTTCACGTTTATATATAAGATATAGTTGCGTTATTCTGCTATTTAACATACAGTAACTCCATTTTTATTAGTATGTTTAGTTTTTAAATGAAGTCAAAATCTTAATTGTAAGTAAACATTTCATTTTCCCAAGTAATGGCAAAAATAGAAATGGGAGAAAATGTTTATTTAATTTCTAGGTACTCTTGGCCACGTGTCAAAGCAGTAGAACATTCTTCCTTTAGTCAAAACATATATCCTGGTTAGTGCTGTCAGTTACTACCCACCCGAAACATTCCACGATTTCAATGAAAGACATAGGGTAATGTAGAACAAGAAACGTCAAGCTGCCGAAGAGACTGCTGTTGAAATGCTTGCACACTGATCATAAATCTCTATAAGACCACGCAATAATTTTATTAGATATATCACTCTGTATTATTGAGAAATAGGCAACAGCGCTAGCTTAGAAGAGGACGAAGCTAATTGCAGGACAAACGAGTGTGAGTGAGAGGCAAATACTACATTTACTATACGCTACGAGGTAAAAGTTTTGTACTTATTTAACCATCCCGCAACAAATATTTTGTCTCAACTTGAGATGAAATAACTCTATACTTACCCTATGGAAGTACCGTAGTTACCCTTAAAACTACCCTAGTTATAAAGAGGATGCTGTAAACTGCAGCGACTGGACAATAACTAGAAATGATTGTTTTCCTGGGCTCGTGATATAAGGTTGGCTGAATCACCGGGGTTAGCACACCCTGTGCTGTGTTACAGGCAAAGAAGTCATCTCACTGGACGTGAGTACTGCGTCACGGGAGAATAATGGCCCGGTGTTGTCAGCAATAAAGCTTCACATTATTCCGGGAGGTGTAATAGGTTCTTTCGGCCTTGTTTGTTCAGTCTCACGGCTGATAAGAGCGCTGTGTTAATCAGGACGCTGCCCTGTTTATCCGAGGGATTAGTTCAACAAAAACAACACTGGACCCTTCCCCTTCAACTCTTTAACAGTAGGCCCATTATTGGAGACATATAAACATTTACAACTAAACCGTATGTTTCTGGCATTCCAGTTAATACGTGCAACCTGATCATCGGGCTAAGTTAATAAATACATAAATAAATATGAAATTATCTGTGGCAGTCAACCCGAAGGTACGCATGTGGAGTTTGCCATTCTTTCCCATAAAGAACGAAAGAAGGTTTCAACAAAAGTAGACGATTATTTCAAACGTTGAGAGTGCTGGTGGCAACTCCATTCCAACACGCTGCTTTTTCTAGTCCCCTCTTTAACATATTCAATTCAAAGTAACTAGTCGGGTATTGAAAAATCAATGGTAGATTACCAAATGCAGCATCTAGCTGAAACGAATAATACTCTTGCTTTCTTCAAAGCAACAAGAACTATATATTGGCCACATTATTATGGTTTGAATCCTCTGCAGCCTAAAGATGACACTGAACTTCTTATAGAGACACAAATTCCATTAACTGTCGTTGGAAAGAACATTTTGAAGAACTACTCAACAGGGACACACAGGTTGATGATAACGTTTTCACCCGACTTTATCAGAGACCTCCCAAAGACCGCATTGATGATCCTCCGTCTCTATGTAGAAATTGAATCTGCCATCTACCAGCTCAAAAACAATAAAGCATCAGACATGGATGGGGTTCCTGCTGAACTCTTTAAAGTAGGGAATACTGTTCTAGTTCACCACATACACCAACTCATAGATAACATATGGTCTACCGGTACCATAACTAAAGCTCTAAGTGATATCTTGATAATAACCATCTTTAAAGAAGGTGATAGGGCACAATGTGGTAATTATCGAGGGATATCGTTGCTTTCTGTTGCTGGTAAAAACCCGGCCAACGTCTTATCCAACCGTTTGAAGCCGTCGGCCGAAGAAATACTGCCTGAAACTCAGTGTGGCTTTCCTAATCGAGGCACAACTGATATGATCTTCTGTGGTGGGCAATTACAAGAGAAATCCAGAGAACAAGGACGCCCTCTATATATGGCTCTCATATACATTGTTAAAGCATTTGATTCGGTCAATTGAGAAATGCTATGGAGGATTCTAGCTACAATTGGATGGCCTCAAAAATTCATTCAGATTTTTCGATTACTACATGATGATATGAATGGCACGGTCCTTAACAGCAATAGCCCTGGAGAACCATTTATGATTACAACGGGTGTCAAACAGGGATGTGTGATTGCCCCCACGCTCTTTTCAATATATGTAAGTGTTGTACTAAATTTGATCCAAGAAAAGATTCCAAAGGGTGTGGAAATTATTCTAAATGTCAGCTACATACGTTCTTGATTTCCAGTATGCTGATGACAATGCCATCTTAGCAAATTAAGACGAAGATGTTCAATGAGGCATACAGAAGCATTGGTCTGGACATACACAACAATAAATCACAGGAGCGAACCTGCAAGCTTGGGGTTAGTAGACCGACACGTTGACCACTCACCCACCGTGGCAAGCTCCAAGAATGAATAGTGGCGATATACGTATGGAAGTCACCGTGGATGTTCAAAGGATGTTGTTCTTTGAGAAATTAACGAGTTCTGTGATTGTTTTTCTTCAGCCTGCACATTTTAATATATTACTGTTGTTTTATTGTTGTAAATTCATTTGAAACCATAATAAAGAAGCATTCATTTATATTTTAGAATTGCTCGTGTATGCCGGCGAAAAGTTAATGTACAATTCCATTGCGTCAATCACTTCATGATGAGTTGAACCATCAAACACCGGATCTTCATGAAGAGCCTCCGCTGATCATGTTAAATCATCTATTGCACCATCTGACTAAATATTTGAATGACAGCGTGTGATTGACTGGTTAAAGTGATTTCACTTCTGACCGCTAGATAGCTCTAGCATAGCACAGAAACGTCAAGTCGGAAGTAATGATGGCTTAACTATAGTGATGAACTGTTGCCAACCAGGCAACAGTAATTTATAAGTACAGCAATATTGTTAATTACATTTCTTGGCAAATTCTCTAAGTATAATAGCCTAATAATGGTGCATTAAACAAAATTAAGCCAACTGAGTTATTCGCCTTTACTTGCATGGTGCAATTACCGACAGCGGTAGCTACGCTCGCTAACGCGTAGCACTGGGCCATGTGGCCAAGCTATTTGAGGAGTCGGTAGACGTGGGTTTGAGTCCCACCGACAGCCATCCTTGCAATGGTTTTCCATGGTTTCCCCATTTTTAACTCCAGGCAAATGCTGGGACGTTACCTTCTGACAGATCACGGCTGCTTCGTTCCACATCCTTGCCCAGTTTCATTCATTTTCATTCATTTATTTTATTAATGCAGCCAATGGGCATGTATTTTTATTTTCAGGACGGGTCAGGGAAGGGATTATGAAAGGAAATCGGCCGTGGACCTATTGAAAGGAACCGTCCCGGCATTTGCCTGGTAGTGAAAACGGCCGAGGTGGGAATCGAACCCACGCTCTCCCGATGCCAGCGATACACGAGGTAGCACGTTAGCGCTCTCGGCCACCGCGACCGGTATCTTCATTCATTTCATATCTCATTAACTCCTCTTATGAGGTTGGCGGCAGGAAGGGCATCCAGCCGTAAAAAGCCATATGGAATTCCTTCGTATCTCATCCCTGACCTCGTTGTAAACGGGAATAATAGGGGGTAGACATACAGACTTATATGGTGCAATTAATGATCCCACGGCGCAGGTTATGTACTGGAAATGTCACGACGCAGTTTGAGGGTTATCCAACAGATGCGACAATATTCATGGGGTACTGTGCCCTTATCCACTTTTTGATATTTAGAGTTCTAGGCACATGTTTGAAGACACAGCAAATTTTGAATCACGCGCTCCATTCCTTCTCGAAGGAATTAGAAGGTTTTACTGAGTGCCTGTAGCGCGCATCTCGACCAACGGAACTGAATTTTTATGAAAATCCTTTATACAACGATTTCAGGAATTGAAAAGTAGCACACTTTTCTGGCAATGAAATTAGCTGAAGTTTAAGCTATCTCGGAAGAAAATCTGTTCGCTAGAAGCCAAGATATGAAGTTGGAATGATCTAGAATGTTTGTCGCTATGACGCAGCGAGCCGATGAAGCGATAGCTCAGAGGGGTATATAAAGGCTCAGGAATTGAGGAAGGTATCACGAGTAAGCACAGTGAGTGCTAGTGATCCGTCACATTCATCACAGTCTTCATCGAGCACCAGCCGTGTTAGTCGTGATATATACTCTGCCGGAACCAGAAGGTCGTTATAATCACCAGGACTGAATTTTTCGAGTACAAGTGTTCAACTTCTACACAAATGTGTAGGACTAATGAACTTTTGAAGCTACATAATGTCAGGCTTCATAATGAGGACTTTGAAATATTTTGGCAGTAATAGCCAGTTGACACTTGTCAATTTCATTAGCAAGTCACATGATAGACTTTGTCTATCCAGGTAAAATTTATTATTGGAACTTAGTTTTTCCAATAACAGTCAGTGCCGAGCTATGTCTCGTTAGTTCAACTGATCAGCCACGATTCCAATGCAATAAGCTACGGATACCAGTTTTTCCTTGGTCAGATAAACAGCTCACGTTGTGGGATCAGCCGTGCATAGCATGTTCTGAGAGATGCATAATCTCAACCCGTTAGTTCATTTATACCAGGATCTTCGTATTTGCACCATTGAATTAAAACTGTAAGAGTATCATAAATCGTATGGGTCACTGCTGATCAGAACTACGACTGACTTAAATTCAAATGGATCGAATCACCTTTCTATTAATGGCACCAGCTATTATGGTGTTTATAAATGACATTATGAACTCATTTAACTTCAAGACAACGTTGGAACATTTAACCATGTGTGGTTAAACGGAACGCGGGTAGCGATGGAAGCGGACACAAGACTATAAGTACGCATTCGCATGGGCAAGCGAATGGACACACTGGAAATGGAACTGTAATGGGACCGACCAGGAGGTCACGAATATCAAGAGCATCTACAATATAAGCGACAACTTGAATTTTTCTTAGTAGTTTGGCATTTGGAAATTTCGTTTGTTGTTATTTTCTTTAAGAGAAATATCAACAACTCTATTTTCAGTTTGCTTTGGCAAGCTAGATTTTTATTTAAGTGTTTTTGAACACTAGTCCTTCGTATGTCTGCGGACAACGCCATGAACCGTGTGGTTATATTTTCATATGTTGAAACCATAGTCATCAGCCACTGGAGCTTAGTAGCTAATTCAATTATTTTTGAGAAATGGATTTATTTTTATCCAAGGTTATTGAGCTTGGATATTTTCATGTGGTTTTAGTCCATAACTTCTAGTTTGGAAGCATGATAAATGCTTGTATAAATTATTTTCTGAATAATAATAATAATAATAATAATAATAATATCTTAAGATTTTGAAACAATAATAATAAAGTGGTTACGAGTTGAATGTTGAATCTTAAGAATAATGCACATTTCAGTTACGATTTATTATTCAGTGCACACTCACATCCAATGAGAATTATGCAATATAAAAATAATGGACATTTTACAGTTGCGTGGGATTAATAAATATCTTCACGACTCGGAAGGAAATCGAATGATTACAGAAAGCCTGTATAAAATAGGTTTTTTTTTTAATTTATATAAATATTATGGTAAAGTCATTTGATGGATTGTCAAATAGGGGTAGACACGATTTAGAGAAAATAAATTCATGTGATTATTTTTAAATGGGTACTATTTATTGGAGGAGCATTGGGTCTTCGTAATAAGACAAGCATATGGCTTGATAAAAAATATATAAATAAAATAATAATTGTTAAAAATAATTATTAAATATGTGAAAAAAATGTTGTTGTTATTGTTCAGTTGTGAACTGAATCATTGCGAGTAATCTCGTTTAATGTGTTGCGTCCGACACAAGGATGGTTTTGACGGTTTATGGTGAAATATGTTTTAAGAAAAAAAAATGTATTGATTAGGCTATAAATAATCAATTGAAGTGAAACCCCAATCATTGTTCTATTCACGATCACCACACATGATTACAGTTAGATTCTCGTGTCATTGTTAAAAACTACCGCCTTATTGATCATTACAACTATACACTGGTTTTGTCGATTCCTTGCCGTTTTGTAGAAATGAATAAAAATAAAATTGTTGAACGTAACTAAATGATGAGTCAAGTGCCAAATAAATATAAATCGTTGTTGATATAAAAAAACATTATATAAACATTATTAAAATTATATTTTTCATGACTGGAATTAAATGGATAAATAATTTTGTGCAAATGAATAATTTCAAAGAAAGGATAAAATAATTAATGAATACATACAGTATTTTGAGATTTCGCTACTGTTAAAATTCGAGTGATAAATCGAATAAAATTTTGGTAAACATGATAAAATATTTAGGAAGTCATTGTGATTTAATAATTGAATGAACATGATATTATAAGACTTTATGGTCAGACATAACAAGTCATTTATGTAAAAATTCTGGATTTTTAGAACAGATGATCTAAAGTTTATTTTGGAAATGATCACGTTCTTATGATAACTGTACTTAAGGATCAGTTAATAAATGGAAACAATAATATTTGCGCTCATATTTGGCAAATATATGTTTTTCTCAAACTCTACTCATCGATACTCTTGAAATAATCTTGTGAAAGTGATTTTTGTCTTGGACTGTGAAATAAATTTTGAGGCACAGAAATGTTTATACGAGTGTAAATCATAAACAGGCATCAGGATAGACAATTAATTTTGACCTGAGCAGCCTGAGTGATAAATACCATTCTTATATCTGATAATGCCAAATGGACTAAGAATGTTTTGGTCATCGGTAAAATTTTCAAGTGTATTTCTAATCATCGAAAGTTGATATTTTTCTTATGTTTGGAAGTGGAATTAGTTTCACACTTGTGTTGATGCTATTTGTTTTTTTTCTCTCAAGTTAAATTTTTAAATTTTAAATAAAATGATTTTAATAAATTGTGGTATTTTCATATCTCCCTTCTATCCTATTGTTGCATCGAATCGGAAATCAGTGAAGCAAGTTAGAAATAGTGGTGTTTATTTAAGTTTCACCCATATGGCGCCCTGAGATACTTGCGAGTCTCGTGCGAACTGATTTTCGGTGACATGCATATGTGGTCGTTGGAGTTCGGTCACATTCTGTGATATAATTTCTATGAAAACGCTGGCAGTTTTGGGAAATATGTTCAGTCAATTATTACAAAGAGAAAGAAATCATGGTTCAGTTTGAATTGCACGCTTTCTCCGCTGAGCGAGAAGTTAGGTGCACCTGTTGTAATCCTATTGGAGTTGTGTGGGAGGATGGGAAGAGACCATGAATATTGCGCTCGTTGTATTTGTGTAATAGGTAGGATTTACTGTAAACCATTCTGGTAAATGGTTATTGTGCTAAGCTACGATCTAGCACCAGCCATAGCACAAGTTATACTGTAAATGGGGGAGCAGAAGTTTGATAATATAGCTAATATTAGTTTTGTTACATGTAGCGTATAGCGGTAAATCTAGGAGAAATATAACTTTATAGATGTATGCACGATGATTTTGTGGTTTTTGTTGTTTATTTATTGTTTCATTTTAGGATTTGGCCATCGCGGTCATTTATCCCCGTGTACTTACAGTATGTGTTATCTGATAACCTATGTTATTGTAGTGCATGTAATACGATGGCGAATCAAAAAGTAAGTTACACTTGCCACTTATAGCCCTTTATTAAACCACATACACATAGGCAACATGGCTATGACAACATACAATGTAGGTTCAATTTTCCACATAGCCCCAAGAGACTTTAAACATTTCTCGGTACGGGCAACTAACTTTTTAATTCAGGATGCGTAGAAATCACCTTCAACACCGGGTGAGTTAGCCGTGGTTGTTACGGCAAGACTGCTGGCAGTCGCTCACAACCGGGAGGAGGTTCGAATCCTCCCGCCGGCAACCTTGAAGATGGTCTTCTGTGGTTTCCCATCTTCCTTCCAGGCAAATGCCGGGGTTGGTCCCTAACTATAGGCCACAGCCGCTACCTTCCAACTCCTCGTCCTTACATTCCAACTTTCCTCCCCAACGGTACTTGTAGCTCACCCATTGGGTGTCCGTCTCGAAGCAGCTACAAAACTGGCGAGCCGAACATGTCCTCGGACACTCCCGGCACTAAAAGCCATACGCTTAAAAAAAAAACCTTCAACGATATGTAACCACCTGGATGCAGCTGCCCTACTTCTACTTACTCACAATAAAGTAACTCTCCCTCTCCCCCGAAAAATAATTCCCCAAAGGAACATTACCATCAGGGTTCTCTCCGATCTAACTACATCCCATAGCTCCCGAGTCTTGTTACAGGGAGGATTCATTTAGAGATGTTATGCATGTTTGTTCAATATTTCAGAGTAATGCCAGTTCATGAACCACTTAAATAAACTCAAAGATGGAATAAAACAATTACAGTGACAGTGACAAGGATGAGTGGACCCCGTTCCAGCCCTCAGAACAGAATTACATTTCTTGGCAGAGCCAGGAATCGAACCCAAGCTTCCACGGTGACAGTCAATAATGCTAGTCACTACGTAATGAGGCGGACAAGGCACCCTTAACAAAACCAATATTTAAAGAGAGAGAGAGATTACATCGGATAGTTCAAACCTAAGACAACTGATCATGCATAATACATTATGAAGAGAGAAACATTACCTAACATTTTGACGACGTGTCTTGAGGCGGTGGAGTGTGCACTTCTAGCGTAGTTCTTGCGACCATCAGTGTGGCGAGGACTTTTGAGCCGTACGCTGCCTCCAATGTCCCGCCGTGCTAGAACACTGGATCGTCTCAGCTTGACTCCAATCAAGACATAGAGCACCGTGATGAGTGTCATGGGTGCCACAAAGAAGACGCAGGTAGAGATTTCAAAGGCGTGCGGGATTAGTACGCGTTTGACCGCACATACGGCATGGTCGGCGTCCAGCACTCGGCCATCAGGAAGTTGCTCTTGCACGACCCCAAACTGGCTTGCTTGAGGAACAGCCAAGCCTAATGCCAACAGCCATATACCTATGACGAACTTCACAGCTCGAGACAGCCGTGACATGGCGTGCGCCTGGAAGGGGTGACAAATCGCTACATAGCGCTCCACAGTGAACGCCGTGATGGTGAGGACGGTAGCGTTAGCCGAGGTCTCTGCTGCGAAGCCCTGGAGGACGCAGAAGGCTTCTCCAAAGACATAGGGGTACTTGGACCAGATGTAGTACATCTCCGGGGGTAGTCCTGCCACCAGCAGTAGTAGATCGGACACGGCGAGGCTGAAGAGGTAGTAGTTGGTGGCTGTGTGAAGGTGGCGGTTCCTAGCGATCACCACACACGTGCTCACGTTCCCTAGCAGGCCCGCCACGAAGATGGCTCCATAGAGCGCCGTGACGGGGATCACCACGTACAGTGGATCACGTCGAGGTCCCCAGCTGCTGCTACTGCTGCTGCTGTTGAGCGCTGGTAGCACTGACGTGGTCCCTACTAATGGCGTCGGTAGCGAGGTGCTCTCGTTGAAGGGAAGAGGCTCCTGGAGCAGTGTCTCGTACACGACTACCATGAGCGGAGCTTCACGTAGCCATGGCGACCTGCAATAAACAAAGAAACTAGCATTAGTGGTGCTTCACGTAGCCATGGCGACCTGCAATAAACAAAGAAACTAGCATTAGTGGTGCTTCACGTAGCCATGGCGACCTGCAATAAACAAAGAAACTAGCATTAGTGGTGCTTCACGTAGCCATGGCGACCTGCAATAAACAAAGAAACTAGCATGAGTGGTGCTTCACGTAGCCATGGCGACCTGCAACAAACAAAGAAACTAGCATGAGTGGTGCTTCACGTAGCCATGGCGACCTGCAATAAACAAAGAAACTAGCATGAGTGGTGCTTCACGTAGCCATGGCGACCTGCAATAAACAAAGAAACAAGCATGAGTGGTGCTTCACGTAGCCATGGCGACCTGCAACAAACAAAGAAACTAGCAAGCGGTGCTTCACGTAGCCATGGCGACCTGCAACAAACAAAGAAACTAGCATGAGTGGTGCTTCACGTAGCCATGGTGACCTGCAACAAACAAAGAAACTAGCATGAGTGGTGCTTCACGTAGCCATGGCGACCTGCAATAAACAAAGAAACTAGCATGAGTGGTGCTTCACGTAGCCATGGCGACCTGCAACAAACAAAGAAACTAGCATGAGTGGTGCTTCACTTAGCCATGGCGACCTGCAACAAACAAAGAAACTAGCATGAGTGGTGCTTCACGTAGCCATGGCGACCTGCAACAAACAAAGAAACTAGCATGAGTGGTGCTTCACATAGCCATGGCGACCTGCAACAAACAAAGAAACTAGCATGAGTGGTGCTTCACGTAGCCATGGCGACCTGCAACAAACAAAGAAACTAGCATGAGTGGTGCTTCACGTAGCCATGGCGACCTGCAATAAACAAAGATTCTAGCATGAGTGGTGCTTCACGTAGCCATGGCGACCTGCAACAAACAAAGAAACTAGCATGAGTGGTGCTTCACGTAGCCATGGCGACCTGCAACAAACAAAGAATCTAGCATGAGTGGTGCTTCACGTAGCCATGACGACCTGCAACAAACAAAGAAACTAGCATGAGTGGTGCTTCACGTAGCCATGGCGACCTGCAACAAACAAAGAATCTAGCATGAGTGGTGCTTCACGTAGCCACGGCGACCTGAAATAATGTAAGAAACTAGCTTCACATAGCAACAACAAAGAAACTATCAAGCGTGGTGCTTCACGTAGCCATGGCGACCTTTAACAATGAACAAGAATGAACCTTACCAGTATCTTCTACATGTCCTTCAAGTACCCATTGTGGTGTTAAACAGCGAAGAATTTGTGTTACGTTCTGACATAGATTACTGCATAATCAGATTAAACTTCGTCTGTCAACACATGTGGCCATCACTGGTATGCAATATAACATGCTCAATTTAAAGGAATCCAGATCGACTGGCTGCTTGCCACAGCGACAACGTTCTCGCCTGCTGTTTCCAAGGTTGAAGGATCTAAGCCTGGCATTTGAAGGTGCTTAATAAATGCGAGGAAGTTATGTCAGTATGCTTACTGACACGTTAATAATTCCCTTCGGGGCAAAATTTCGGCACCCTTGCGTCTCTAAAAGTCGCAAAAATCAAAAGGGATCTAAAACAAATTGGCATTATTATGAATCATGAAATCTCGGCAACGTAGGCTACAGCCCACCAGTGCCTATAGTTCTCTCACATTCCTCGTTAACGATCGGTGACTCAAAAGTTAGGTAGTAGCACGCGCCGATAATAACCAATGCTGGCCAGTAGCTGATAGTTCTTGACCAATAGCAAGCTTGCTCTGTCACTCCACGAGGAGTCCAGAGACCGTTCCTGGTTGCCACCTCACTTATTTGCTATGTTTACATTCACTGCCAATAAATTTTAATTCTGGTGTGAGGGCTGGAACGGGGTACACTCAGTCTCGTGAGGCAAAACGGAGTAGAGGAGGGTTCGATTCCCACTTCAGCAATCCTGGAAGTGGTACTACCAACTACTACTCTAGACAAATGTTGGGATGGTTTCTAACTTAAGGCCACGGCCACCTCCTTCCCAATCCTCACCTGAATCACAAATACACACACTAATACAGCCACCATAATGACACAGGTCATCCAAGTACACGGGGCTGCATGGCTATGATGTCGTTTAGCCTTTATATAAATCAACAGGAACATCATTTAAATAAGTACCATTTTTTGTAGACAAGCCAATAATATAGCATCGAATATCGACACAGTCGGTTGGTAATTAAGGGTGTTAAAATGTGAGATGTAAGCGTGTGATGATAATTTTATTTTATTTTATTATTTTTATTTTTAGGGGAAGAAATGCATTTACGCACAAATTGTCGGGCTCCTGAGTAGCAGACTACCGACTAAAACTCCCCCCGTTACTTCTGAACACTAGCCTGGAACCGTTTATCACATTACTTCAAGCTAGAGTCATATTATATTTGCCCGTAGGGCTCTCCTCTTTAGTAAATTATCTTCAGTGGCGATCCAGATCCGTCTTCTTTGTTCGGAGCATATCTTCAACAAAACTTGCTACAAGTTCCAATGTTCTTCATTTTGTAGCATTACCGCAACAATATTGTCCGGAGATATCTCTACATCAATGTGATCTTGAAGAGACTGCCTATTTTGGACCATTCGTAACCTGCACTATCTTCGTCTGCTTACGTAGGGACGTAGATAGCACTGTTAGGGTTCTGTAGAGACTATTGCCAGTCAAAATATTATATCTCACTAACGTTCCTAGTCTTTCTCCCGTGACGAAGTCAGGATTCCATTTCCTGGGGGTAGGGGGAATTCCTCCTTTCCCGTCTATCGCCCTGAAGTGTTAATACATCCCCCCACCACAACACACAATCAATGCAAATAAACATTGGAATTGACAGACCATAGGGTATAGCGTTGTTTAAACTGAATAAAGAGCGAGGGGGGCGAATGTTAACAGATACATTTACATGTGTATACGATCCAACGCTATAGAGTCAATTGTACGAGAATTGTTATTCCTCCATGTACGCTTTAAAGTCCAGCGTGGGTTTTTAATATTTCTTTTATGACGGTATTATTCACATTTGTTATTAATCGTTAGTTCTAACATTTAGGGACGAACCCCACCTGGACCCCCCATCCCACTTCTCTCTCACACACTCTTGGCAAGGTGGACTGGGTTCGATTCCCGGTCAATGCATGTGAGATTTTCGAAGTGAAATGCCATGTCCTGTGGTTCGGATTCCACGTAAAAAGGAGGTCCCGTGGCTCATAATCACAAGATTCACGGTCACGTTAAACTACAATCTTCCTTTTACACTCTTGGCAACGTTACTGTTTTTCTTACATCAAGATTACAAATACAATCATCTGGATCTGTTTCTGTACAAAGAACAGGACATTGAATGGAATTTGAACCAGAGACGGTTCCCTGAGGCTTATGACTCCACGATTGGTCCAGTCTGTCAAGGTATTGTAAAGGAAGTGGTGGCCAGAATGGGGGGTGGGAAACCATGGGATGACCGATAGTGGCATTCGAACCCCACTACTACACTATCTCTCTCCTCTAGTGCCGGAGTCTCAACGCGCACAATTAATGTTATGAGAACATACATCATGTTTTAAAACATTATTGCAGAACATGATGATGATGATAATTGTTGTTTTAAGGGGCCTAACATCTAGGTTATCGGCCCCTATTGCAGAACAGGACACCATTACGTGTGCATCTGAACATTCTCCTACCGTCAAGCGGAAGATGTGCTTGCAGTCTGTGAGTAGCAATAAGAAGAAACTTGTGTTTGACTGACTGTCCAAAGAACCAAACTAGAGGATAAACATATCCAATATCCGCTATGTCTCTCATGAGCACTCTTTACCTCCATTGGCTCCGAGCTGTGAGCGATATAATACACACAGACGAGCCTTCTATGCAGGGCCGTGGATGAATCTCACAAATTGGCTTAATTTCGTCTCTTCAGCGATGTGTTTTGCCACTGAATCACATTCACTTCAGTGCGGCAGGGACAGTTATCATTTCAATTTCCTCTGACAGTGCCCCTCGTTACAAAGTGAACATAACATACAACGTCAATACTGTATCAAGGTATGGAGAACAACTCACGCACAGGCCATGACAAACTAACGTGCTAAATACATTCAGATTGCTAAACAATACTTGTTGGTATTGTTGTTTTAGATTCATTTAGGAGCTTGCATCACCGAACACACTTAGCCCCGTGTACACGTGTGTGTGTGAGAGATTGGTTGTTGATTTAAGGATTACATACATAGGACTAAAAGTTTCTGTTGGATGTACATAATCCGATCTCTTACATAACAAGTAGTTCCGTGAAGAACTAAAGCCTATTTTCATATATCCTACGTATTCTAATTGCCACTATCAACATTCAAAATTTCACTGCTGTAATATATTCGTAGATATTGAGAACCGACTAAATATTTCGTATGGTCGCCATGTTGGATTTTTATATATGTAGGTCTTAGAGTTATGTACTCTTACATGAAGATTATTTTGTACGTGTAGTATTCAAACTTCAATCGCATGATTAGGACACAAGAAGTAAAAACGAGATTTTTAAATTTCGCTCAGATGCCCTCTTGTGGTTATGGAAACAATTGAAATAAATTAGATACCAGTGGATTAACATTTGTATACGCATTTAGTGTACCACGTTTCACTGCACTCGGATGGTTAAATTGCGAGAAACGTCCATTTAAATATTTATACTTCGCGTCAGCGCCATGTTGGATTTGTGATCACCAGGTTATTCAAAGTCCTATAGGTGAAAATACGTTCATAGCCCCTATGAACATAAAAAAAATTCAGTTCGATTGCTGGAATGGATTCGTAGATATTGAGAACCGTCTAAATATTTCGGATGATCGCCATGTTGGATTGTTATATGTATAGGCAATAGAGTTATGTACCATTAATGGAAATTTATTTCGTTGGTTCATTATTCAAACTTTCACTTCGATCGCATGATTACAACCCAATAAATAAAATCTTAAATTCAAAATTCGCACAAAATTCTTGAGGTTATGTAAACAATTGAACTAAATTATATACCAGTGCATTTTCAATGTGTGTAAACATTTGCTGTACCAAGTTTCATTGCGTTTGGATCATTAAATCGCGAGAAAGGACTATTTAAAACTTTCATCTTCGCTTGGCCGCCATGTTCGTTTTGTAATTAACAGGTTTTTGAAAGTCTCTTAGATGCACTTCCAGTAGTGCCCTTTATCTACGTACAAAATGTCAGGGTGATATCAGTAATAGTTTCGAAGATATAGAATGCCGGTGAAATATTTCGAACAGCCGCCATCTTGAGGTTATGTAAACAATTCAACGAAGTTAGATGTCGGTGCATTGCAATGCATATAAATATATACTGTACCAAGTTTCATTTCCTTTGGCTGGTTAAATCGCAAGAAACGTCTATTTAAAAGTCGCAAATTCACTTGGCCGCCATGTTGGTTTTGTAGTTACCAGGTTTTCGAACGCCACATATATGAACTTCTAGTAGTTCCCTTCATCACCTTACAAAATTTCAGGGTGATATCGGTAATAGTTTCGGAGATATTGAATGCTGGTGAAACATTTCGCACAGCCGCCATGTTGGATTAGTGGGACGTAAAACAATTTGAAGGGCACGGTCGGAGTCGGCCAAATTGGTGCTATGACCTTACTGAGTTTCATTGAAATCGCTCCAGCCGTTTAGAAGTTATTAGGGACACACACGCACACACACACACACACACACACACACACACACGCACACACACACGGACAAAAGATGATCTCATAAGCCTATTTTTATTTACATAAAATTAAAATAGGCTAAAAATACAACATGATCAACGATCATTAAATTTAATAAACTATAACCAACCCTAAACCTACACTACAATATTGTCTATCCTAACTATTTACTTGTTTAGTGCTATTATACTAGACTTTCCTGTCCTAACATTCGTATACCCAATAATTGAATGCAGAAATATATTTTCAATGCACATTATTGAAAGTATTTACCAGTTTGAGTCAAAATGGGGCAATATACCTATAGTACCAAACGGCTGTTTTTTAAGTAAGGGCCGTTTTATTAAATTAACCGAACATTTTATTTTGAAACCACATTTATTTTTAGGTTTTACATACCTTCCCCTATTTTTCTACATAGTTGCCTTGTTTATTTAGGCACTTGTCATACCTTAAAACTAAGTTCTGAAATCCCTCTGCATAAAAATTTGCCACCTGCTCTGACAACCAATAATTCACGGCTGTTTTCACTTCTTTATCGTCGGCGAAGCGCTTCCCACCAAGATGACGTTTCAGCTGCGAAAAGAGGTGGAAATAGCTCGGAGCAAGGTTAGGACTATACGGTGGGTGATCCAAAACTTCCCACCCAAAAGAGTCAATCAGTTCCCGAGTCCGGGCAGCAATGTTTGGTCTTGCGTTATCGTGAAGGAGCAAAATTCCCTTCGTGAGCATGCCACGTCTTTTGTTCTGAACTGCACGTCGGAGTTTGGTCAAAGTTGCGCAGTAGGCTTCTGCGTTGATCGTCGTTCCTCTTAGCATAAAGCCCAACAGCTAAACACCACGCCTGTCCCAGAACACATTTGCCATGATCTAGCGCTGTGACGGCGTTTGTTTGGGTTTGACCTTGGCAGGAGCGGTTGAGTGTCGCCATTCCATTGATTGTTTCTTGGTTTCAGGGGTGGAATAGGATACACATGTTTCATCTCCTGTGATGATTCGACTCAACATGTCATCCCCTTCTTGGGCATAACGAGTCAAAAAAGTGAGGGAACTGGCCAATCTCTTTCGTTTGTGGTCTTCTGTGAGGAGTCTGGGCACCCTCGAGAGCACAATTTCCTGAACTTTAGGTTTTCAGAAATAATTTTATACAGTACTGTACCCGTTTCCCAGACCTCACGTCGGCCCGGAAATCAAACGTGATGTCCAAGAAATGGTACATGGTCGTTAAAAAAAAGTAGGAGTCCCTGAAATATATATCCGGAAAAACTACCAAAAACAACTGAGAACACGGGCAGGCAAGAAATCTAATGTCTCGAGTCATTTAACGGGACAGGTGAGATAGGTTGCCTCAGATATATATCTCTCTAAATAGAATAGGATAGAATCACTCAGTCAGGAAAAGGAACAAGCTGCAGGAATAATTTAAGATAACTAAGATAAAATGGTCTCTCTTTATTTAAGAGCAGACGAACACAAATAAATATACCCTCCTAAAATCGAATTGGTTCAATCTTACGTTGGGATCGTAGATCCAAAAGTCCTAAACTGCCAATTCGGCTTTCCTTTTGCACTTGGGTTAATGCGATATGAAATAAAGTTCCAGTGTTCGTTGGTTTAGCTGAATGATAAATAAAATAAAATCGTTGCACTTCACTGTCACTGTTTCAGCTTGGAATAAATTGAAATAAGTTGTAAATTGTAACTTCACATTCCCCTCAAAAATCTAACTTATCACACATTTAAACTAACATATTTTAAGGAAAAGGTTAATCAATTACGAGAATATTATCTAACAAGAATAAATCGTGATTTAATTTAAATTGCAATAAAAATAGAATTAATTAGCAAATATTATTTACATTGAGCACTCGACATTGGTGTGGAATACTGTTCAAGTAATGTCCAATATCTTTCATGTAGTAACTAATGTTCATTAATAATTATTCCAATCTCTAATTATATTACATCAACCTGCTAATTGTTGTTAAATTCCACAATTCAGTTCCAATAAATTATAATCCATAAATTATTATAATATCTTCCATATATTATTATTATGAGGGTGATGCATTGATTAATTAATATGGCAAAATCCATTCATTAATAGGTTATAGATTACTTCATTTAAATGTTTTCCTTTCGAAGAGAAGATCGAATAAAGAAGATTCTTAGGTATTGTTAATATCTCTATAAGCTCTTATATCAATATCCATTATTTTACAGCCTTTAATATATATAGTATTATTATTATTCATCGCATTCATTAAACATGCTTATCGCAATAATAATCTCAGGATTGTGTTCACAGACACCTCCTAGAATTCTTCTAATCACAAAAATCAATCGTGAAATACGTATTTTCACTGCCTACAAATGAGAAGTATTTCTATCATAATTATTGAACGGGCCACCTGACTCGCATTCAAATGTTGCAACTATAGGACCACTTACGTAAGAAGTGTCCACAACATAAATCAAATAGCATGCATTCATGTATAAATAGGCTACTGCGTAAAAATATCATAAGAGAACTAGCTTGTTATAACATAAAAATCAATCGAATCATTAATTCAGAATCTTCCAATGCTCAGTTAATCAATAGGAAATCGATAAATTATTATCTGCAATAATTCTTCAAATTGCAGTCATAAAATGCCATACAAATGTGATTATTATCGTTGATAATCAACCATTAATTAATAAATATGAATGTCACCTTTACTTAAATAAATTAGATATTATTATTATTATAATTCGTCATAATGAATCCAATTATTAACTTTATCAACCATCGCTGTCAAAGATCGGGAAATGTCGCTGACAATTGCATTCAAAAGATCGTGGGAAAATATACTTAAATAGAAAGAATTATTATTATAAAAATATTTAAATTAAATTAATTTAATTTATCAAAGAATTAAATAATTATTAAGTTATTATCTCTATAAGAAAAAATTGTGAAATACGAATAGCAATGACTAACTCTTAAGATAGCTCTTTTATGTTTGAAAAATCAGGAGTAAATATAACAGTCATCAGGAAATAAAATCAATCATGTTTCATGGTGTTGGTTGTCATTGTGTATTATGGATGTAATGTTTCACTGCCCTTGCAAATGGAGTGAAGTCCACCGATGACTAAAGATGTCTTGAACTTGTTAGACCTCCGTTTAATGAAATTGGAAAATCCCAACATCATCGTGCTGACTATAAGTTGGTGTGTCTGCTGATCTCGGTGTTCATCAAAGCCTATAAGTTTCCCCTCAAATTGCCTAAGCTGATGTCATCTTGATTGTGTAAAAGCTATCATAAGATCCCACGAAGAGAAGTTTATTGTGTATAAAGAGCATTCTGGATAATTCAGGTTCCTCAAATACAATTTGACTGTTCGCCATTGCTTTCTGAATGAAATGAAAATCCACAGCCTGCTTCCAGTCTCCGACCGGGTCAGGAATGGAATGAATGAAGCCCCCATCTAGCGACGAGGATATGAACTGTGCCGGCTGCCGAGGCCTGACGCACTCCTCTGGGGCAATGATTAAATGAATGACAGATGAAATGAAATGATAGTGGAGAGTGTTGCTGGAATGAAATTTTTGACAGGGAAAACCGGAGTACCCGGAGAAAAACCTGTCTGCCTCCGTTTTGTCCAGCACAGATCTCACATGGAGTGACCGGGATTTGAACCACGTACCCAGCGGTGAGAGGCCGGCGTGCGGCCGCCTAAGCCACGGAGGCTCTGCTTTGTGAATAATGCACATTTTTAATAGTCTTGAAATTCAGTTTATATTAATAGTGTTCTGCTCCTCAATGTTTATTTGAATGTGAATATTGCAGTAATAACTTCTTAATGTGTCAAACCTAGGACTTCACCTAGTATGAGTGCGTTTGCATGTATTGGTTAGTAGTGTTCATTACAGTTTCATCATGAAGCTGAAATTGTTCCTCGTGTTGTGTGATAATGTGAGGAATTGTTCTACTCACATAAATCTCCGATACACTCACACGAATATCACTGAATTTATCGCTAGTTTCAAACACTAGACCGTTTGAGCGTTTATTTCAATCGAACACATGTTCACTTAAGCAATCTGATGCCGTGCGATTTGGAAAAATCATAACCTCGGTTGAAAATAGGCTATGTGTTTTTCAGCGTGAACTCTCTCCGAATAAGAGCCAGCGATGCGCTGCAAAGTACAGGTGACGAGCTCTCCCCTCCTGTTATCACGTGGTGTAGTCAGGAGTGAATCGGACCTCCCTCTCCTGTGACGTATTACGACGTAACTCAAAATGCAGTATAACACAGGTGATATTTAATTAGTATTCAGCCGTTAGTCGATTGGTATCTTCTATTATACATATTCTGCCAATGCATGAAGGTAAAGCTGAAATCAATGATGCGTTGTATAAAGAGTATATTTCGTATGTTAGAAAGACCGGCGTCTCCTTGCTGTGTCCAGCCAGGCTGCTGCTAGGCTATAAGACTCGCTCTCAAGTTCATTATGCACTTGTCCAGTCACGAGCCTTTGATCCCGCTGTTCTGACGTATTAATGAGCGTAACTCAAAATGCGATTTCGGTCACAGTACAGACCTAGACATTTTAGGAAAATCCATTGATAGAGTGGTTATCGTGAATCTTCGGTCCTCGTGATTTTTCGTGTCAATTGCAGTCTCCAAGTCATCTGTATCACAGATGGTGGACCTCAGCGTTCATCGTCATGAACATTTTCATGGCCAGTTTTGAACTCGCCTATCTATTTTCGCACGTTATCTTCCGTCATTGCATTATCACCATACACCTCACAAAGCTGACAATGAATGTCTGCAGCCGACTTGTTTCTTGCACTCAAAAAACGTATCACAGATCGTACCTCACACGCGGCGGGCGAATCAATAATCTTGAACATGGTAAAGATGCACAGTTCAGCGTACAGGTTAGCTACATAGCTGCAACTGACGCCTGCTTGTTCACAAAGGATGCCGGGAGGTAGCGCGCACGCTTGCTGCGGCGTGCGCACTAACTACGGACTAAAAAAAAGGCCCTTACTTAAAAAACAGCCTTCGTAACTTACCAATTTTATAGGGTTTAGTTATAACTATTGTATCTAAACAGAGTCTGTTTAGGGATTCCTTTCAAAATGTACAAATGATTAATTTTCAGTGTTTTCCAAGTTGTGGTTTGAGTCTTCAGTCTTTTGACAACTTTGATGTAGCACTCCATGCCTCCCTGTCCTGAGCTAATAGTTTTATCTCTACATAACTACCACTCCCTACATCCGAGGATATCTGTTAACATATTCTAACCTTGGTCTTCGACTCTTCCACAACTAATTTTGCTATTCCTGGGTGGCGTAGTAGGTGTCCTACCAACCTATCTCTTCTCTTCATTAGCAGTCACCATGAACATCTTTCCTCTCCCACTCGTCTTAATACCTCTTCATTTGTAACTCTATCTACCCATCTGATCTTCATCATTCTCCTGTAACAGCACATTTCCAACGCTTCAATTATCCTCTTTTCTGCTGCACCAACAGTCAAAGTTTCACTTCCATAGAGTGCCACGCTTCAGACGAAGCTTTTCAAAAATGACTTCCTAATACCTAAATCTATATTCGATGTCAAGTCAAATTCCATGTACATGTAGCTTATTTCTTCGGAGCTCCAACTTTGTCAAGCTAAATTGAGACAAGGGGGAAGCTAATATTGGCAAGCGCACCGGCCACGGATGACCATCGCTACACCACTGCGGTATCTATTAATTGTTAAAGGTTACAATTTATGTGAAGTATAGTCATTTACTTTTCCTATCACTGTTGCCATCTCTGGTTGAGAGTTCTAAATTTAAAGCTTTGATTTCATATCCATGAAACATAACTGAAAAATAATATTTCTGAGTACTCCTATTGCTCGATGCGATAAACTGTATCGATATGGAATTGCTACCTATGGCCATTGTACGGCAGGAATTTGCATCTAGAACAGTTGTGGGTGGATCGGACACCTCTCTGCTGCTAACTCAACCAGAACGGGGTTGCAATATCCGAAAAACCATTCGCCGCGACGTGCTATAAGCTTGGAAAGCAATAGAGACGCGATTTTTAAATTGGATCGCTTCAGTGTTGGCCGGGAGAACCTAATGCTATGAATGTGTCACCTCATAACATTGATCCCACGACAAATCACTGTCTGTGCTGTCGTAAAGTGTCTTCCCTTCCGCGAGAAAACAAGGAAGGAAAACGATAAAGCTAAATAAGTAAATACGAGGTGAGTTCACGAAGAGAATATGATCTTAACCCTAGTTCTAAGACACAAGTAAATTTGTGATTAAGGTGATCTTACTAAGAAGTATAATAGGTGCTATATTTATTACTATGAATATCAACATTTGTCAAATTTAGATGTCCAACTCTAAATTTTAAATTCTATTCCAAATTTGTATACTTTAATCTTTGTTAAGAGGGGAAGATGACCTCGTAGTTCCGCCCCTTAAAACAAGAATAACTAACTAACCAAGATTTTACATTTAATGTAAATGCCAGTTTCCATGGAATAGGGGTAACATGCTTGTCTCTTAGCTAGAAGGCCCTGAATAATATCCCAGCTCCGATGGAAAATTAAGATCTGACCTAAGGGCTCGAACGGGATGCATTCGGCTTCATGAGGCCAATTGAGTAGCTACTGGATGAGAATTGTAGCATTCCATTGACCAAAACTAAGGCGATGTGACTTAGAGTGTCATCGCAGTGATCGCGCTTCCTCATAAATAGGCAGACTATTAGAAACTCCAGGTAACTGATATGACATCTGGTGGCGAAAATAAGAACCAGCTCGTGTAGGTCAGCCATGAACACTTTTAACGTAGATAAATGGGTGCGCTGAAATAAAACGTATTCTGTGTACTTGCTATACATGCAGAATAAACAGAAATAAATTATTTGGTCGGGATTAAGGTTGCCAGTAAGAGTTCTATCCATATGTCGCGTCGAGAAATCCGTGAAGAGGAAACTCCAGTCCATCAGCGTCAACTGGACTGTGACTTTTTAAATGAAGATGTCAATTTCATATCACTACTCGGAGCAGGGTAAAGGACGCAAATGCCAGGAGCCTTGAGGTATTGACAAACATTAACGCGGTCATAAACTACGCCTTCGATACAGCACCACATGCTTTTCAAATGAAGCAATATTATACTAGTAATATTTAGTATATTCGTGTTAGGCCGGTGTTAATCTCATTTAGGAATAATTATACTCGGTATATTTAGATGTTCCCATCTCACACGATAACACAATATTGTCAGACGCAATTCTCACTTAAAATAGATCTATAAAAAGTTACTAGAGGTTTAACAAATAACTAGATGAAACCCGTCAAAACATGACGGACAATGGAAAACAAATTTACTGAAGAAGCTTCTTATATAAGTTACATTCTTTGTACGATTACTTTTTAGCACTATTGCAACTTTAAGGGCGTCAAAAGATAGCACTCTCAGCATTGCAACATATTGCTGGTCATGACTGAAAACGTGATGAGGTCATCATCATCTTGCACAGTTTCCAGCCACTGGCCGGGTCTGTTTGGAACACAAGCCTCTCCAACGTCTTCTGTCTTCCCACCATCTCTCAGCCTCCACCCTTGTCCAGTCTTCTCCTCTCTTCTTCACCCTTTCTTCCACTCCCTTCAGCCACCTGTCTCTCGGTCTCCCTCTTGGTCTCTTTCCTTCCCACTTCGTCTCGTGTATCCTCCTGGGAATCCTCTTCTCCTCCATTCGTTTTACATGTCCATACCATCTAAGTCTAGATTTCTCTATACCATCCTGTAATGGTTCCTCCTTCATTAATTCTCTGGTCCTCTCATTTCTTATTCTGTCCCTCTTTGTAGCTCCAATACTGCTTCTCAAGAACCTCATCTCACTGGCCTGTATTTTGCTCTTCTCCCTTCCTTTCATAACCGAGGTCTCCGAGGCATACGTCAGGATAGGGCCATAGTCTACTTGCTGTTCTGAGGGACATCCCTGCTCCATAACATGCTTCTCACACTCCTCCGGAATGCTTCTGCCTGTCTCCCCCGCTCATTTATTTCTCTACCGTTTCTTCCATTCTCTTGTATCAGGCTTCCCAGATACTTGAAACTCTCCACTTTCTTCAGCTGTTCCCGGCCAATTGTTATTCCCGTTGTGGTCCTTTCCTTCTTCCTTGTTGTGATCACCATCTCACTCTTATTTATGCTAAATTTCATCCCATATCCTTGTATTATTCCTTCCCACACGTCCAACTGTTCCTGTACCTCCTCCTCCTTGTTTCCACAATCATCAAATCATCCGCAAACACCATTGCTTTCATCTTTCCTTCCCCAATTACTTCCGCCGCTCGGGTCATTATGTCATCCATCACCACAATGAAAAGTAACGGTGATAGTGCACTTCTTTGTTTCAGGCCGTTTCTCTGTTCCACCCAGTCCGATCTCTCTCCTCCCACTTTCACACAGCTCACGCTTCCCTTGTACATCTCTTTTATCCTCCTTATAGTCCATTTTTCTACTCCTCTATCCTCCAGGGACTTCCATACTTTGTTTCTGCATACACTGTCATATGCTTTCTCAATGTCCAGGAAGGCCATCAGTAGATCTGTTCCATACTCATAGTGCTGTTCTTGTAACTGACTTACAGCAAAAATCAAATCCACTGTGGACCTTCCTGCTCTGAAGCCATGTTGTTCTTCCCTCATCCCTCCTTCTATCCTTGTCCTAATTCTCCTTTCTAAAACTTTCTCAAATATCTTTGCACAATGACTCATCAGTGTTATTCCCCGATAGTTTCTGCATTCTGTTCTACTACCTTTCTTGAAGATCGGGACAATTATTCCCTTTTTCCAGTCCTCTGGGGTCTTCCTTTCCTTCCATGCTGCCTTCATCACTCGGTACAACCATTGTATCCCCACCTCTCCTGATGCTCTCACCATCTCCACACTCAACTCATCCACACCCGGTGCCTTCCCTCCTTACATCTTCCTCACTGCATCTTCCACTTCTTTCCATGTTAAGTCCTTTTCTGTTTGCAGTTCATCTACTGTACCTCTTCCCCGATTTCTTCTTCCTCGCCGTGGTTTCCATTTGGGTTCAGGAGTTCTTCCAAATATTATTTCCACATTTTCTTCAGTTCTTCCCTATTTTCTATCCCTTGTCCCCTTTTGTTCACCATTCTGACATAATCCGTAGGATCCTTCCGCCTCTTATTCTTTACCATCCCATACAGGACCTTTTTTTGTACCTTCACTATCCTGCTGGTCATGACTTAAAACGTGATGAGGTAAATAGCCCAATACGTTAAATAGTTTCTCCTTGAGCTTGATTGATTGTGATAAAGTAGGCCGAGCGAATAGGACATTGTTGCCTATTAAAAGAAAATGTACTGTACCTGCAAGTGTTTTATCGGAAGGTGTTAAATCAAGTCGTAGGATTTGAGCTCTCTGCCAAATATCACTGCACCTATTATATCCGAATCCAAGCAATTTCTTACATATTCTTTTACAATTAATATATTACCATATATGAGTCCTTGGGAAACGTTCAGATTTCTAAGGAGCATAACTATGGCTCAAACGTTCGGAGTATGTGGAGGCGAATCACTTAATTCCAAGGAATTTAAAAATTCAATAATAGGGAAATGAAGTAGCTGGCTTTCATCTTCAGTATCCAATCTGTTATCGCTGATGTATGTGTTTGAACTACTGGATATAAGTACAATGACTTTTAAATTAATATCATTACTTTGTTTCAGCTTGGCAAATATTTTATATTCCATCAGATCAATTTTACCCTCACAACAGTAAAGACCAAAGTAACCACGCATAGATTTTACGCAAGAGAAGTACAATGTAGAACAATGTTTACATTTGATCGTCAAAGACCTTACAGTACACTGTACTGCATAATATCTGGAATTGTTTCTGAAATGGCCTATTTATATTGGATTTTAAATGTGGCTTCGTATTATTCGATAACACTATAGTGTCCTGCAATAACGGAGCCGCTAAATATTACATGGCAAATAATACTTCCATTGCCGAAATCAACTGCGTAGTTAGACTCAGTACTCTAAACAAATAATCATTAAACAATTGTCTTATACAATGAAGTTCAACATGACCGTCCAGAGACTTTCATACTCAAGTTGGTTGGTGAGGAGAATGCGATGTGACTGATCGCTTAAAATAAATTCCTTATAATTGTTCCTGCCAGCGAAATTTTTTGCGATAGCTTGAAAACGCAGCTCAGAATGACGTTCTTCATTTTGTTATAAACAGTACGAAACTGCTCTAAATAAGCAATTTCCATCACCTGTTATAGGTTATGACAGTACATTTTGCAGGGGAACATAGAATCACTTCGCCAACTACTGGAACGACCATAGGCCTATACTCAATACTCACTTCGGCAGTCACCCTAATGGAGGCAGTTTTTGAATTATATGTCCCGTGCATGTCAAAAATCGTATTAACACATGGAGGCCCACCTATTCTTGTCTATCGCCCCGGAGACCCGGGTTACATTTCCTGCTCTGCCAAGAAATTGAATTCTGGTCTGAGGGCAAAAACGGGGCACATTCAGTCTCTTGAGGTATAACTAAGAAGAGGAAGGTTTAATTCCCACCTCGACAATCTTGGATGTGGTTTTCCGTGGTTTCCCACTTCCACTTAAGGCAAATACCGGGATGGTTCCTAACTTAAGGCCTTGGCCGTCTCCCTGCCATTTGCCACCTTAATTACAAATACACACAGTAATACAGCCATCACAATAACACAGGGTATGAGAGAAAATTTCACACATACACACCCAAGTACACGGGGCTGAGTGACCACGATGTCGGAGCCCTTCAAACGAATTATGTTTGCCAAGTGTCTCTTATGGCGAAAGCAATTCTGGACACGCGCGAGTGCCTGGAAAACTACGTTTTTCTTTAATAATTTAAGAGTATATCGACGATGCATAATTATAACTTTTAGTCTAGGACGCTAATAACTTGACCACCGAAGCATTGGGAAGAAATTGCAATATTAAGGTACATAAACAACATAGCCTACACATTCAACTGTCGGTTAATGTTCCTAAAAATTTCCCCTCTTAAATATTCCCCTCCTTTATAATTCTGCATCACGTGAAAACGTGCCATGTCTTGGGTTTTAAATATATCGATGCAATGGTGCTGCCATCTGCTGTCAGTTACTGGAACTATATGGGCGATGTACTGCCATCTGTTGTCAGTTATAGGAACTGATTGCAGATATTTAAATGGCGCACTGAGGACAACAGTTTGCTCTTTTGATCACATGCTGTAATGCAATTGTAAAACGGAAATAAAACTTATTGAGAGGGAATGTAGAAATATGTATCTTTTACAGACATAAAACCTTACTAATACTCCTTGATTAAACAATATTTCAATGGTAAAAAAAAACATATATCGGCGAGGGCTGGGATCGAACCGGCGAACGTAGGAACCACAGTCTGTCGCCTTAACCACATAGCTACTCGCGCAATCTTATTCAGCAGCAGACGCAGCCATTCATTATCTTCAAAAGCTGCTGTCTGAAGGAAATAATCCATTTCATTATCCAAATAAATCAATGTTGCACATTCGTATACGTTCATACTGTTATTATATTTTATTGCCAGAACTTGGTTAATGTATGTTTTCAATTACATGGAAGCTTATTAAATAACTTACATTTTAGTGGAATTCTCACCGCCATTTTGTCATGATCTCAGGCGGATTGTGCGCATGCGTGAGGGGAAAGAATTCTGCTATTTTCTATATTAATTCAAAAATATACTGAGAGGGAATGTAGAAATATGTATCTTTTACAGACATAAAACCTTACTAATACTCCTTGATTAAACAATATTTCAGTGGTAAAAAAAAAAGATCTGCTAGGGCTGGGATCGAACCGATGAACCTAGGAACCACAGTCTGTCGCCTTAACCACATAGCTACTCGCGCACTTTTGGTAAGCAGCAGACGCAGCCGTTCTTTATCATTAAAAGCCGCTGTCTGAAGGAAATAATCCATTTCATTATCCAAATAAATCAATGTTGCACATTCGTATACGTTCATACTGTTATTATATTTTATTGTCAGAACTTGGTTAATGTATGTTTTCAATTACATGCAAGCTTATTAAATAACTTACTTTTTAATGGACTTCTCACCGCCATTTTGTCATGACCGGGGCGTGGTGGCTCAGCGGTCAAGCTGAATGCCTCTCACCAAGGCGGTCCGGGTTCGATTCCCGGTCAATGCATGTGAGATTTTCGAAGTGAAATGCCATGTCCTGTGGTTCGGATTCCACGTAAAAAGGAGGTCCCGTGGCTCATGATCTAGAGATTAACGGTCACGTTAAACTACAAGCTTCCTTCCTTTTTTTTGTCATGACCCCAGGCGGATTGTGCGCATGCGTGAGGGGAAAGAATTCTGCTATTTTCTATATTAATTCAAAAATATACCGTAATATATTTGTTTATTTTATAGACACTCTGCAAATCTAGAGGCCAAGAGCTTTCGTTAGAGTGCTCAACGAAGTAAATCGGTTCTGTCGTTCTCTCAATCTCGTGGTAACAAAAATCACCTTACTGTTTTAAATATATAGATGGTTTGTTTTTGTTTGAACAATTTTCAAGTTCACCAAATGAACCAGATACATTTTGCCGAGCGAGGAGATAATCGTAGTCAAGGTTCCTGTAAATTTCCACTAAATCAGTGGAACGGGGTTTGCACCAATCTTCTCCAGTCTGTAATAAAAAGCAAGAACATTGACCACGATAGGTAATGTATTTTTTCGCATGGTCTCAAAATGTAATCGTAATAAATATAACGACTATCTATGATAGAAATTCATGAAACATGACATGGCATGTCACCTTCTGTATCATATACATTGTAACGCTACAACGGCTAGTTTACTAACCTTCTCCGTATCTCCTTGGACATTCACATGACATTCAGTTACCGATATAATGCAATATACCTAAACTTTTATCTCAATAAAATTTATATATTTAACCAAGATATAGTCAATTAAAGAGACGCACATACACTGTACATACTTATTATATTTATTTCACATTGAAGACAACATTTCATACAGATTAAATATGATATACATGAGCAATTATTTTACACAGCAACGCCACTACGGAACTTTATTAAACTTTACTCTCATGCTTCTTTGATACTATAAAATTGCACTTCAGTTACCTATGGAGTGCTATGTACCAAACATTAAATCTCGCTGACTTTTATTTTATTTTATTTTCACAGGGACGATAATAATGACATACTTAGCTTCATTGATCAAAATGGGGTACATACTATAGGTTACATATGTTATTTACATACCACGATAAAGCTATAGAAGATAAGAATGCATAATAATATATAAATGCAGTTAACATTTCTTCAGTCTTCTAAATATGTGCTTCATATTGCCCACTATTACTTCACCGACATTTGCGCACAAGAAGCTTTTATCTAACATTGTCGCACCAATTGCTTCGTTCTCTTACATCAAGGCATGTTACAATTAAGTACAAATGTAGATCTTTACCACAATCATATATCTATTAATTTATTATTTTAATTACATAAAATTTTTCTCTGACATATTTATTTTCTTAGCAGGGCACTTTATGTCAACACGATTACTTATTGGGCACGTTTTCAAAATTTTAACTCCATCTTGAGAGAAGATCTCCTTATTCGTCTCAAGCACTGATCCATTTACTTAATATTTCAAGCTCTAAACTACGTTCATGTCGGCACACTTAATATTTGGCACCTATTCAGAATTTTAACTTCATGTTGAAGAAAGAAGATTTACTTATTCATTTAAGCATTTAACCATGTGCTTATTCAATTTCACTGATCTATGTTAATTATTGGTTACAGAACTTTGTTTTTAAATTATTTTTAGTGTATTATTTTGATAAGAAATATTATATAGTTTAATATTTGTTTACATTCGCCAATAATATTTTCTCGTTTTTAACTACATTTTGAAGAAAAAATTACAAGTATTTCATTTTCATTTTATTTAATTTGATTTGTAAGGATATCCATTTTAATAGTGATTCATTTTATTTAATTTTAACATTAATATTTCTTTTCTTATTAGATTTAAGTACTTTTATAATAGTTTAACTTAATTCTTAGTTGATTTCTTGTTTAGCTGAAGATGGCCACATTGAAGGCCGAAACATGTCCTATTTATATAGAATTATATATAAATTGAGTATTGATTTGGCGTATTAGTTGAATAGTTGGTTATGTGAATACTAGTTGTAATGAGAAATGAACTTCGGTGCCAACCAGTGACTAACATCAGATGAGAGAAGTCATTGGTTATGTGTATAATAATTATACTCTTAGTAGTATTACACAGAAGTCATATAAATATTGTTTAAAGTTCAATTTTTTAAATTTAAATGTTTTTTTTTGTGAGGACATCCGTTTTACTAACTTTAACCTACATATAACGTTAGGAATAATGTATTTATTTTTATTTTGGATTTTACTTAGGATACGTTTTTGCCATTCATAAAGCCTGAAGATGACCCAATTGAAGGGCAGACACATGCACTTCTAATTGAATATAAATGTTTCATGAATTTGCATTGATTGGCATCATATTTATTAAGAATGCATTTGTCTGTAATATTAAAACATGCGCACGTTACCGGTACAGAACATTTAGGGGATAATGCGTAATTAAAAGCTGTTGCTCCTTTGTTATGCTCTTTTGTTGGTCAAGAATTAGGAACGGAATATTTCCTGATCTACATATCACGGCCATTTTAAGCGACCGCAGCGCCTCTAGTGATAATTTGAGTTGCCAATAACCAGGATTTGCGTGGTGGTACTCTAGGCCTATGGGGGATCAATTACTTTAATAAATGCATATGCCTGACTCAGACAATACTTACCAGATGCGTGAGCATAGCCAAGCGTTGCCGGAATAGCCCAGCACTCTATAGCTACATCAAAGAGTTGACAATGAACTTATTTTGGTTTTGGTCCACATATTGATATCTGAATAACTACCTCCACAGTGTAGGGCGATTCCTGTGCCGATCATTGAGGGGTTGGTTTCTGGCTGTGCCAAGTATTTCAATTCTGGTCAAAGGTCAGGAAAATGTCCTTGAAGCTCTGTTAGAACAAGTGAGACGAGTTGCCTGCAAATAGCTCCTGAGGCATCCTAGAAGTGTTGGTTTGTTATTGATTTATTTATTCGAGTTTTAAGGGGGAAAATAGCGAGGTAATCTTCCCCTTGAGTATGGCATAGTTTAGGGCATGGTATAGTGATAGCAAAATTGTTGATAAATGATAAAAGAAATCTCCACTGAGATCTAAACTTTTGTGAATCGTTCAGGTGAATGTGATGAGCATTATGCTGTGTCCAGAAATTTGTTTTAAATACACATTACTGCAAATATAAAATGTGATAATAATAGTATTGTTGGTTTTACGTCCTTTTTAACTATTAAGGCCTTTTAAAGGTACCAGTGTGCCGGCATTTTCAACCGAAGGGGTTATTTAACATACCAGTAAATCTACTGACACGGCTCCCTCACATTTGCACACCCTCAAATGCCAACTGACTGCACCAGGATTCGATCCCGCAACCTTGGGAACAGCAGGCGAGAACGTTACCGCTGCACCACGCAAGCAGTCAAATAAATATAGAATGTGATAGAGATGGTCATAGATTTACAATATTCGGAAGTGCTAATAGGAAATGGGGATCTGAGTGGTAGTCTGGTGATGTCACAAATGTCCGATACCTGACGAGAACAAAGTGGCAGATATAATTTCGCGCCAGTTGGAATAACAACAACTTGATCAATATTTCTATTTCAAATATAATTCTTGTACAGCTGCTAGATCTACAGCGACAAACAGTCGAACTGCAATCGCGCAAAAGTTGGAGTTCCTACGAAAGCAGTATTTACAAGACATTTCTTACACGATTACAGCATGAAGTAAGCGTCTTCCACAAGAAAAGCAGCCAATGCTCCGTGAAGTTCCAAACGAACAGTTGCCACATGGACTGGAAACAGGTGAGGTCCCACAACTCCCAATGCCGAGTCACACACACACATACCCTTCTTCTCGAGAGTACAGTAGAAAATGATTGATGACTTTCAGTCAATCAAAACGTATTATATTAGGCGGGAAATACAAAACTCTACCTGCAAATATTTTTACAAGTAGTTAATTAAATTGTGTAGATGACAAGGGAGTTTTGCAAGGGATGATATGTTTCGTGTTTCAAGCGAACATCATCAGATCTAGGCTAATCAAAAGACGACAAATCAAAACAATTACCATGTACTACAAGAACCTACAATACCATTCACAAATAAACACGATCCTCCACTCCACCACTTACCTGCAAATGTGCGGCTACTACAACTTTGATATACTTTACTTGGTAACACTTGGTAGTTGTCTTGGTTTGTTGTCTTTTGTATATGATTGATTTGATTACCCGGATCTGATGATGTTCACTTGTTGAACGAAACGTCATCCTTGTAATCCCCCTTCCTTCTAATATGTTCTTCTAATATCTTATTTGCATTTTCCCATTTATGTGGGGTCTGCCTTCCTGCAATGATTCCTCCACTTCAATCGAACCATAGCGTCCCGGGGGCGGAGTTTAGCGAGCCACATGTCATCTCTCACCCTATTCAACCAGCGTGTTTGAGGTCGCCCTAGAGGTCGAAGACCCTTCATATTCAGTTGAAGGGCAGCCTTAGCAACTGAGGTTTCACTGATACGGAGCACATGTCCATACCACTGCAGACGTGATTCACGCATCTTCTCTGTGATTGGGGCAACCATGAAATCCTTCCGCACAGAATCATTCCTAATACGGTCCAGTCGAGTCAAACCATTGGACCACCGCAACATCTTCATTTCTATTGCATGAAGCGCCTGTTCGTGCTTCGATGTTGTAGGCCAGCATTCAGATCCATAAAGGGCCACCGGTCTAATCACTGTGCGATATACTTTAGATTTTAGATGCAATGGAATTGTCTTATCACATAGGACTCCAGTAACTTGGCGCCATTTCATCCATGCAGCAGTGACTCTTGTTTTGACATCAGGAATCGTGCTGCAGTCTGAGGTGATGCATGACTCAAGGTATTTGAATTGGGTCACTTTATTAAGTTGGACCTCACCATCAGTGATCGTGCCATCAGTTTGGTCACCGCATTCCAGGTGATCAGTCTTCTTCAGGTTCAATTTCATCCCAAATTCTTCAAGACGCATCTTACACTCTTGTAATTGCTGTTCGAGGCGCCCACGGGTCTCGTTGGCTAACATGACATCATCCGCATATAATAATGTCCAGGGATGCCTGGTTTGGATGCCATTTGTGATGGCATTCATTCAGAGTATGAAGAGCAAGGGGGACAAGGCTGATCCTTGATGGACACCAACAGTGATTTGGAAGGTATCGGACATTCCTGCTGCACACCGCACTGAGTTTGTTGTCTTTCGGTACAGAAGTTTCACCCAGTTTACAAAGGCTTCAGGTACACTGTGTAGCCTCAGTGCCAGCCAGATGAGATCATGTGGTACTCTATCGAACGCCTTTTCCAAATCAAGAAAGGCTAAGTGAACTGTCTTCCTTTTCTCATGGGGTCGTTCCATCAATTGACGAAGTGCATGGAGAGCGTCTGTTGTTCCGCTGTTTTTAACAAAGCTACACTGGTTAGATGAAACAGTGATGATGTTTCGTAATCTCGCATCAAGAACACGTTCAAAAATTTTCATAGTATGGCATAGGAGGTGGATTGGCCTATAATTTAAGCATTCCAGTATATCTTCTTTTCCTTTACAAATAGGAATTGTGATACTGGTCATCCAGGCCTCTGGTACTGTGCCTTCCATAATAATTTTGTTGAAGAAGTCAGTAAGCCATACTACACCTTGTTCCTCCAGGAGATTCCATACTTCGGGTGGTATATCATCTGCACCAGGCGCTTTCCCCGACTTCATTTTGTTGATGGCAGTGAACACTTCTTCTGAAGTGATAATGGGCACAGGGCCGTGGGCAGGGTCAGCTGTCGGTAGAGGCGGAAGAGGGAACTCCGTATTGCATATATCCTCAAAATACTCCTTCCAGCGATGTAGTATTGTGCCCAACTCTAGGAATGGGTATTCCAAGTTTCAGACACCTAGATATCAAGGGAAAGGCTGTAGCCGCTTTTGAAAGTTCAGATATTTGAATATCGCGCTACATTGCTTCGAGAAGCATTTAGAAGAATTTTACCGATAGTTGGATGTCAAGTGACGTAGCGAGTAATAGCAGAGGTGGAGGCTATTTATTGATTAAATAGTTAACTATGGAGTAGAGACTTGAGACTGGGATCAGATTACTGGCACGGCCAAATGAAAGAGAATGCAATTAGTATCAAGTAAATCGGACCAGGGATTCAAGAGATATGAGGATTTCCAGATATCAGGCGATGACGCGTGACCCTGACCGTTTTGAATAAAAGCCAGCTGGAACAGGCATGGTTAGCTCATTCTAACACAAGCACTTGGCAAGCAAGTTGCGTCTACGCTGAGCCAAGGCACATGGTTGCCGTATCTACGCAGAAGTTCTTTTCAAGTCGTGATAGTCACGAAAAGTGCTGCGCTTCGAGTTGAAACTTAGTAAGTTTCTGGTGAGGAGAATCACTGAGGTGATTGATATTTCTACAGACATTGGTGGAAATATTTGTATTTCCAAAAGGACATATGCTAGACTCTGTCTAGAAAATAGTATTTTGTCACAGTCCAGTAGTAACTTAATACTTGGATGTTTAAATCCATTTCAAGTTAGTTTTCATTTTTTGTAACTAGTTAACCACTTCGATCTGTCAGTACATTGAAGACTAGTCTATAACGGTGGCGTTCATTAGTCTACGCAAGGGAAACTGCAGGTTGCTTAGCGCATGGCAGATGGTGATATTAATAAACCATGCCCAGGGAACGATCTTCAGAACAGCCGTTAATTGCTTAGACTGTCAATGTTTTTCTTGTACTGATGAGATTACAGTGAGTTATGTTACAACTGACATATCTAAGAAGAGATCACTTAGATCTGACCCTATTTCAACAAACTGTTATGGCTTTAATAGAAGCCCATATTAAAATGGAACCACAGTTTATTCAAACGTCGAAAGATACTACCACTATGTCTGACTAGACGAATTGTGGGTCTACAATGGCGGCCAATACAAGGATTATACGTGCTTGTCCGATAGGGCATGTCTATGGATAAATCTGGTACAGACCAGGTTTACTACACTTCAAGACCATCAAGAAATGTAAGCCACATTTGAATTATATTATGCCTAGCTAATTGGAACAAACTATTTTTCTGCAGATGACCAACACATTTTTTTCGTCGTATTTAAAGCTTGTAATGATTTACGCAAGACTTATTAGAGTTATTCTGAGCATTTTCAGCACTCAGAACAGTTTAGGATCGATGACCGAGCATTTCGAAGATTTATTTGAATTTTTCATATTTTAAGGAAACCACGGAAAACCCCCGATGTAACTGTAAAAGTTAAATTTATTTTTGTTGAGGAATGGATATTTTTTTCCATATTCGAAGGTTCGAACATGTGGATTCCCACATAATGAGATGATAATTAAACATATTTGAAATAATACAAATAATAATAATAATAATAATAATCCACTAATAATAATAATAATAATTTTCATAATTTTTCTAAATAATTCTTGGAGATTATATTTTCTAATAATCATATGTATTGAGAAAGAGCCTATGAAGTAGTTTAAACATTTCTAGTTTGGAACAGGAGATTTTCCGAAGGAGAGTGGTTAGCGCAAGCCCGCATTCAACCAACATTTCAGTTCTGGTTGAACAGTTGATATTTGCAATGAGCAAAGTATATGTTTCAGATAACACGGAGAGGCATGCAACGGGAAGCAAATGATATTTGTATCAAATAGGATATTTTTGTATTTATATAAAATCATGACTTAAATACACTCGAAAGTGAAATAAAGCTTTTCATAAGTATGGTAAATTCACGGGTTGAACTGAATGGTAAAATAAAATAAACTTGTAAGTTTATTAATCTTCCAGTGTTGATAACAAGCAGAGGCTTGATTTATTGTATAAATTTTGGGAAGATAATTTATGTGTGTGGAGTAGTTGAAATGCCATTCCCAGGTGCGCATGTTTAAGTCGCAGGAATGAAGAGGTTTTTTCGAGCATCAATCAAATAGCAGGTTCGATGGCTCAGGTTTATAGTAGGAGTATTGAAGCCACACATTTCGTCGGATGAATGACCCGAAGGTTATTTCTTTAAAACCATCAGTCTTATTTCAACCTTGTTTACGAATTCCATTTAGACTTTGATTTTGCTAGAACCCGGATTTGTCATGATAGTAGTTTATTCTTCTTCAGAGGAAGACCTTTGCCGTCGTTGTTGTTGTAATATTGTGTTCTTACACAAATAATAGAATGGGCCACTGCCAATTAAAAATAATTCTTTAACCACGAATAATTTGAAGGATATTTTCAGTCCTAGTGCCATGAACTAAATGAATTCATTATAAAACTACAATTCTAATTTCCGCATTCTGTCGAAGAATTGCAAGTTGTGAAAGTTACTAAGAATGGCCATAAATATAAATATTTTTATAATAATGATTCCAAGTGGAAAATCTAATAGTTGAATGGTTCAACCATTTATTGATCAAGTTGATGATTCAGAAATCATATATTTTGTTTGGAACTTGAAGTTCCATAATCGAGTCACTTCTCGAATGTTTAATGTCAGAAGAACAATTAATTGTTGTTGTGCTTCGCACAGTTCTTCGATGCTATGCTCAAGGTCAAATACTTTTCAGATGTTATTAATATGTGTTAATAATTTGTGTTGCTTCAATGATGATAATATTTTTCGACGATATATTTTTGAAACTGGAAAAACAAGTGAAAGTTTAAGAAATTCTATAAACATTTATTCTACGAGTGTTAATATCATGTAAATAGTCAAACAGTGATCTACGTTATTTCCAGTATAGACAATTAATTTTGAACTGGAATTAAATATTAATAATTTTGGAACACAGTCCACAGGACTATTAATCGGACTTGTGTTTCCAAATAGATTGTCAAATGTGTTTGGAAAATTTCTGTATATTGTGTGTAAATAAGAGTGTGGATCGCCACACGTGGAGTGATGCTGCTTTGAGCATCTTTGCAGTCAGATTTTAACTTTAAAATAAACTGAGATAATTTTACCAGATGTGTTTCACCCAATTAAATCTCCTTCTATCCTTATTGTTGCATTGAGCCAAAAATCAGTAAAGCATTTTTTTTAATTTGATGTCGTTTTTGCGATTTGCTTTAACCCATCTGGCGCTCCGGGATATTTTGACTCTCGTGCTGACTGATTATTGGTAAAATGCATATGTGGTCGTGCGGACTCCGGTCTAAACGGGCACAGTATGTCATATCTTTTTTGTAGGAGGAGCCCATTTCTGTCTTTGATGTTGATAACATGACCGAGATCGTGTGAGGCACGCTCGCGAGCGCGGGCAAGTTTGTAGATTCTATTTGTGCTACCAGGCTTATCCAGCTCGTCGTAGATGGCATGTAATGTGCTGCTTTTGCAGTTGCTACAGCTCGTTTTGCACTGGACTTGAGAACCCGGTACCTATCTAAATCCTCCGAGCTGCGTGTAAATGAATAATTAATCATATTTAATTGTTTTCATGGCGAGTCTTACATCCTATGATTGGGCATAAATACGTGTTGACCGACTCGAAAGCTATTGTACATCTGTTAGGTAGTCATCCCAGAGGCTGGTTGGATACTCAAAATGTACCGCCATAATGAGGCGCACTTGGCAAGATGAGTGAGGTAGCCTAGTTTGCCATTGCTTTCTCACTGAGACAGAACCCTATGAGTAGAACCTTTCACAGTACACACAGGCTGTGCTGTGCCATGAATTTAGTTACTCAGCACCACTCATACCTCAGTAGTTTCCTTGAATGAGACTGAAGCATCATTGGAAAGCCACATTTTACTGTGCCAACAAACAAATGCAAAAATTATGCATTCATCAAGAGATGGTAAACAGGCTTGGAAAGCTATTAATTAGTTGTTAATTAGGCAACATTATAAATGACTTCAAAGCTCTCTATCGAAGTAGGTTTACAAGGGAACCTTTAGATATATTTGGTTTCTTCTTCTCGTAGACAATCATGCTCTAATCACCTATAATCACTTATAAACTGCTCTAAAAGGCCCAGAGATCGATCCAGTTCTTGATCTGTTTTGCCATGTATTCATACTATTCTGAATTATTATTGTCTAAATATAAGACGAGAGCCTCGTGCGCTGAAAACTAGTTTCGCTACACGCATTCATTATCAACGTGTAAATAAGTATCGTTCAAAACTTAGAATTTATTTCAATCTATATATTTTCTCAAGATGTCGTGAAAATGAGAACACATTAGACCATGGGGAGGGGGGTAAATAGTAGCACTAAGTGGAAAATATACGAATGAACTAAATGTGAAAGGGAAAAGTTGCTATTTTGAACATGGGTTTAAGTAAGAGAATCGTACTACCCTACCAGGGAATTGTTACCGCTAGACGTGGAGTGGGGCTGTTGTGTATACATTACGTCAGCTCGCCTCGTTATGGCTGCAGCGAGTGGTTGCGGGGCAAGACGGGGAAGGCATGTACAGGCACACAATGAGAACACACCGCACAGCGCACGACCCTACACGAATCATGCACACAAATGACATGCGATGAGGTTTCGCTGGCGTCAACTGCACGTCTATCGCAGGCGTGTGGCTGGGTGGAGCGCATTAGTTCTGATTTCCACCACCGGTAACAATTCTCTGGTACGATAGTATATATGAGTGACGCATAACTCTGTTGATAAAATGATGAACACCTTGCAAGGCCAATGTGGCATAGAGTTTTCTTTCTACTTTGAAGTATTCCTAAGTACTTTACACCTCTCCTAACTTACGTCTAATATCATCTCCCCTTCCCCACATTCATTCATTCATTCATTCATTTATTTGCAATGGGGGGTGTGTCCCCCGGTGGCAAATTGGATATACATAACAAATACATAATTATACATAAAAATACATAATTATACATAACAATTCAATAACAATTATACAACAATTAAACTGGAGTATTTACACAAATAGTCAGTCTTTTCTTAAACACACCTATATGTTTGGGAAAAGGCTCTAAGACTGCGGCAGGTAGAGAGTTCCAGTTATCAATGGCACGGTTTACAAAAGAATATTTACCATAATTTGTTCGCTGTGGTCGGCCCTTAACTTTGAAAGGATGATCGCTCCTACCCATGTAAGTGGGCTTTCCCAATCGTTTGCTAAGCTCACCCCATGCTGGTTGATTTGTATACGTGTTGTACATAGCGCAGAGTCTAGATTTCATCCTCCTAGCCTCCAGTGATTCCCACCCAAGTTTCTTTAACATACGGCTCACACTGCTCCTGGGATTAAAGTCACTGAGCACAAATCTAGCGGCCTTTCTTTGTACCATTTCCAACTCATTGATGAGCCCTACTTGATATGGATCCCAAACCGCCGAGGCATATTCCAGAATAGGTCTTACAAGTGACAAATAGCCTAATTCTTTAGCAGAGGTACTACTTCCTTTTAATACCCTCATTACAAAGTGCAGGGATTTGTAAGCTTTTGAAACTACACATCCTACATGACTACTCCATTTCATATCATTCCTTACGTGAACGCCCAAACATTTGCAAGAATCTTCTTCTACAAGTATTTCCGAGCCAATGTTATATTGAAAATCCTGCCTCCGCACTTTCCCTATTTTTAAAAGACTACATTTTCTTGTGTTTATTTTCATTTTATTTACAATCGCCCACTTATAGACCAGGTTCAGGTCCTCTTGCAGCACTGCATTGTCTTGTGAGTCATGTATCTTTCGATATATTACACAATCATCCGCAAACAATCGACAGTCACTGCGAATTCCATTTGGTAAGTCATTTATAAACGCCAAAAACAACAAAGTTCCGATTACGCTGCCCTGAGGGATACCCGACGTTACGGTAATTTCATCCGAGAATATGCCATCGACTTTCACTTTCTGGGAACGACCCGTCAAAAATTCTTGGATCCATAAAATTACTCTTCTATCAATCTTCGTCGAAGCTAATTTATGGAGTAGCATGTCATGCGGCACGACATCAAATGCCTTCGCAAAATCTATAACCACGGTGTCGACTGAAACTCCATGGTCTAACGATTCGCTAATGTCTTGAAAAAGTGATAACATCTGACTCTCGCATGAGTAACCTTTCCGAAATCCATGCTGCCTATCATTAAACCATGATAATGTTTCCCACTGTTCCCTCAAGTAGTCGCAAATGAGATGCCCCATCTGCTTACAAACGATGGACGTAAGGCTAACCGGCCTGTAGTTGCCCAATTCAAGTCTGCTCCCTCCCTTAAATATTGGGACTACCGTAGCTCTTTTCCAGTCATCTGGGATTTGCGCATTGTTTATGGACAGATTAAATATCACCTCCAAGTATCGTGCCACGGCCCTACCTCCTAATTTAAGTACTTCACTAACAATATTATCAGGACCCTTTGATACATTGAAACGCAGTTTTTGTATTAGCTTTACAATTGCTGACTGGTTTATTTGGAACAGGGGAGCCCCTGATTCGTCGTTAAGGTCCAACACACAGCTATTGGATTTATTGAACACACTACCGTAAAAGACATTTAATTCATTAGCAATGGCCTGTTTCTCAGTAATTAATTTACCGTCACCGGACATTATCATCGACAAATTATTTGAATTTCCCTTTCTTCTCCTAACATAACTGTAAAATTTTTTGCACCCACCCCCTCCCGAACCAAGTAAACCTTGCATATAACTGTCATGAGCAGCCCTCTTTTTTAAGACGAGCTCTCTTGATAAGGACTTAAATTTCAACATATACTTGTCACTATCATGTCTTTTATTGTATAATTTCCTAATTTTCCGTTTTAGTCTCCTAATTTCTCGTGTGTAATACTCAGGGTCTGGGTTTTGTTTCAGCAATTTAAATGGGACAAATTTATCAACAGCGCTATTTAAAATTTTCAAAAAGTTAGTCCACAGGATATTAATGTGATTTCCTTCCGATGCCCATCCTACAAATAGCTCGTTCAAATACCCCTGAAACTTGCCCTGATCCGCCCTGCGATACTGGAATATGATCTTTTTTGCTACATCAGAGTCTAATTTTGTAACGTCACCATATCTAATATTTAATTCAACCCCAGAATGGTCACTAATTCCTGGTACTTTCAGACAGTTAATATACAGCTCTACAGGCCTTACGAGATAAACATCTAAGGTATTATTGTCTCTAGTTGGGAAGTCAACTACTTGGGAAAATCCCCCCTCCCTTAAGAATTTATTTGCAGCGCTCTGAGCTTGACCACAACTAGTTGACTCACCAGACCAGTCTACTTTGGGGAGGTTTAAATCTCCAGCAATTATTATGCTCATTTTCATAGCATTACCCGTACAAGTTTTATCATACAGTGTTTCGAGGAGAGAAAAGTTATCTTTCGGTGCTCTATACGCCCCTATCACCTGAAGAGGGAATTTATTTCCTTTATCCGAAATTTGTACACATAACATTTCATGATCCATATCAGCCCACTTTAAGAAACTAGCTATATTTTTGCGCACACAAATAAATAGCCCACCACCTCGCTTCCCCCGATCCCTTCTGTACATTTCGTAGGTCCCTTGAATTATTTCGCTACTATTTATGTCCTCATATAACCAAGATTCAGTTGCAATGACAATGTCCGGAGAATACGTCTCTACAAGATTCCAAAATTCAATTAATTTATTTCCTAAACTAGACAAAAACAAGATGTTCAGTAAAGAATATATAGCCTACTTTCTCCTAAATGCATGGGTATTGTTATAACCCTTTGTCCTTTTCAAGGAGTATGATTGAATGTTGGTTGTAGTAGCTTGTTGAAATACAACGTGCTATAGGGATATTAAACATGAATATGAGGTGCCCTTTGCTAGTGCTACCTCTGTACCAAATTTCGTTCAATTCGGTTTCACCGTGTTTGAATTGATAGGGGGAATCGATTTGCACACATACTTGGCCAACATCTGCAAACTATTGGGCTGATGTTCTTGCAGTTTGGTCAGAATATGTTTCCCACATAAAGATATGGTGTTGCACAACTTGGTAGAGACTAGATTACTAGGTTGGTCGTAATTACATTTTAGCTTTTAACATTTGGTTGGCCGCGATTACGTTTCCGTCAAGATAGCGGTGATATAAAACATGACACTGAGGTGCCCTTTGCTAGTGCTACCTCTGTACCAAATTTCGTTCATTCGGTTCCACCGTGTTCGAATTAATAGGGGGAATCAATTTTGACATAAAGATGGCCGCCATCCGCAAACTATTAGGCTAATGACCTATTAGATTGGTCAAAGGATGCTCCCTCCATACAGGTATGTTGTTGCAAAGTTTGGTAGAGATCGGATGGTTATGTTAGTCGTAATTTGATTTAAGCTTTAAACATTTGTGTGGCCACCATTACGTTTTTGTCAATATGGCGGCGATATTAATCATGACACTGAGATGCCCTTTGCTAGTGCTATCTCTGTACCAAATTTCGTTCCATTCGGTTTCACCGTGTTTGAATTAATAGAGGGAATCGATTCTGACACAAAGATGGCCGCCATCCGCAAACTATTAGGCGAATGACCTATTAGATTGGTCAAAGGATGCTCCCTCCATAAAGGTATGTAGTTGCAAAATTTGGTAGAGATAGGATGATTAGGTTAATCGTGCTTTGATTTAAGATTTGAACATTCGTGTGGCCGCCATTACGTTTCAGTCAAGATGGCGGCGATATAAAACATGACACTGAGGTGCCCTTTGCTAGTGCTACGTCTGAACCAAATTTCGTTCCATTCGGTTCCACCGTGTTCGAATTAATAGGGGGAATCAATTTTGACATAAAGATGGCCGCCATCCGCAAATTATTAGGCTAATAACATATTAGATTGGTCAAAGGATGCTCCCTCCATAAAGGTATGTTGTTGCAAAGTTTGGTAGAGATCGGATGGTTATGTTAGTCGTAATATGACTTAAGCTTTGAACATTTGTGTGGCCGCCATTACGTTTCCGTCAATATGGCGGCGATATAAAACATGACACTGAGATGCCCTTTGCTTGTGCTACCTCTGTACCAAATTTCGTTCCATTTGTTTCACTGTGTTTGAATTAATAGGGGCAATTGATTTTCACACAAAGACGGCCGCCATCCGCAAACTATTAGGCTAATGACCTATTCATTTGGTCAAAATATGACTCCTCTGTAAGGGTATGTTGCTGCAAAATTTGGTAGAGATCGGATGATAAGGTTAATCGTAATTTAATTTAAGCTTTGAACATTTGTGTGGCCGCCATTACGTTCCCGTCAAGATGGCGGCGATATAAAACGTGACACTGAGGTGCCTTTTGTTAGTACTACCTGTGTACCAAATTTCATTCCATTCGGTTGCACCGTGTTCGAATTAATAGGGGGAATCGATTTTCACACAAAGATGGCCGCCATCCGCAAACTATTACGCTGATGACCTATTAGTTTGGTCAAAGGATGCTCCCCTCATATAGGTATGTTTTTGCAAAATTTGGTAGAGATCGGATGATTAGGTTAGTCGTAATTTGATTTAAGCTTTGAACATTTGTGTGGCCGCCATTACGTTTCCGTCAAGATGGCGGCGATATAAAACATGACACTGAGGTGCCCTTTGCTAGTGCTACCTCTGTACCAAATTTCGTTCCATTCGGTTCCACCGTGTTCGAATTAATAGGGGGAATCAATTTTGACATAAAGATGGCCGCCATCCGCAAACTATTAGGCTAATAACCTATTAGATTGGTCAAAGGATGCTCCCTCCATAAAGGTATGTTGTTGCAAAGTTTGGTAGAGATCGGATGGTTATGTTAGTCGTAATTTAACTTAAGCTTTGAACATTTGTGTGGCCGCCATTACGTATCTGTCAATATGGCGGCAATATAAAACATGACACTGAGATGCCCTTTGCTTGTGCTACCTCTGTACCAAATTTCGTTCCATTCGGTTTCACCGTGTTTGAATTAATAGGGGGAATTGATTTTCACACTAAGATGGCCGCCATCCGCAAACTATTAGGCTAATGACCTATTCATTTGGTCAAAATATGCTTCCTCTATAAGGGTATGTTGCTGCAAAATTTGGTAGAGAGCGGATGATTAGGTTAATCATAATTTGATTTAAGCTTTGAACATTTGTGTGGCCGCCATTACGTTTCCGTCAAGATGGCGGCGATATAAGACATGACACTGAGGTGCCTTTTGTTAGTACTACCTCTGTACCAAATTTCATTCCATTCGGTTGCACCGTGTTCGAATTAATAGGGGGAATCGATTTTCACACAAAGATGGCCGCCATACGCAAACTATTACGCTGATGACCTATTAGTTTGGTCAAAGGATGCTCCCCTCATAAAGGTATGTTTTTGCAAAATTTGGTAGAGATCGGATGATTAGGTTAGTCGTAATTTGATTTTAGCTTTGAACATTTGTGTGACCGCCATTACGTTTCCGTCAAGATGGCGGCGATATAAAACATGACACTGAAGTGCTTTTTGTTAGTACTACCTCTGTACCAAATTTTATTCCATTCGGTTGCACCGTGTTCGAATTAATAGGGGGAATCGATTTTCACACAAAGATGGCCGCTATCCGCAAACCATTACGCTGATGACCTATTGGTTTGGTCAAAGGATGCTCCCCCCCATAAAGGTATGTTGTTGAAAAATTTGGTAGAGATCGGATGATTAGGTTAGTCGTAATTTGATTTAAGCTTTGAACATTTGTGTGGCCGCCATTACGTTTCCGTCAAGATGGCGGCGATATAAAACATGACACTGAGGTGTCCTTTGCTAGTGCTACCTTTGTACCAAATTTCGTTCAATTCGCATTCACCGTGTTCGAATTGATAGGGGGGGACACACATTCAGAGTACACACACTCACACACACACACACAGACACACACACACACACACACACACACACACACAGACTCACACACACACACACACACACACACAGACTCACACACACACATACATACACACACACACACACAGACTCACACACACACATACACACACAGAGACAGACACACTTTTTTCACCCTGTGTTGATCTCATAAGTCTACTTTAATTTTTTGCAAAAATCGAAAGTAGGCTAATAACCCTGGCAATATTAAAACACAGAACTTTCTGACATTTTATTTCACCGATACAAGACTCCTCAACGTGTCATAATTGATTGTACTGCGTCCCCCAATAAAAATGTTGATCGACCACAATCGTATGTAACTTACTTTCCGAATTCTCTACGTAGAAGTACCCACAAGAAATGTCCTCTACCCCCTCTAAAATAGAGGGGGGTGTAACATTCATCTTCCTACTCTAAGCAAGAGCATATCCAGTAACGAATGCTCCCATTGTGCCCAACGGTCAGCAATATAAACATTAGTCTCGAAGCACCACTTCATACTAACTGTGTAAATGGAACAGACAGAAAACCGCAGTGGTAGCATGACATAACTCAGTGCAAGCAGCATCAGCAATTGGCGTGTGGTTGTCAGAATGAAACCCAGTTTCAGTATAAAACATAGGTGTGCTTGTGCACCTAATTATCTAGTTAGTCTACTTTTGCATTCTTAGCATTCTTTCTTTAATTTCTGAAAGCGCTTTCTGACAACCTTAACGTTTGGACTCTAGCGGTAAACAATGAAACAATGGCGTATCCTAATTATTTGGGAGTCTTCAGAGCAGTCTTAACTCATCTTGGTTTTGGCTTCTTTACAGCTGTCATCGGATTTCAAACCCCGATCATCCGGGCTGTGCGTGGGGTGTGATGGCGCAATGATCAAGCTACTTGACACTTACCAAGGCTTACCGGGCTCGATTCCTGGTTAATGCATGTAAGATTTATGAAGTGAAATACCACGTCCTGTCGTTCGTGACATTGAAGGTCACTTAAAACTACAACTTCCTTCCTTGTCTACTGCACCATTACCCTCCACTATACTGGGCGAATCAGCTGCCCCTTATAATATTGCTTTATGCAGCCCAACTATCGTTGTCATCAGGAAGGTCGATATTTCTCTGCTAGCATCCCGTATGGTACTAATGTACTGCAAGCATATCCTGCAAACTATACTGAACACTATTATTCTTCCCTCTAACTAGTCTGTAGTGACATCGAGGGAAAATAATAGGTTTCAGTATCGTTTGTAGGATATGCTTGCAGTACATTAGTACCATACGGGATGCTAGCAGAGAAATATCGACCTTCCTGATGACAACGTTAGTTGGGCTGCATAAAGCAATATTATAAGGGGCAGCTGATTCACATGGTAACATGATAATAATATTAATAATAATAGAAACAATAATAATAACTATTATATCATTAACTGAACGATTCACTTAAGTCGCACACAAACGGCGTATGAAATTTTATGGGCATTTAACACGAATGGATGATTCACGTCTGACTAAGAAAATATTTCTTATTATCAATGGGAACCGACAAACCAAAATTCGCTGGCTAGTAGATACACAAATGGACCTTACTGAAGTCGACATCGATCCAATGACTACAAAAAGATCAACACCCACAAATGTGTACCCAAGAATTCATCCGAGAAAGCTTGAAACTCCAAAACTCATGGACACAAGAAAGACGGCAGACCCAGAGTGAACGAATGAAGCAATTTTAGGTGAATAAGAAGTTCAAAAAGATGAATTCCAGTGCTAATGGTTCCACGTGCCCCTTAGAGGGCTGAACGAATATAATATAATAATAACAATAATATGTATAAACACTACAATAAACGAGTAGTGACATGTAATAACAAATTGAAACCTTACAAAACCGTTCTCCTCCCAGAAGCTCCATATGCATCTGAAACCATAACTTTAGGGCATTCAATAATATAAGAAATTGAAAATCAAGTACGTAAAATTCTTAGAAGAATATTCGATCCTTCACTAGAAAATGGTATTTGGATCAAGAAACGAACCGCGGACCTCACCTGAATGTGTTGAGCATCCGGGAGAACATAATGCAAAATTGAGAAATCTCATTGTAAATAAGCACATGTTTAGGGAGTAACCTAACGGCAGGACTGGTACAAGATGGACAGAGGAACGTAAGAGGCTACACAGCGAGCTCATGAAGGGATTTTGGGAGAAGAGGAGGTCAAAATTCATCAAGCCAACTAACAAGTTCAAACGCGCTCTATGAATGGCAGAACGAAGAAAGAAAGAAAGAAAGAAAGAATAATGACTAGGGCTCGGATTTTCAGGTAAATAAATATTTTTTTATGTAAATACATATTTTAAGCATTTTTTCTATAAATACATAAATTCCTGATTTTCACTTATTAGCACATAAAAGGACATAATATTTACATGTCACTCACATGCAGTTCATTTCTGGCGGTGGGAAGTGTAAGGCAGTTCTACGATGCCGAAAGTGAAAGTAACTACAAGTCATCGTCTGCAGCAGTAGGCCTATGTTGCAGAATTTAAAGATAATTTTACTTCTGATGGGGGCGTTCTGTTCTGCCAACCATGTGGGAAAGCAATCAAGGCTGAACAGCGATATCATGTTACAAAACACATCAAGGGCAAGAAACATATTGCCGCAGTTTCGTGCCTTCAGAAAAAGTGTTTCACGATAATCGTCGGTCATTTGTGATTGACAACCTGAATATGTATCTCGTTGTGTATTGTAATTCTTCAGTAGTCACTGAGGCATAGCATAAATTGCATTCGTGAGTATTGCATATTGTTTATATTCACATTAATAAACCAAATTATAAATAAATAATTTTACTTTTTATCACATATTTCAGGTATTTTTAATACATAAAATATAAATATTTTCCCGATTTTTAACACCTAAAAATCCGAGACCTAATAATGACAATAAATTATATTATTAGAATGTCTGTCTGTTAGGTAGTCAGCCTGGAGGCTGGTTGGATCCTCAAAAACCACCACCATAAGTTATGTGGTAGAAACCCATAAAACCGAGCCAGCACTATAATGAGGCGTACTAGGCAAGGTGAGGAATGTGGTAGTTTGCTATTGCTTTCCTTACTGAGTCAGTACAGCTGTACTAACCCTCCGAGCAGAACGTTTCACAACATACACAAGCACTGTGCCCTGAGGCCATTACTCAGCACCACCCATACCTCAAAAGCTTCCATGTAATCACAGCCATGAATAGGACTGAGATATCGGTGCAAAGCCACATTTTACTCTAGCCTGTGCCAACAGACAAATGCAAATGTACTGCATTCATCAAGAGCTGGTAAACAGGCAGAGTTATTAGAATGTTTATCGTTATATGTAAAGGCCCGTGGTGATTTGTCACTCTGTCCGTTTTAGATGATGGAATGTGAGCAAAAGAACCAGCAGTATAATTAAGAACCTCTGTCTTCGCACCACATTTTAACTGTAGGATCAAGCTTAACTGAACATATATCGCTCGCATTTGACTATCAAAGCAATGGAGACTGTTCTTCTGCATATTTGGTTATCTTGGTCTTACAGCGAGCAAAAAATAATCTTGTAGTTTCCATGGTAATAGCTCAATTTGCATCTCATTATGTAATCTGTTCCGAAACAAGTTAGGTAATTTCGTTTACATGGAAAGCGTTCACGGATTTGTGACCATACACCTGTATGACATCGCAACAGAGCTCGTACAACCAGGAACAACCACCGCACGGGAACTGTTTGTGCACTGGATAATCACATCGTTCTTTCATTTGAGAGGCTTGGATATCGTGGTTATTTAGCCCCATATATATATATATATATACAGACATAGATAAAACATGTCTGATAACCTACGTTATTGTGATGACTGTAGTGGTGTATGTATTTGTAATATAGATGAGGATTGGGTAGGAGGCAGCAGTGGCCAATCGTTATGAACCATCCAGGCAATTTCCTGGAGTAGAAGTGGGAGACAAACAACTACTTCTAAGATGGCAGAGGTGGGAATTTAACCTAACTCTCCTCAGTTTTGCCTCACGAAGATGAGTGTACCCCGTTACAGCCCTCAGACCAGAATTAAAATGCAATTTTCTTTGCTTCGATTATAAGGTTTAGTTGAAGGTTACGACTGTTTTCAAAATAATTTTCATTAAGTTTTCATTTATACGTAATAATACTAATCAACAGTATTAGTTCTAACCCCCCCCCCCCCCTCAGATGACCCTGTAGATCCACCCCTTACAACAACAATAACTAACTAACCCTCCCCCATATTTGGCATTATTAAAACAAGTAGTTCCGTGAAGAACTATAATGTCCTATTTTCATATATCCTACTTATGTTAATTGCCTCTATCAACACCCAGACTTTCAGTTTGATTGCTATAATAGATTTGTAGACATTTAGAACAGTCTAAATATTTCGGCTGGTCGCCATGTTGGATTTTTATTTATGTAGGCTATAGAGTTATGTACTATTACATGAAGATTATTCTGTAGGTGTAGTATTCAACCTTCAATCTCATGATAAGGACACACGAAATGATAACGAGATTTTAAAATTTCGCACCTCTACCATCTTGTGGTTATGAAATCAATTGAAATAAATTAGATGCCAGTGGATTAAAATTTGTATAAGCATTTACCGTACCAAGTTTCACTGCGCTCAGATGGTTAAATGGTGAGAAATATCTATTTAAATGTTTCAACTTCGCTTGGCCGCCATGTTCGTTTTTTAATTAGCAGGTGTTTGAAAGTCACATCACCTTTATCACCGTACAAAATATCAGGGTGATATAAGTAGTAGTTTCAGAGATATAAAATGCCAGTGGAATATTTCGCACAGCCGCACATTGGATTGGTGAGACGTAAAAAATTGAAGGACGCGGTCGGGATTGGACAAGAAAACAATATGGTCTTACCGATTTTCATTGCAATCGCTCCAACCGTTTAGATTTTATTAGGAGGGTGGGGTGGGGGGCACACATAGGCTACAATAACTCACACATATACACACACATACAGTACACACATACACGGACAAAAGGTGATCTCATAAGTCAGTTATTTTATAAATGTAAGTAGGCTAAATATGTTATATTTTAGTTTATTTCATTCCTGTTTCTAAATTTTCTAGCTTTTTAGTAGCTGTAATATTTAATTTTTATTCTCATTGGTTATAAGGTTTATGTATGTTTTAGTAATAATTCAATTTTGCTGATGAAGAATGAACCTAGTTCGAAATATGTCTAAAGATAATTTCAAACATTTTTAGAACATTGAGCATTATTGACCGACGGGTGATATCTCAGTATTAAATTTCTTTTCAGTGCCGGGAACCAAACTCGGATCTCCGGGATGACAGTCAAGAATGTTACATCACTAGGGGGTCGATGATCACATCAGCCGGTCACAGTGAGTGCATGCAGTGCGTTACTGAGCTCAGAATTAATAAACATTGTTGACAACGTGTAGGCCAGGCGTTCTCAGCCTGTTGGAAACTGTGAGCACGACTCTCATATTATACCAAGTTACCGAGCACCATTACATGGAGTATAGACTAACAATAATAATACAGTAATTCTACAAACATGTGTCTCTCTTTCTTTCTCCTGTCCCTCTCTCTCTCTCTCTCTCTCTCTCAGAAGAGTTGAAATAGCTAGGGATTCGCCGCTCACCAGACATTCTGCAACAGCTTGCATTACTCATACAGATAAAATAATCAGTGGAGAGTTGACAACACTGTGCCTTGAGCTGGGGAAGTCTTGGCTCCCTGCAGGCATGGCATGCAAACATATCCGCCCAGCTGGGTTTCAAAGGCGAGCCGCTCGTTAACGAAGATATTGAGAGAACTATATCTATGGTCGCCTTTCACTTCAGCCGGAGTGCGCTCAAGCAAAATGCACAATTTTATTTATATTAAGGCCTAGATTCACAGCTGACAAAGGACAATAGCCAACATTCCTTAACAAATGAATTTTAGAGGCTTGGAAGTCACATTGTTATATGGTGTAGCTACTCCTGTACCACCCTGAGTATTTACAGTTACTGTAATTAATCGAAACTCGAACCTAAGCCCTTTTGATCTATATTTGTGGGGTAGTTTATGAGACAGAGTGTGCACATCTAAATCCCGTACTCTAGAGGAGCTGGACAACAATATACAGGAGCAGATATTCCTCAGAACGGAAGGAAATTACAACGCGTCAAAGCCAATTTGTTTACACGGTGTAACGCCTGTTGCGTTCCTAGAATCTCCTGTGAAAAGGTAAGTTCTTTAATGAAGAATTGCTGATGAATTTACCCTTAATTACTGTATTCTGTCACTGTTTCTGCCTTTGAGCATACAGCGAAGCAAGGTGGGATGTGTAATGGAATGCGTGCGGACTCCTGGCTGGCCGGTAGCCGCTCTCCAACAAAACACTCTTCCTGTATAACCATCTACTCCTAGGTCTACGTATACTTCTCGCACCTTCTTACCTTCTATGGATGAGTTCATTAGCCTCCTAGGTGATTCCTCCAACTAAATTCTCATCTCTGCTTCATCTAATGTTTGTAGTGTCATTGCTTCCATCTGTTTACCCCCAGCACTATCTTCATATCTCCTGAATCCATCCAGTAAATTGAAGTAGGATTGAATATCGAGCTAGGTAGGAAGGATTTCTTCGCAGCAATAATACATTTGTTTCTCGCAGAGTACTGCCCAACGTAACTGGGATATCGCTGCATTTATTCTTACACACTTCATCTCTTTCACTATACGTCTGTCCAGCCGTGGCATAGTGCCTAGCATTCTTTGATGTCAGCGTGGAGGTCCGGGTTCGATTCCTGGCTCTGGCAAGAAATTTAATTTTGGTCCGAGGGCTGGAACGGGGTACACTCCACCTGGGGAGGCAGAAATGAGAAGATATGGATTCAATTCCAACGTAAGCCACTCTGGACGTGGTTTATAGTGGTCTCCAACTTCTACTTCAGCCGGATCTTGTGAAGGTTCCTAAGTTAAGGCCACGACCGCTTCCTACCCAAATACTAGCCCCAATTGATAATGCACACACGACTACAGCCGTCACAATAACACAGGTTACCAGACAGAGTTCACACACATCTAAGTACACGGGGTTGCTAACCATTGTGTTCACGCCCCTAAATGAATACAAGAAGAAGATCGTATTCAGGGCAGTTGTTGAGGTCTCTATAAATCAAGCCGGGTGTATTTAATGCTTTGATCAGTGGTCTTGTATCACATGGGTTCTAAAGCTACTTGTGAAGTAGGTTAGATCGCTACACGTGCGCAGATAAAACACAATATTGGAGCCTGCAGAAATATGACATGACATCGGCAAACATTATCCCGAGTTCCATGATGATACGTTACTGTGGGATAACCGTTCTTGTATTTATGGCAGATCCCTCTTCCTACTTCATTCCTGTCCCGTTTTTTCATATCCTCACCAACATTATCAAGTATTGAGGATGTTCTATACATTACTACATGCTTCAGACTCTAGTCTAGACTATCATTCTTGAATAGTCCAGGATGTAATTATTATTATTCTCTTGTGTACACGCCCCTGTTGTTGGAGAAGGCGAGAAATATCCACAACGGCATTCGAAGATTTAAACACTTGCGAACTGTTGAGCAAGTGTTAAGAATGACAGATTTGTGGACATATTTCACTGTATTGATGGGAAGATGCAGGTTTCTCTTCAGATATGTCGGCACAACAACTGTTGCTGAGAGGAGAAGTGGTACAAGAGCGGTTTCTTCTTGACGCTACATCTTCTTTATTTCTTCTTACAACTCACTGTATTAGCTGATTTTTCTTACTGTAGATATGTTGCATGTTGTGTGAATTAATGTTAATCAAATCCGTGTGTTTATGGATTTGTCCACAAGAATTATATCTGGTCTATTAGCAGGAATAGTTTTATCTGAGATGATAGATCTGTGGGTGTTATTTACAAGATTATTATTATTATTATTATTATTATTATTATTATTCAGTATTCATGTTGTCATCGCAAGGAACGGTATTCCCGCGAGGCAACGGGTACTCGATGGACAATGGAGCATGTACTGAAAATTTGGAAAAATAATATAAGAGCCCCCGACAATGAGATTCTACCAATCCGGTTACCTCCTTATTAAGGGTAGAGAAATAAAAATATTATCGTACAATGTTGTAAAATATAAGCCTACAATTTAATGCTACCAGCACCCAAATCTAATGATATTCTACACTATGACATAAAATGGGATGGGTGTGATAGTGATTTAGATTGTAATATATTTTCGCTGTTTAAAAACCAAGGAACACGTGTATATTTGTACTTAACGAGTAAACCTACTTTGTAGATTAAAATCTAGGCGACCATCCATAATATTGGCAGAATCATTACAAGAAATGGGCTTTAACATGAACTAGAAGTGGTCGGAAATGTGGAGTAGAACTAATAACGTCGAACATCAGACTCTAATAAGAACCACCATAAAGCCACCAGGCATGGAACTCCCGCGACATGCATGGAAGACAATTAACAGGATTCGAACAGGCCATGCCATCTGCGCAGAGTGTATTCACCGCTGGGGAAAGGTCCCATCTCCCCTAAGTGATTGTGGCAGTGAACATCAGACCATCCAACACATTATATCAAGTTGCAGCCGTCGAGCGTACCCTGGAAATCTTAACGATTTCTATGAAGTGACAGAGGCATCCCTTCAATGGATAGAGAATTTAGATATTAAATTATAAATTTAATGACTTAGTTAAATTAATTTTGTATATTTATTATGTGGTAATTCAGTTTTGTTATTGCCATACGCTAAATAAATGAACCTACTTTGAAAGAAACACATTTGAAACGATTCAGTATTGTCAATTAAGCGATGTTGTTGTTAAGTATATCAGCGTAACTTTAAATTTATTTTAGTGAAATAATATACAGCAATAATAGCCAAGTAGTCCTACATATTACTCTGTTGATAAAGGAATTTATGGACTTTTGCCGTGACCTTGGTTAAATGTATTTCTGTTTATTTATTTGATGAACTTTCGCACTGTCAATACAAAAAAAATATTGAAAAGGCGTATTGAACCCTTCAGAATAGCAGTGTTTTATGCAAGAATCTTGATCAAGGGGTCGCGCTCAGTTCATAGTGTGATGTTTACGTCCGCCAAACAACATGCTTTACTGAGGCAAGGGTCATAGGATAAAAACTGTAATTAAGAAAGTAAGGAGACAAGACGTAAGATAATAACAAGATTTAATAAATAATTGTGCATAAAAGAAAATAAACAAACAATAATAAAAATAATATCCTCCCTGAATTTTTCCCTGACAGGAATATCTAACACTTTGAGGAGTCAGATGGATCTTCCCCTTTATAATAAAATGTGGATCCTAGTTCCACTACCTTGCATTTGAGTTTTATGTGCGCGTGATGACTAACTACGAGCAAATGAGTACTTGGATGGCCGTTCGTTTACAACGGGTTAACAGCCACGGTGCTCACGAACAATCATCACGTAAATCAACGTTTATGGATATGGGCATGACATTAATAAAAACTCTAGTGCAGACACACACTACAAATCTATTATTTACAGGAATCTCTCTGAGATCCTCATTAGCGCGAAGACGCACTTAACAACATGAGCTACCAACCGGCCAATTGCTCAATACACAAGGAAAGACAGCATTACACGTGACTCACGGGTCACTGAAATGAAAATAAACCTGGAATAAACCAACAACAACAAAAGCCTGAGCGGCTAAGATTACTTTATATGAACGAAACTGCATGTTAAGGTAACGCTTCGGAGATTATCGTGATTCGTAGGCAACTCCCATTTATTTCAGCAATTTTTACCATTGATCAGTTCTTATCTGTAATTCAAGTAATTAGAGCCAGCGAGCACTCCTCACCAATGACCATGCTTTGCACGTTCAGACAGCCTTGTGAAACATCTCCCCCCTTTCCTCAAATACTTGTCGTGTCCCAGTCCAGTGTATATAAATAGCCGACCAGCTGTTCCGTTACCTCACGGAATCAACAGCAACAAAAATCTCATCCAACTCAACATATGGTCAGACATAATCACATATCCACAATTGCCCTCGCAAGGATACAATATGGACCTGGTACCAAGCTGACAGAAATCAGTCTCAGCTGAAATTCCCGCTTGTAATACCACAAAAAATACACACATACACACATCTGGGACCGACATGACGCTTTTCACACAGGTCTGCTGAATAGGTGCTCACAAACATTAAACACAACATTTAAAACCTACGATAGAGCTGATTACTCTTCGTCACAAATTACATTGCTCCAATCGGCAATAGTCACACTGAATCTGATCAATAATAAATCTTAAACAATTTTAATTACCCTCCAATCTACTGTATAATTACATTAATTCAGTCCTACTTCTGAAACACAACAGATCTCCGAGAGACGTTTTTAACCGCATTGCGTAACATATGCAAACACGGCCGTTCACATAGCTACGTTAGTTAACACAATACAAAAACAAGAACCTTCCACTAACTACATTCGTGCGAGCTGCTTCCATACAAAAGTGTGTCAGACCAAAACTAAGTATACTACGTTAATCACACAAGCAATGTATTTACAAAAATATGTCCCATAAACCATAAGTTAATTTATCAAATAATAAAGAATATTATTTTGTACTCATCTCTCTTGTAGTCACCCGTCAAAGAACGTCTGCTGCCATTTCCCAACTGAATGGTTCTATCTCATCTCAGCCATCTGGACGGAGTGTTGAGAATTCCAAACTTCCTCTGTAGTCGTCGGTGTCATCTCTGGCGCTGCTTCAAAAATTAGATTATTATACACATGATATCTGACTACTAAATTCGCTGTTCAGGTACTACTTTCCCTGTCACAGTTCGTTGGCGAATTATCGACGATACTGCCCCTACAATATAGTACTGTGACTATCTATCACTGAATTTAACACTTTACAATAACTTCTGTGTCCAAGACACACAAAATAATAGTCGTTCTGTCCGCAGACGAACACAGTAATAAAACGACTACGCCCGTAGACGCACAGAATAATAGTCTACGTCCTCAGACGAACAGAATAGAAGTCAATGTCTTGGCTCTTCATGCCACTTATAAAAGAACTGGCCCTAGGTCTCGATGGGGGGGGGGGGAATTTATGTAAAAATTTCTCGAAATAATTGTGGTACAGGCATGAAATAAATATCACTGAACTCGTAACATTGCACAGGTCAAGAATATGCTCATTAATCCTAGAATCGATCGTAGAGATTTTGTCTAGGCGATTTCCCGCGTGAATGCTAGCCGAGCGTACCCACGCTAGACCTGCCGCGTTAACTAGGCATTCTTCTCTCATTGGTTCTCACATTTTCTGTAATTTGGCGGTTCATAGCAGATCTTGGCGTCGTAGGAGTGTCCAGCCTGCTCATCAGCCACTCACATTACTGCATCATATTTCTTCTAGGCGCGAATATCACAATGAACATACTAGCAGCATGTCTCACTGCGCGTCGCTTCTATTTGAGGCGGCCCACCTGTCCTTCTGACACATCGCTATGCTATTTCCTTTCACAGCTAAAGTATTTAGCCTATTGTCAATCCGCTTCAGGTATGTCTCCGCTGTCTCCAACCAATGCTTGAAATTTCCTCATCTCCGTCTGGCTACTTTCATGATGCTGGTTGAAATATTTATTAATTGGAGAAATAAAACATAGAATCATTTATCCAACAGAGGATAAAAGGGTTCACAACTCTCCCACTCACGAAATTTCGAACTTAGGAATAAAGTCCACAATTTTTAAAAAGACTTCCGTAGGCCAAATTGTTTTATTTCGGAATCACCCCTTTTCTACTACTGGTCTAGTCGCTCCTGTCTTGAATGGCATTTACTCGATTTCATTTCCTGCTCGTATCTCCCCTCTCAGTCTGCTTGCATGACGCTCTGGTGCCTGAGGCAACACTCTGCTCATCTCGTTAATGTTTGTCAACAACAACACTACTTCCTCGTTTACGTGCCGTACTCAACTGCTACTCGTGCACTTTGTTGATATTATGACGTCCATATATTCAAACTGCATCATTAATTCGGCGCTCCCATGGTTCGCTTCTACGATACTTTTTTAGGTTGGCAGCGTTGTAGACTGACATTGTTCCTGTGCTCAATTCTTTCACTCTGTAAGCATTGTTTCCAAGGTTTCTTACGATAGAATAGGGTCCTATGAACTTTTCGCAGAATTTACTGAAGATTTTCTTTTCTGGGTCCGATGTAGCAGGTCGTTTCACCAAAACGAGCTGGTTGATTTCAAGATCCCTGTGAAACCTCTTATTTCTCACTCGCCGTAATCTGCGGTCTGCTTGTTTTCTCATGTAGGCTCTCGTCCTCTCAATTCGCAAGTCAGGTGCTATCATTGGATCTTGTGGACAGTTAATGATGCTTTTCCACGTTCTTACTGGATACTCGTTCTTGTGTAGGACCATAGGGATTTGTCCTGTTGACTCGTGCCTGGTAGAATTCATGCATGTCTCTACATCCTTAATTTTATCGACCCATTTGTGGTGTTCGTTCGGAATGAAGATCCTCAAATATGAAGTTACACACTTAATTGCTCTTTCACTTGGATTTGCTTGAGCATGTCGAATACTGCTTAAAACGTGTTTTATACCCATATCTTCCATACCTTTCTTGAATTCGGCGCTTGTGAAATAACTGCCATGGTCTGATAATATAAACTCTGGTTTTCCAAGGATTGGAATAACTCTATTTCGAATGCGACTGAGTACTTGCTTCGATGTCGTTTTCTGAATAGGGCATAGTACTACAAATTTAGAAAATACATCAATGCACACTAGCAAATGACGGCAACCTCGCCTTCCCTTCGGAATTGGACCGAAACAGTCGAGTGCCAGTAGCTCACATGGTTTCTGAGGTAGCAATGGCCTGGGATATTGCCTCATTAAGTAATTATTGGGCTTTGTCCTCTGACACGGATCACAAGTTGTAATGACGTCACATACCGTTGTTCTCATACGTGGCCATGTAAATGTCTCTCCTATCGTAACTCTTCAAATTGTGCATCACTGTTATCTCCTTCTGTTAATAAAGACCATATCTCCTGGGATTCACTCTCCTCATCTAGTTCCACAACAGCTCCTTCTATGATGTTATCTTCTGCCTTTCGTACCTCCTCTTCCGTCTCTTCCGATATTGCTTCCAATGCCCAAGAATTTACATCTCTTCCGGTAGTGATTTCATCCATATGCAATCCCACATTTTTCAGCTGATCATACTCTCTAAAACTGACAGTATTCTTGTGCAAATCTATCACTGCTTGATAGTCACAAATGAAATTCGCACCAAGAATTATATTGAAATTCATCTTTGCCATGATAATGAATGTTTGCCCAAAAGTGTGTTTCAATATGTTCAGCTCTAAGTATGCCTGACGTTTACAAGTGACGGTGCGTTCAGGAATAACACCCCTCACTTTGAGCTGTGGTACCGGAATTACAGGAATATTCTGACTCCGTCCCAACTCTCGAACCAAGGCCTCCGATACCAGACTGATCTGTGACCCCGTATCCAATAAACATCTTATATTAATTCCACCAATCCTCGCGTAAATAATGGGTAATTGCCTAATTTCATCGTTCCGTGGTTTCACCGTCTCCTCCAGGCAGTCTTCTGGCAAAGCAATCCATTCTTGTATGTTCGCTACTATCCATCCATCTTCAACTTCCGACTGTTGTGTTTGTAGCCTGTCTCCTTCATCCAAATTTAACATTTTTTTTAGCTCCATTGCGACTCCCATCATCCTTCTGTCGCTCATGTCCTTGATATCCCTGTTGTCTCAGTAGACTTCCAGCTTTCTCAGTATGTGTATCAGGATTCTTCATGTTCCCAATGGCCTTTTCCCATCTTCCTATCTCTCCACCTTGACTAGCGTGTAACTCCTCTAAGTAATTTTGCGATTGAGCGTGCCTATCATCCCAGTCATCTCGATAGTTACGTGGCTCTCCTTGATTTTGGTCTCTTCTTCCTTTCCATCTTTGATTAGCATTGTAATCACCGTATCTTCCATAAGGCCTGTCATTCCTTCGATTTTCACGCCATTGCTGATATCCTCTCAGTTGGTATCTATTGTTACCTTGGTATGACCTATTGTTGTACTGATTTTCGTTACGCTGATATGGTCTGTTTTCTCCTTCTTCCTGGTTTCGCCTAGGTGTGGAAGTGCTTGTGTTAGTGCCCTGCGTTTTGGTGTTTGCCTGTTTTGGTTTTACGACCTCTGTAGTATTGACTAACTCCAGCTGCCTTCCTCCTCTATAATGACTATGAGATGTAGTCTCATCTATTTGCCGTAGTATCTGCTCTGCATGTAGGGCCGTACTAACGTTCGCTGCGACTAGTACTTGTTGTACGTTTACTGCATTTGTCTCGCTATAGTCATTACCAGATCTGCTTCATTTAATGGGTAATCAAGGTCACGAAATTTTAACATTTGGATGTTAAAGAAATCTGAGTATTTTGTTTGCTGGGTGGTTTGGTACTTCCTAGAGTAAAGCTCCATCCTTAGACTCTGTTGTGTTGCGGGCGACCAGTATTTGCGCAGAAACGCTAAGTTGAAATCTGACAAGTTTCCAAATGTATATTTGAAGCTTAAAAACCATGTGAGGACATTTCCCGATAAAAATCTCTCCATCATCCTTAATCTTCGTGCTTCAGGTACCCCAGTGTCATTGAAATGGTCTTCCATCTCTTTGATAAAGGCTTTAGGTGTCACCCCTGAATTTTCCGTGTATCTCTGCGGTTTGTAGTCATTTGAGCTAATTACTTGAATAAGTTGTGTGGGCTGATGACCGTCTTGTGGTGTCGAGCTCCTATAAACATTCTTACGAAATCCTTCCGTGTTTGTTGTTAATGGGCTGTCTGCCTGAGTCTGACTTCCTGCTGTGCTGGACTCTGGACTATTTGAGTTATCCGGCTTGTCTTTCACTGTTCCCGTTCTAAATATAGATGATTGTTCTAATGAGCGGAGTTCGGCTTTAATGATCCTATCCGTCTGCTCTTTAAGTTTATTTTTCACCTCTTGCTCCAAAGCTTGAATACGCGTGTGATTTTCGCCTACTGTTTTTAGAATGGTGGATCTTTCCTCTTTAGAATCAATATTCATTTTCTTCCAATCTTTCCTTATTTGTTCTTTAATCGTGCTTACTTGCCCTTCGATCTGGCTTTTTGTGTCATCCTGATTACTTTCTATCTGGCTCAGCCTTTCGTCTAATGTACTCTTAAATTGCTCTTGCTCCGTTTTAAGGCTTTCCCATTGTTCCGCTGATTTTATCTCGAGACGGTCCATATCTTTAATTATGCCGGATATGTTTTCATCTACTGCTGATAATTGTTGTTGAATGACCCTGCCGCTTTTCTCCATCTCCTTAAATCGTCCTTCCAACTTATCCTGAGCTATTTTGACCTCGCTTGTATTCATCGTGCATGCTATTTCAATTTGTTCTAATTTAGCCAACACCGTTTCATCCAGAATGCTAAGTTTTTGATCAAAAATATCTTCCATTTTTTTAAATCTGCTCTAATTGTTTCTCATTATTCTTGCTAACATCTAGGGCCAGTAATACCATCTGTTGATTAGTGTGATCTTTCATTTCTGCGGTTAACGAAGCTAATTGGTTCGTGTTTTTAATATTTTGCGCCTCTAACTGCGAATTGATAGTGTCATTAATTTCACTCTTTAATAACCTAGCTTGTTCCGCCTGATATTCATTTTGTTCAATTCTACTGTTATTTAATTGTGTCCGCAATGATTCACTTTGCTCAGATAATTTGTTTATGGACTCACTTTGTTCTAGCCTACTATTGTTTAATTGTGTCCGCAATGATTCACTTTGCTCAGATAATTTGTTTATAGACTCACTTTGTTCTAGCCTACTATTATTTAATTGTGTCCGCAATGATTCACTTTGTTCTAACAGTTTAGTATTTAGCGATTCACTTTGTTCTGACAGTTTAGTATTTAGCGATTCACTTTGTTTTGACAGTTTAGTATTTAGCGATTCACTTTGTTCTGACAGTTTAGTATTTAACAATTCCTGTGTTCTCCTCGCCGCACACTCAATGATCTCCTGGATCTGCTCCACCGTTGCCATAATACACACTTTATATGAGACATAAGGGAAATGGCATAAAGCAATGCCCTTTGACACACACATAAAATCCAATGCACATTTACTTTCTTTATCCAACTCAGTTCATTTATTTTACATTTACTCCCACTAGTCAATTGCATCTCTGAGTGGTTCTAGTTTTACTCAATTTAATTTTAAACCCAAGCACATATTTAGTCATTAAATTGTCATCCTGATCTGATTAATTGTCTTTTTAGGCTCCAGCCTCCTAATATTTCCATGAGTTTGACTTTCTAAGAAAATCTAGTTTTAATTTATCATCATTGGGCGCCCGGTATCACATATTAATTTTACTTTAATTTAAAAGACAAAAACGTGAACCGTATTTTACTTTGCAAACTCCTGATTTTAATTTATTTTTCACACATTTGGCGGTATCCACTTCGCCTCAATTACTTTTAATAAAATATCATTTCCCGGTGATTAAATACTGTCATATCTGCCTGCACTTGCGGCATGTCAGTTTTACTCAAATACGCCACTATTGACATGTGTAATCTCCGCCGTTACACCACAGTAAATGGCCCCACGCTTGGCCGCGCCAGTTTTATCCCTATGAACCCTTCAGAATAGCAGTGTTTTATGCAAGAATCTTGATCAAGGGGTCGCGCTCAGATCATAGTGTGGTGTTTACGTCCGCCAAACAACATGCTTTACTGAGGCAAGGGTCATAGGATAGAAACTGTAATTAAGAAAGTAAGGAGACAAGACGTAAGATAATAACAAGATTTAATAACTAATTGTGCATAAAAGAAAATAAACAAACAATAATAAAAAATATCCTCCCTGAATTTTTCCTTGACAGGAATATCTAACACTTTGAGGAGTCAGATGGATCTCCCCCTTTATAATAAAATTGTGGATCCTAGTTCCACTACCTTGCATTTGAGTTTATGTGCGCGTGATGACTAACTACGAGCAATTGAGTACTTGGATGACCGTTCGTTTACAACGGGTTAACAGCCACGGTGCTCACGAACAATCATCACGTAAATCAACGTTTATGGATATGGGCATGACATTAATAAAAACTCTAGTGCTGACACACACTACAAATCTATTATTTACAGGAATCTCTCTGAGATCCTCATTAGCGCGAAGACGCACTTAACAACATGAGCTACCAACCGGCCAATTGCTCAATACACAAGGAAAGACAGCATTACACGTGACTCACGGGTCACTGAAATGAAAATAAACCTGGAATAAACCAACAACAACAAAAGCCTGAGCGGCTAAGATTACTTTATATGAACGAAACTGCATGTTAAGGTAACGCTTCGGAGATTATCGTGATTCGTAGGCAACTCCCATTTATTTCAGCAATTTTTACCATTGATCAGTTCTTATCTGTAATTCAAGTAATTAGAGCCAGCGAGCACTCCTCACTAATGACCATGCTTTGCACGTTCAGACAGCCTTGTGAAACATCTCCCCCCTTTCCTCAAATACTTGTCGTGTCCCAGTCCAGTGTATATAAATAGCCGACCAGCTGTTCCGTTACCTCACGGAATCAACAGCAACAAAAATCTCATCCAACTCAACATATGGTCAGACATAATCACATATCCACAATTGCCCTCGCAAGGATACAATATGGACCTGGTACCAAGCTGACAGAAATCAGTCTCAGCTGAAATTCCCGCTTGTAATACCACAAAAAATACACACATACACACATCTGGGACCGACATGACGCTTTTCACACAGGTCTGCTGAATAGGTGCTCACAAACATTAAACACAACATTTAAAACCTACGATAGAGCTGATTACTCTTCGTCACAAATTACATTGCTCCAATCGGCAATAGTCACACTGAATCTGATCAATAATAAATCTTAAACAATTTTAATTACCCTCCAATCTACTGTATAATTACATTAATTCAGTCCTACTTGTGAAACACAACAGATCTCCGAGAGACGTTTTTAACCGCATTGCGTAACATATGCAAACACGGCCGTTCACATAGCTACGTTAGTTAACACAATACAAAAACAAGAACCTTCCACTAACTACATTCGTGCGAGCTGCTTCCATACAAAAGTGTGTCAGACCAAAACTAAGTATACTACGTTAATCACACAAGCAATGTATTTACAAAAATATGTCCCATAAACCATAAGTTAATTTATCAAATAATAAAGAATATTATTTTGTACTCATCTCTCTTGTAGTCACCCGTCAAAGAACGTCTGCTGCCATTTCCCAACTGAATGGTTCTATCTCATCTCAGCCATCTGGACGGAGTGTTGAGAATTCCAAACTTCCTCTGTAGTCGTCGGTGTCATCTCTGGCGCTGCTTCAAAAATTAGATTATTATACACATGATATCTGACTACTAAATTCGCTGTTCAGGTACTACTTTCCCTGTCACAGTTCGTTGGCGAATTATCGACGATACTGCCCCTACAATATAGTACTGTGACTATCTATCACTGAATTTAACACTTTACAATAACTTCTGTGTCCAAGACACACAAAATAATAGTCGTTCTGTCCGCAGACGAACACAGTAATAAAACGACTACGCCCGTAGACGCACAGAATAATAGTCTACGTCCTCAGACGAACAGAATAGAAGTCAATGTCTTGGCTCTTCATGCCACTTATAAAAGAACTGGCCCTAGGTCTCGATGGGGGGGAATTTATGTAAAAATTTCTCGAAATAATTGTGGTACAGGCATGAAATAAATATCACTGAACTCGTAACATTGCACAGGTCAAGAATATGCTCATTAATCCTAGAATCGATCGTAGAGATTTTGTCTAGGCGATTTCCCGCGTGAATGCTAGCCGAGCGTACCCACGCTAGACCTGCCGCGTTAACTAGGCATTCTTCTCTCATTGGTTCTCATATTTTCTGTAATTTGGCGGTTCATAGCAGATCTTGGCGTCGTAGGAGTGTCCAGCCTGCTCATCAGCCACTCACATTACTGCATCATATTTCTTCTAGGCGCGAATATCACAATGAACATACTAGCAGCATGTCTCACTGCGCGTCGCTTCTATTTGAGGCGGCCCACCTATCCTTCTGACACATCGCTATGCTATTTCCTTTCACAGCTAAAGTATTTAGCCTATTGTCAATCCGCTTCAGGTATGTCCCCGCTGTCTCCAACCAATGCTTGAAATTTCCTCATCTCCGTCTGGCTACTTTCATGATGCTGGTTGAAATATTTATTAATTTGAGAAATAAAACATAGAATCATTTATCCAACAGAGGATAAAAGGGTTCAGTATGTTCATCAAATAAATAAACATGACAATAGTCGATACGGATAACCATAATAAAATGGTAAACATATCCACGTTCTTGGGGATATTATTAAAATCAGAGTAAAAAATGGAAAAATTTAGAAATTTAGTGTAAGGGCTTTTATGTTATACTGAATTGTTTAGGTGTTTCGTAAATAATAATAATAATAATAATAATAATAATAATAATAATAATAATAATAATAATAATAATAATAATAATAATAAAAATTTGCTTGCCACTCCACAAGACAAAATATTTTGACGACGCTTCTGGCCCTAGCATGGCGGTCGGAAGAAATACTGTATATACCTAGTGTGCCCTTTTAGCAAGAAATATGCAAATCACAGTATGCCAGCATTGCTCAATTCGGGATTTTTCGGGGCTGCGGTAAGTTCTCCCACTCTGTGACTTACATATTTTGGATTAAATAGAGGATACACTTGCAAAAATAACAACAAAATCAACTCCTATTTTAACACATTTAATTAATAAAAATTATGGCGCTACAAACAATAAAACCAATAAACTACTGACCAATATCATTCTACTTGTTCAAAGTGAACAAGGAATAGCATAAGAATAAAACAAATATTCTCTTTAAACACATGGTTTTCTTAAAAACCAACAATTCATGATTATTTTCACTTCCATAAAGTACCTATCTTAAAGTTCCATTTAACTACGAGCTTCTTTGGCTCGATACTTTCCCATAATAATGGTGTCATACTTTTGTACACCTCAAGAACTATTTTTATCTTTTCTTATCATCAAAACAATATATAATTACATTTAAAATTACATGTTAATTATTTACTTCAATATTTGGGCATTTCACATATTCTCAGTATTTACTATCTCTCTCAAGTTTTGCAAATTCACTACGGTGATCGGGAAACCATCTGTGTACTCCAGAGTTATAAAGATTACTTGACAAAGTCAAAAACTATGATTACTCCCGAAATCTAGTTATCTTCATAAAACTCGTGGATTCCTATTTCCATACAACATTACAATAGGGATTTTTATTTAGTTCATTTGTCTTATAAGACCATTATCACATAAGAAAACTACGATCTGAACTGGCAAGCGATAATATCATTCTACAAGGACCTCGGTTCAACGCCCGGGTCATTAACAACTTTAAACACTCATGGTGTATTTAACACTTCTTACAAGACGATCTTTTACCCACCCTCGCTCTATGAGGGTCAGGCCATTATACTCGAGCGTGATTTATGACAGGGAGAGCGGCTCCCTGCCTAGCCTACGGTTGGAGCTCTCTTCAATGCTTTTAAAACAAACCTTCACATTATTCTCAGTTCTTTGGGGAGACATGGCATTCTACTCATCGTTTTCACTTTCAAGAATATTCTTTGGCTCATGAACCCTTCTCGTAATCTTGGCATTTATTAATTATGAAGGGTCCTCGTTGATTGGGGAAGAGTAATACACATTCGACGACGAATAATAAGGGGCTTTAACAAACAGAGGAATCTAGGTTCGAATCTCTTAACATGCCTCGGGAACCATTTCCACATTGGAGGACTTATACAAGACGCGATTTAAAGTCGGCCGTGGCCTACATGACATACGCTCAATAATACCATACATTAGCTCCCTTTTAAATAATAACACACACATGGCCTCGTGATCTACGTCACAATTAGAGGACTTACAACATATCTCAATTCAATACAATCAACTACCCCTCATAAGTAATTTACCAAGTACATTTAAATTCTACGCATTCCTAGCGTGACTTTTATTTAATTGCGTTCCATTGCGCTACACATTACTTTACGGCCGAATGTCTTCCAAAGAACTGATAAATTTCATAGTAACAATTGATACATATCTCAATTCTTATATTAATCTTTTCCGTTGACAATAAATCGCTCCATTTTAAGAACATGCATTTACATCATGTCTTATACATTTGTTAAGGCTTCCACGCTCTATATTTTTATATCATTCAATTTAATCTTTATTTAGATTTCTTTACCTTGTTATTCACATCATGCCTTCATTCCTTACAAAAGCTCAAAAGCTATTTCTTTCATATAATTCAAATTTACCTTTATGTAAATATCTTTGTTATAATTATTATTATTATGCTTGCTTTTATAACATTCATTAAATACACTGACATTTTATTCCATGCATTTCCTCTACAGGATTTATTATTTCACATAATTATTTATTATTTCTTAAAATTTTATTTTTGTTCAGATCGCGTTCTTATTTAGTTATTATTTATTTAAAAACATCCCTTTTACTCAAAACTCCGGTGGATTTGTACACAAAATTTTCCCCGACACCCAAAACATAATGAAAATCTTTACTCACATGTCTAAGGTCGTTTTCTGACCTTTATTCTCGTTTGATGTGACATTTTGGCCCACCTTCTTGACTTAATCCATATTGTACAAACTCATCTCATGTACAGACATTTCTTGACACATATTCAATACATTTAACACGGACAACATTTTTAGTACACTGGTGTATCCGTTTAGAATACACAATAAAACACTAAAAAATATTACTTTTAACACACACTCTTGATATATTTACACTTCACAACTTTTGATCACTAGGCCGTCTTTTTAGCCGATCACACGTGACCTCTTAATCTCCCGTCTCCAAGGGTGAAATTTTATTCAATGTCGGCTTCCTATCCTGCAGAATACGAAAGTCTCGAATCATCTACTATTTCCCTGGAATAACAATTCTTCGAATCCTGTTCCTGATGATCGGCTATTTCTCTAGCTTGAACGGCTCCCCTTTTAGATCTGATTTATCGATCCTAGCGAAAGTCTGTTCTGATCGAGGTCCTCTCGATAACCTATCGGTGACCTATGGATTTTTTTAGCAACTAATACTTCTCGAGTCTTAGTGCTTTAGAATAGTTCGTCTGCTTTCTTGAAAACAATGTCTATAGTTTCCGTTCTTCTTTGTTTATCCGGTTCTCGCACTTCTAATTTTCTGGAATACGTTACGAACCTTACTCTGTTTTTTCCCTGTTCGGGTTCTTTAAAATTGATAACTGTTTATCTCGCTGTTCCGGTACTTCCGTACGTCATGATACTTTTGGTCGTTTACAGAAAGACCTATCGCCTGAATTCTAAGTTCGCAGCCTGCTTTGACTGTATTTTTGGAACTTTTACGGTCAACTTTGCACTGTCGGACCTAAATTCTGTAACTAGGATTTTCCTAATTTTTCAACACGGCGATACTTTAATACTTCTTCTTTGCAACTCCTTATGGAGGCACGCAAGTTACTGATACTTCGACGCCCGTGGCTGTCGAATATTAATTCTGCGTTGTAATACAGCGTTTCCCCCCTCAAGGAGTACTGGTTAACTGCCTTCGATGTCTGATATAGCGTAACGCCTCCCTGGGCTATCGTAAACTGCATGTACTGATACAGCGTGACGTTCCACTCACGGGCTCTTGAATACTGCGTGTACGATGCGATGCAGCACTTCCGCTCACGGAATGCTTGTAGACTGCATGATTGGCTTGGTGAGGCCAGGAGTTTTATACCTTTTAGTCAAAAAAAGATAAAATCCTAGTCCTTTTCGTGACCAACTTTTGAACTAATTGTCGCACAATTATAAAAATTATATCTCCAGAAAGCTCGTCTTCCAAACGTAAAATAATCTTCCTGTGCATGGAAATCGATCGTGCATTTCCGAGATATTAATTAATTCTTCGTCCTCAACTGTGTGGGTGGTGCTGTTCATTTTTAATTCTCCCACTCCTTGGGTCCCGGTGAATTCCCAATGACGTATACTTGCGTTTGCAGTTTTTTTCTGTGCAATTATTACAAGGTTTTTCTTTACACAAAAATCTTTAATCCGAAATGATTCACCGTACTGTATCTGTTTACTTATTTTTATACTCGTAAACGGGTTAAATTTAATTATTCTTGTTCTGACTCAGCAGCGAGGTTGCCGCTTTCCTGCAACGTAAGAGCAATTTCCGAGTCAAGCTTCTTCGTCTTACAGTCCAAACTTTCCACTCGTTCTAAATATATCCATGACTGGCTCCTTATAAATGTCAAGAGGCATGAGCTCATCTTATGAACACCTGGCCCTAGCGTTTGCACAATGTTAGGCTAGAATCCTGGCTTGAAATCTCTCTCCGTTCCCTTAGAGACTGTATGATTCTTTCATTCCTTTCTCAAAATACATGGATTCGACCCCCTTTGAAGCCTATGGTACATGGGTTCATCTCTCCCCTCCTTAGGTAAATAAATTTTCGAAAAACCTTTGAGGAAATTTATTTTAATTATCCAAAAAAAATCTTATTTTTCCTTTTTGAATGTCGAAGCCATCATAATGTTATCCGTACTGCCCCCGTAATTGAATTATATAGAGACCACGGTGGCTATTTTGGAAATTATAGCGAAAGTTATGGCTGTCATAGTTATGACGTGGGTAGTCATGACGTAAGCACGGATGACGCAGACGTTGTGCCAGCAGGCTACTTGAGCTGAGATTCTCAGTGACGTCAGCATTTATTCGAGAAGGATCCGAGATGTACGACGCAGTCGCAGGAAACGTGGAATTCTGCTGAGGAAGAAATTATACTATTTGAGGGGAGGCTTAAACCAATGAACGATAGTCTAAAGGAAGACGGAGATTGCTGAAACTATGGTATTTTTATTACTTTTTGGAATGCAGAATTGTGGAAATCCATTTGCAGTAGAGGCATTGTTCTGGAATTTTGGTGAAATTAATTTTCAGTTTTTGAATTATGAAAATCCGTCATGTATTGACGAAGTTGGAACTTCTAGCGATGACGTAGTAACACGCGATGGAAGGGATAGATACGCCCCTCATGAAGTTCATAAAAGGCCTTGCGCAGAAGAGAGTAGCCTCATTCGCTCATTCTCAATTGTGAGATCTCAAATAGTCATTTCAGTGAAACGTCGAGTGAGTTTAGTAGTGAAAAAGCCGTCTTTGTAACGCGTGGTGAAGCCACTGCATGAAACGAGAGTCGAACATACAAGCAGTGCAGGTTTACTGTGAAGTAAATCTAGGTGAAGTTGAAACGACACTTATAACGCTTCTACAAGATTAGCTGTGAACAGTTAGCGGTCGCCTATAAGCTAATTCTCTTGTGCTTTGCTACAGTAAGGGCTGTAGAAAAGCTGAACAATTTCGAGGAAGTATTTTGGAAGTTATTGACAATATTAGACGACTGACAAAAGTGATTTTCTCGCCACAGAAGAAACACTTTGTATAGCCAGACTCAACGCTACGGCTGACAGGGCTAGTGAAATAGGGAGACTTCAGATTGCTTTTGTGACACAACGTTACAATATAATGGAGCAATTTAATAAGGCAGTTTGTTCTTCTAATACTATTACCGAAGAGAACATGGAAGGCCAAAGGACTTAATGCAATTGGGACATATTTCAACGGAGTAAGATAGCGACATGGAACTTCGCTAATTGCTATTCCATACAAGCGAACATGTGGTAAATAACCATCTACACCCATGTTTCGTGATTAAAGGCTGAATACTATCAAACAGCAATAGAAATGATTTCATATTTACTGAATATGAATATTTCTTCGGAAATTTATACAAAAACTTCATGGCGATTTTCAACTGGAACTTCAGGGATTTTTCAAGAGAGGTCAGGGTTGTCCCGACTCACAAAGAAGATTATTGCCGGAAGGATGTCGTTCGTCTTCGTGAAGCAGTTCGATTCTCCGATGGTGCTGTTTCTGGTTTCGAGGATGGAGCTCAGCTTTAACTTGGTGAAATGGATCCATCAACAGTCTTCTTTGGGGAATTTTCCTCTGGAACGTCAATCGGCAGATAAGGTAGTCGTGAACGTTTATTGTATTTGAGTTTCTTAGCAATATTAGAGCAACCATTTTTCCCATATTTTTGTCCTCATGTATTTTTGCCCGATATTCTTGTTTGAGATTCCTATTCTCAGTACACCTTGATAAGTTATGCCTTTTTCGACGTTTTATTAAGACATTGTTATGTCATGGGCATAGTTAAATGATTTTGAATCAGTTGAGACTGATATTTAGATTTTTCAGTAATTTGCTTATTTTTGTAGTCACGATTTGACTGTAAGTTAATGATTTTTATGGCAGATTTAAATTCAGACAGCGTGTCACTTTATTAAAGTAATTCTACCCCAGTTTAATTACTTTGACCAATTTTCTGTCATCATCAAGAAGGAAGAACATTTAAATGATTTTAGAGCGTTAAAATCCAGTACGTTGTCGACGATCTTGGAAATACTAGTCGTTATTTGAATTGATTGCAACACAGACATTTATCGTCAGTCATGAACGACCATTGCATCTTAGGCAATTTTGTGAAAGATGAATATTAATTATGAATTATTGAATGCATTAAATTCGTGAAACTTGTGTTAGGTTTTTTCTCATATAGAGATTTATATAATGATGTTTGCATTCCCCAGTCTAATTGGATTCTATTCGACTATTTTGCAGTTAGTCGCACTTTGTTTGATGATAGTATTTTTATACTACAATTCTTTGAAGATGTTAATCTTAAATTTTGATAGACCAGACAGGCGTATATAAGCGTATTCACTATTAAATTTGTTTGTGATTGGCATATTTTTATTTCATTTCGATTCATGAATGAAATCCACGAAGTTTAAATGATAACAGTTTTGAAACAATTATTGATATAAGAATTTTTAAGTGGAACTATGAATGTATAATCGATAGTGCAGCGGACATGTTGAAAGTCGCTGAAGTATAATGCCCTTAAATAAATGAAGGAGATTCCCACAGGAGTTAATAATGATAAAGAATTATTTGTGGAAGTTTTGTAAGTTCGGTGGAAGTTTTTAATGCCATATAGATTAATATATGATGAATTTTGGGCTATTTTGAATGCAGTTTGTGCATTATTTTGTAAGCGAAGTATTTTCCGCTAGAGTGTATTGTCATAGTTCGTTGAAAATTAATCAAGTGAATTTACTGTTATAATTAACAAGAGTTTGAAAGAATTTGAGATAAGATTTTGAATGAAGATTACCGTCACAAATAATTAAAATTATTACAACCTTTATTAAACCAGATTGTGACATTTACATGTATAACTAACCTTCATTGGTCGATTATATTAAACACGATTATGAATTTACCAACCGGATAAAACGTGTGGTTCAATGTATTTCTTAAATTATTAATTTAAATAATTTAAATGTTGATATTGTAAATAATAAATGTAAATATCTTTGACAATAATGTGGAACGAAAGAAATGTTAAAGGCGTGTATAAAATTTTTGTAATTATTTTCGACAATATTATAAACAATTTCTAATTGTTATAAATAATTTATGTGATTTTGTTATAAACATTTAAGAGTGTGTTTCATACTCTAAACTATGCTTTTTAAACATTTGGATGATAACTTAACAAGTTCAGGGAATGTTAAAATAATCCAGTGGGATGTGAGTTAAACATTTGAAAGATTTGCGTCAATATGTATGAGTTGTCTTGTAGACATTTAAAGCTTTAAAAGGAGCTGAATTCTTACGCAAGTGTGGGGAGACGAGTGCGCCCCATTTGACAGGTGTGAGCCAGGTTAAAGAGTAGACCAGCCGGCCAGACATCTGGTTACAAGCGGGTGAGGTCGATACTCCGGCCTTGTGCCTATTAATAAAGGTGTTATGTTTATTAAAAGGAAACCAAATGCTCTATATATGTCGTACCCTGACTTCCTCATCCAATCCAAATGTGTTATAAAATGTTACGTTATTTTGAGCTCATGGGAGCTAACAGATTGTTTGATAAATTTGCAAGTCCTTTAGGAGGACGTAGTCAGATTGACATAGGCTACTGATAGCCACGTTTATTTTGTTGAGTTGTGAAAATCATACTCTTTATTTGAAAATAAAGCTCTTGTACAGTTCAAAGTTCTCGTCTTCGGTCTGGTTCATTTTTAAATGTCATGGTGAAGGTTATTGTGAGAGCATACTTTAAGGATCCTGTTGTCAACCCAATCCCCGAGATATTTATAAGAGGTAAGTAAAAGTAAGTATGTAACCCCGTCTATTTTGGTGTGTTCCACAACAATTTTTCTTGGTAACTTCTGTGTTCAAACCTCGGTAGTATCTGTCAGTGCCATTTTCATTGATGTAGCTGAGCTGGTGCGATTGATTGTTGGCAATCCGATTGAGGGGGCGGATATCTGACAGCCTACTATCCGGGTAAACGGGGACAGTACCTTCCGATTTTCCTTAAAAATCCCACGATAATTTGATTTCTTTCATCTTTTTAAGTCATATCCGGTAATTGTGTCGGTTGGGTACGCTCTGTCCCTACCCTTTCTTTCTCTTTTTTATTTGTCTGGACTTCAGGTTTCCAGAACCTCATTCTTCTTTACGGGTGTGGTCAATCCCTACCCGTTCCTTTATTTCATCATTCTCCTTCCTTAAATTGAAATTTTCTTCTTCAATAAAATCAATTATTTCTTTTATTTCCCAATATAATTTCTCCAATTCGCATTCGCACTCGAATGTTTGAGCTCTGTTTCTTTTTTCTATCTCATTCTCGTTTCTATCAAAAGTGGATTCTTCATCTCTAAATTGTTCCATAACCAGGGCTTGTTCATTGGCTTCATCGAAGTCTTCGGGAGGGTAATACACTTTCAAATTTGCTGAATTCATGGTCACTTCATGATTCGTTTCACAGTGCCGAATTCTATAGGCATTATTTCTCAAATCCCTTATTATTTGATACGGTCCGTGGTACATTTTCTGGAACTTTTTGTACACGCGGTTCCCTGGATCCGAAATGGCGGGTCTTTTTACTAACACCATTTCCCCTGCTAATAGTGGCCGATGATACCTCTTGTGCCTATTTCTTCTTTGTCTCCTGTCGGCTTGAGCTTTTAGATGCTCAAAGGCTCTTCTTATACGTACATCTCTTCCAGGCTGAGCGTCTGCTGGCCTAGGAATTACCAGACTCCAAGGTCTCTCTGGTTGCTCATTCCGATGTAACGTTATTGGTATCTCTCCCGTAGATTCATGGATTGTGTTGTTTATACAAAATTCGATAATATCCAAGATATCTATCCACTTCCAATTTTCTTCGGCACAGTATATTCTACAATACATGGCCGTCTCCCTCATCACTCTTTCTACAGGATTTGCCTCAGGATGGCGAATACTTGACAAAATCTGACGTATTCCAAGTCTTTCTAATTCTTGCCTGAACTCTACACTGGTGAAACAACTACCGTGATCCGACAACAAATTCTCAGGTTTTCCCAGAATCGGTATCACTTTTTCTTTGAGTCGTTTTAACACCTGTTTGGTACTAGTCTTCTGTATGGGAGCAAGGACAACCATTTTAGTGAAGACATCCATAGCCACCATTATGTGTCGATTTCCTCTTCTTGCCTTTGGCAAAGGTCCGAAGTTATCAATAAATATGATTTGACCCGGCCTTTCGGGCAACAATGGTATAGGTTTTTGTCTCATCAGAAATGCATTTGGTTTGATCCTTTGACATAGATCACATGTCTTTAGCGTGTCCCTTACAGTTTTTCTCAGTCTCGGCCATACAAATGCTTCTTTCAGCATCGAGACTGTTTTGTCGACTCCCATATGTCCGAACGATCTATGGGCTAACCATACTATTTTCCTCTGCAAAATTGCAGGTACAACAATCCTTAATCGTGTATGGTCAGAGTCCACAAACTTATATAATAATCCATTATAAAATGTGTAATCTTGAGCAATCTTATTAGCTTCCGTGTACGCCGGTGTTCCCCTTATCAAACTTCCTTCTAGGAAAGATATGAGCATGTTCATCCATGGATCCTCACGTTGTAGTTGACTAATGCTCCTTAACTCATTTAGAGTACGCTGATCCCTGTCTTCCAAATCAATAGCCATTACTTCCTCTTCTGTGGACTCTGGCTGTCTACTTAAATAGTCTGGAACTATATTTTCTTTTCCTGGGCAGTATTCTATCTTTACATCAAACTGTTGAATATATAAAGCCCAACGCATCAACCTTTGACTGGATAGATCAGTCTTCATCAAAAAGGTTAAGGCTTTATGATCCGTTCTTAAAATGACTTGAAACCCATATACGATCTTTCGCCAATATTGCAGCGCGTGCAATATCGCTAACAGCTCGATTTCGCTGATCGTATAATTTTTCTCGTGTGGTTTCAGTCTCCGACTTGTGAAAGCTAGATAATTTTTTTATCAGGGTTTTCCGGGTTTTCCTGATATAGCATTGCCCCTATTCCAATCTGGGATGCATCTGTTCGAATTATAAATTTCTGATTAAAATCAGGATATCCTAGCTTCAAATAGTTTAAGAGCATTTCCTTGGCCTCCACGAATGCTTTTTCTGTTTCCTCCGTCCATTTCCACTTGCCCCCCTTCTTTAGAAGGTCCTGTAGTGGTGCAACAGTTTTTGTGTATGATGGACAATGTCCTGAGAAGAAACCAATCAATCCCAAAAACTGGCGAACGTTCTTCACCTTCAAAGGCCTTGGAAAATCCCTTATCGATTCCAATTTGCATGGATTTGGTTTAACACCATCCTTATCAATCACATGCCCTAAAAATGTTACTTGTCTTTGACAAAAATTTGACTTCTTTAAATTGATTTTAAAATTTGCCCTTCTTAAGTCTTCCAATAATTTCTTCAACTTTTTTAAATGTTCCTCAATGTTCTCCGAGGTAAGCAAAATATCATCCACATAACGGATAGTGCAATCTTTCACTTCCTCTGACAGGTTTCGATCAAGCGCTCTTATTAAGGCAGATCCCGCGGTCTTCAATCCAAACGGACATCTCCTAAAACAATAGGTTTGTTGGTCGAACTGAAATCCAGTCAACAAGCTGGTTTTCTCTTCCAGTTCGAGATGATGATACGAAGAAGTCATGTCAATATTTGTGAAAATCTTCTTGCCTTTGAACTTCCTCAGTATTTCTTTTATGGGTGGTGCCGAATCATTTTCTGGTATGATTTTTGCATTTAAATTTCTGGCATCTAGACACACCCTTACTGAGCCATCCGGTTTACTCACAATCACTAATGGACTAACATATGGTGTCGCCATCTTTTCTATAACACCTGCATTCATCATCTCCTGCAGTGTTTTCTTAGTTTGTGGGTAATATTTTTCCACAACCGGGTATGGTTTTTGTCTGAACGGTGCCCAATCATTGACTTGGAACGCGTATTTAAAATTTTCAATCTTCCCTGGCTTGGAATCAAATACGTCCCTAAAATTCAATAATAATTCCTTTAATTGTTCCTTATTTTCGAGGTTCACTTTAGCTTCCTCTACTTTTCCTGACAGGTTGGTCTCGAACTCAGTTTCCAAATTATCTTCGAGTTCTATGTTGAGGACTTCAAATATCCTTTCTATGTCCTTATAACCTTCTTCAGTTACTTCTTCCACATGCCATACCTGTTCTCCTATTTTCACATCCTGTTCCTGTAGGTTAATGTTTTGCTCATCCACATCCTCTCGTTGAATTCTAATGCAATTTTGCGCTAGATCTATAATGACCTTGTTCTCACGGATAAAATCAATACCTAATATGACATTATACGGTAATTGATTTACCAGCAAAAAGCATTGCGAAATTTCAGTGTTACCCATGATCAGATCAATGTATACCTGAAATTTGCATGTTAAAGATTTTTCAGGGATAATTCCCTTAATCTTTACACTTGATGTGGGGATTTTTAATACGCGGCCTCTTGTTTCCAATTCATTCAGAAGGGTTTGCGTAATTAAACTTATTGTTGATCCGGTATCAATCAATGCCCTGACCAGTAATCCTTCTATCCTTAGCATAATTATGGGTAATTCTCTTTTGATAGGTGGGATTCCTTCCACATCCTCATTAATTAGCTCATCTGGTCTTGCTATCCAATTCACAATTTCTACCTCCTCCCAGCTCCTGGTATGTTTCCCCTTTTGACGATTTAAATTTGGAGTTTTTTTTATCCTGAGGGCTTCCTTTCCCCTCATTCTTTAACTGAGCTTGTAGTTCCAAGCTTTGAGCTCCATCTAGTCGGTCGGGTGATTTCCGGTTCTTGATTGCCTCACTCCAACGGACTTTTTGCCTTTCAGGTTCGTCTGGTCGTTCGTTCATATAACGAAGACTTTCCTGATATCTTTCCTCTATTTCGGCCCGATATTCATCATCCCTATCCTCTGGCCTTACGTTCCTTCTGGGATAATTCTCCCATTTCTTTCTGTTTTCTTGCCTCTGATGGTTATTGTTATAGGGTCGGCTCTCTTGTTGCCTATAACCCGTATTCCTAGGATTTCTTCCTCGATATCCTCCTCTGTAGTATGGCTGTATTCCTCTAGGCTCTTGGTGCCCATACTCTCGACCTAGTCCTTGAGTATCAGTGCTAGTGGACTGATTCCTGGTCGATGGTTTTTCTCTGGTTTCCTGACTGCTGGCCATGTGTACCTGTTCAGTCTGTCTTTGATGCCTAGGAGTTACGTGTGACGTCGTCATGTCTAATTGACGTAATACACTCTCCACTTCCACAGCACTTCTGGCTTTGGATGAGATTAATAGCCTCTGAATCTCATATGGAAGTTGTCTTGCAATGGCGGCACACAGGTCGTTCTCAGCTGGAGCAATGTCAAGTTCGCGGAATTTACACAGCTGAGCGGTAAAAAATTCCGAGTACTTAGTTGGTGCATTTGTGCTGTACTTCCTAGAGTACAGATCTAGTCTCAAATTCTCCTGGACGTCTGCTGCCCAATATCGTTTTAAAAAGGCTTCTCTAAAGCCTTCCACCGTATCAAAGGTGTACCTAAAGCTTCTGAACCAGGTGATACAATCACCTGCCAACAGCTTCTCAATAGCTCTCAGTCTCCGATCCTGAGGAACCTTCATTTCGTTTAAGTACTCTGCGACTTCCTTTAACCAGTATTTTGGAGTAATTGACATGTTATTACCCGTAAACTTTACCGGTCTATCCTCATTCGATTTGATAATGTTTATTATCTGGCCATTTGTCAGATTCGTGTATGGGGTTGACATCGCCATCGGATATTCTGGGTTCTTATAAGGGCTCTCCCCTCCTAAGTCCCTATCTGTATCGGTGCCTTGTTCACGGGAATCTACCAATCCTGTCTTTGGAAACTCGTCCTGATTCTCAAATTCTAACTTCCTTTCCCTTCGGGCACTTTCTTCATTCGCCATGAGTTGGATTTCCATTTGACTGTTCTTATGTTCAGTCCTCTCCAACCGGGATCCTAATTCATTTTGAATTCTTTCCTGGTTTTTCTTACTGGTTTCCAGTTTTCGTTTGAGTTGATTTTTATCGTTCCTGAAGCTATCCCTGATTTCATTTAAATGTTCTTCTACCTCTTTCTTAATGACCATGACCTGTTCTGTTATAATTTCTGGTTTAACGTCACCTATGGTATCTAGGTCTTCTCGTATTTCCTTTATCTTTTTCTCCATTTCTCTTTGTCCTTTGACCATATCTATTTTAATTCCGTCAAGCCTTTCTTCAGTTTTCCCTTGGCTCTTAAATAATCTCATCATTTCATCTTGGACCTGATTTACTTCAGTATGAGTTTTTCCTACTTGGACCTTTAATGTTCCGATGGTTTCCTGAACATCATTAATACCCTGACTTATTTCATCTATCTTATGGGTACTTTCCTTATTTTCGTCCTCTCGTTGTTTTCTTTCACTCTGGAGATGCCCCTCGTATATACCTAATCTTCGATTTATTTCACCCTCATACTTCTTTAAGTTATCATCTACCTGCCCGGTAAACAGCTCAAATTGATCTTTCATGTCCCGCGCATCCTTTTGATTTTGGTTTTTTATCTCAGTTACTTCGGTCTGAACTACACCGATTTTATTCTCGAGGGTCCCTACTTTCTCCTCAACTTTTCCAAATCGGGTTCCTAGCTCATCCACACCTTTTTTTTATCTCATCCCGGGATGTTTCACAAATATTCTTGTTCGATTCTATCTGAGCTTTCAATTCTTTCTGCACCTCTTGGATCTGGGTTACAAGTTCATTTTTACATTCATCACCCTTTTCTTCCATCTTAATTAATTTAGTTTCTATAGAACCAAAATTACCTTCTATGGCACCAATTTTATCCTCAATAGTTTTAAAATGATTTTGACATTCATTTTGTGATTTTCCCATACTTGAAATTTATTATTCATTGTTTCTTCTAAAACCTTGGACCCCTCTTTCATTTCCTTAATTTCAGCCTTCAGTTCATCGTTCATTTTTATACAGTTAACCTCGATAGCTTCTAATTTAGTTCCCATGTTATCACTTTTAGCTTCGATATCTACTAATTTAGCTCCCATGTTATCACTTTTAGCTTCGATATCTACTAATTTAGCTCCCATGTTATCACTTTTAGCCTCGATATCTACTAATTTAGCTCCCATGTTATCACTATTAGTTTCGATAGCTTCTAATTTAACCCCCATATTATCACTGTTAGTTTTAAGAGATCCTAAATTGTGATTTATGGATTCAAATTTTTGTTTATTTTCCTCCCGTTGGCTGTCCAACTTATTGTTTATAGATCCTAAATCCGTTTTATTTTCACTCTGTTGGCTATCCAACTTACTGTTTATGGCCCCCAAGAGCCGTTGCATCTCTTCACTCAATGCCATCTTATTAGAATATAGTGGGCTACTAATGCCACATCGCTAGAACATGCTTGAGAGATAGTAATCTGAACCATTGTGTCCCAATTTCTTCAAAAAATTTACTTTGGTACGGGTTTTTACTACACCGTACCCTTTTGATATCATTATTCAAACTCAATGACCTTTATGGAAGTATTTAAAATTCAAAATTTCGAAAAACCATTTTTTTTTCAAAAAATGAAAATTTTGATTTTTTGAGAAAACTCGGGTTTTCCCTAGGAAAACTCATCCCTGCGTACTGGGCGCCAAAAAGATGTCTTTTGCTGGGGGGTGGTTTAATCCAGGGCTGCTCGGTGTGAGTTTCCAGGGACCCTTACGGTCAGTTAACATTATACGTTGTAGCTACTTCTATCATTACTTTACTTTTACATGAATTGCTCGTCTTTAGTGTTCCTCTAATCATTAATCCAAGCACAGTACTTCTATTCCCCCCCCCTGTGCCCTTTTAGCAAGAAATATGCAAATCACAGTATGCCAGCATTGCTCAATTCGGGATTTTTCGGGGCTGCGGTAAGTTCTCCCACTCTGTGACTTACATATTTTGGATTAAATAGAGGATACACTTGCAAAAATAACAACAAAATCAACTCCTATTTTAACACATTTAATTAATAAAAATTATGGCGCTACAAACAATAAAACAAATAAACTACTGACCAATATCATTCTACTTGTTCAAAGTGAACAAGGAATAGCATAAGAATAAAACAAATATTCTCTTTAAACACATGGTTTTCTTAAAAACCAACAATTCATGATTATTTTCACTTCCATAAAGTACCTATCTTAAAGTTCCATTTAACTACGAGCTTCTTTGGCTCGATACTTTCCCATAATAATGGTGTCATACTTTTGTACACCTCAAGAACTATTTTTATCTTTTCTTATCATCAAAACAATATATAATTACATTTAAAATTACATGTTAATTATTTACTTCAATATTTGGGCATTTCACATATTCTCAGTATTTACTATCTCTCTCAAGTTTTGCAAATTCACTACGGTGATCGGGAAACCATCTGTGTACTCCAGAGTTATAAAGATTACTTGACAAAGTCAAAAACTATGATTACTCCCGAAATCTAGTTATCTTCATAAAACTCGTGGATTCCTATTTCCATACAACATTACAATAGGGATTTTTATTTAGTTCATTTGTCTTATAAGACCATTATCACATAAGAAAACTACGATCTGAACTGGCAAGCGATAATATCATTCTACAAGGACCTCGGTTCAACGCCCGGGTCATTAACAACTTTAAACACTCATGGTGTATTTAACACTTCTTACAAGACGATCTTTTACCCACCCTCGCTCTATGAGGGTCAGGCCATTATACTCGAGCGTGATTTATGACAGGGAGAGCGGCTCCCTGCCTAGCCTACGGTTGGAGCTCTCTTCAATGCTTTTAAAACAAACCTTCACATTATTCTCAGTTCTTTGGGGAGACATGGCATTCTACTCATCGTTTTCACTTTCAAGAATATTCTTTGGCTCATGAACCCTTCTCGTAATCTTGGCATTTATTAATTATGAATGGTCCTCGTTGATTGGGGAAGAGTAATACACATTCGACGACGAATAATAAGGGGCTTTAACAAACAGAGGATTCTAGGTTCGAATCTCTTAACATGCCTCGGGAACCATTTCCACATTGGAGGACTTATACAAGACGCGATTTAAAGTCGGCCGTGGCCTACATGACATACGCTCAATAATACCATACATTAGCTCCCTTTTAAATAATAACACACACATGGCCTCGTGATCTACGTCACAATTAGAGGACTTACAACATATCTCAATTCAATACAATCAACTACCCCTCATAAGTAATTTACCAAGTACATTTAAATTCTACGCATTCCTAGCGTGACTTTTATTTAATTGCGTTCCATTGCGCTACACATTACTTTACGGCCGAATGTCTTCCAAAGAACTGATAAATTTCATAGTAACAATTGATACATATCTCAATTCTTATATTAATCTTTTCCGTTGACAATAAATCGCTCCATTTTAAGAACATGCATTTACATCATGTCTTATACATTTGTTAAGGCTTCCACGCTCTATATTTTTATATCATTCAATTTAATCTTTATTTAGATTTCTTTACCTTGTTATTCACATCATGCCTTCATTCCTTACAAAAGCTCAAAAGCTATTTCTTTCATATAATTCAAATTTACCTTTATTTAAATATCTTTGTTATAATTATTATTATTATGCTTGCTTTTATAACATTCATTAAATACACTGACATTTTATTCCATGCATTTCCTCTACAGGATTTATTATTTCACATAATTATTTATTATTTCTTAAAATTTTATTTTTATTCAGATCGCGTTCTTATTTAGTTATTATTTATTTAAAAACATCCCTTTTACTCAAAACTCCGGTGGAATTGTACACAAAATTTTCCCCGACACCCAAAACATAATGAAAATCTTTACTCACATGTCTAAGGTCGTTTTCTGACCTTTATTCTCGTTTGATGTGACATTTTGGCCCACCTTCTTGACTTACTCCATATTGTACAAACTCATCTCATGTACAGACATTTCTTGACACATATTCAATACATTTAACACGGACAACATTTTTAGTACACTGGTGTATCCGTTTAGAATACACAATAAAACACTAAAAAATATTACTTTTAACACACACTCTTGATATATTTACACTTCACAACTTTTGATCACTAGGCCGTCTTTTTAGCCGATCACACGTGACCTCTTAATCTCCCGTCTCCAAGGGTGAAATTTTATTCAATGTCGGCTTCCTATCCTGCAGAATACGAAAGTCTCGAATCATCTACTATTTCCCTGGAATAACAATTCTTCGAATCCTGTTCCTGATGATCGGCTATTTCTCTAGCTTGAACGGCTCCCCTTTTAGATCTGATTTATCGATCCTAGCGAAAGTCTGTTCTGATCGAGGTCCTCTCGATAACCTATCGGTGACCTATGGATTTTTTTTAGCAACTAATACTTCTCGAGTCTTAGTGCTTTAGAATAGTTCGTCTGCTTTCTTGAAAACAATGTCTATAGTTTCCGTTCTTCTTTGTTTATCTGGTTCTCGCACTTCTAATTTTCTGGAATACGTTACGAACCTTACTCTGTTTTTTCCCTGTTCGGGTTCTTTAAAATTGATAACTGTTTATCTCGCTGTTCCGGTACTTCCGTACGTTATGATACTTTTGGTCGTTTACAGAAAGACCTATCGCCTGAATCCTAAGTTCGCAGCCTGCTTTGACTGTATTTTTGGAACTTTTACGGTCAACTTTGCACTGTCGGACCTAAATCCTGTAACTAGGATTTTCCTAATTTTTCAACACGGCGATACTTTAATACTTCTTCTTTGCAACTCCTTATGGAGGCACGCAAGTTACTGATACTTCGACGCCCGTGGCTGTCGAATATTAATTCTGCGGTGTAATACAGCGTTTCTCCCCTCAAGGAGTACTGATTAACTGCCTTCGATGTCTGATATAGCGTAACGCCTCCCTGGGCTATCGTAGACTGCATGTACTGATACAGCGTGACGTTCCACTCACGGGCTCTTGAATACTGCGTGTACGATGCGATGCAGCACTTCCGCTCACGGAATGCTTGTAGACTGCATGATTGGCTTGGTGAGGCCAGGAGTTTTATACCTTTTAGTCAAAAAAAAAGATAAAATCCTAGTCCTTTTCGTGACCAACTTTTGAACTAATTGTCGCACAATTATAAAAATTATATCTCCAGAAAGCTCGTCTTCCAAACGTAAAATAATCTTCCTGTGCATGGAAATCGATCGTGCATTTCCGAGATATTAATTAATTCTTCGTCCTCAACTGTGTGGGTGGTGCTGTTCATTTTTAATTCTCCCACTCCTTGGGTCCCGGTGAATTCCCAATGACGTATACTTGCGTTTGCAGTTTTTTTCTGTGCAATTATTACAAGGTTTTTCTTTACACAAAAATCTTTAATCCGAAATGATTCACCGTACTGTATCTGTTTACTTATTTTTATACTCGTAAACGGGTTAAATTTAATTATTCTTGTTCTGACTCAGCAGCGAGGTTGCCGCTTTCCTGCAACGTAAGAGCAATTTCCGAGTCAAGCTTCTTCGTCTTACAGTCCAAACTTTCCACTCGTTCTAAATATATCCATGACTGGCTCCTTATAAATGTCAAGAGGCATGAGCTCATCTTATGAACACCTGGCCCTAGCGTTTGCACAATGTTAGGCTAGAATCCTGGCTTGAAATCTCTCTCCGTTCCCTTAGAGACTGTATGATTCTTTCATTCCTTTCTCAAAATACATGGATTCGACCCCCTTTGAAGCCTATGGTACATGGGTTCACTAGGTAGAAGCTATAATGGTGAATATCTTTTTATTTAAAGGGCGGACGTTAAGGGAAATAAGGAGTGGTAAATTACGTTGCAATTTAATCGTTTTCTGTACAAACAAATTACCGGTAGTTTGACTGTCCTTGGCGTAAATAGCAACAGAAGCGTGGTGACTATTTCCTGATGCAAGATTGGTCTGTTGTACATGATCCATTACAGTATACAGGCATATTTTATTGGCAGTAGGTACTGTAATAGGTTTCCCCTAACACAATAATTACCTGGAAGAATGCGATTTGGTGGGGAGAATGGATGGCTTTGTGTCACCAATTTATGCTCGTATGTGGGAATTTGATAGCGTTGCGAAATCCAATAAGTTCAAATAAGCGTAGAAGGTACCTACAGTCAAGACCGACTACAATATCTCAGACCGTAACATCAAAACAAAGATGGTGGCAATCGTAGTTGTTGAGACTGGCGGGCATGGCGCCATCGAAATAGCGGCAAATTCGAAAACAAACATTCGCATATTGATTAAATTCCGCCAGAAATTACAGGTTTTTTATGTAATAAGGCACACATTCAATATGAAACCCTGACGTACTTCGCTACAAGCAACGCGAACAGACAGTAGCTAAAAATACAGACATAAATAAAGCAGAGATAAGACAACATATTTAAAAAAATGCAAATACTTATAAATGGAGCTACAAGAATGCAAATAGAAATTGTTGTTGCTTATTTTAGGGGCTTCGACATCGTGGTCTTGTAGCCCCATGTATTTTTGTGTGGGATTTCTGTGATAACCTGTGTTATTGTTATGGCTCAACTAGTGTGTTTGTAAATTGGGAATTGTAGTGGGAAGGAGGCGGCTATGGCCTTAAATTAGGAACCATCCTGGCATTTGCCTGGAGTAGAAGTGGGGAAACCACGGAAAACCTCTTCCAGGATGGCTGAGGTGGGAATCGAACCCTGCTTTACTCAGTTGCCTCATGAGGCTGAGTGCACCCCGTTCCAGCCCTCACATGAGAATTAAATTTCTTGGCAGAGCCGGGAATCAAACCCGGACCTCCGGAACGACATCCAAAAACGTTAGGCACTACACAACGAGGTGGTCTAAAATAGAAAGGTAACACTGAATGAAAGTAGAACGAGCGATAACATTCTCTATAGTACATGAATTAACCAAAATACCTTATCAAACAACGAGAAATAAATCGGGAATGATGTTTTAATAGATGCATCCTCCTCCGCTGTCTGTAACCCACCCAGCCATTCCAAATCACGACTCACAATTTGGCTTTCGGGAAGGAAGATAATCCAGGCAATTCAAGGTCTTCAAACTGAGATTGCGTCTACCCTGTCAGTACCGAAGGGAAAGTTACATGCCATATTCATTGACTTCTCCAAAGCTTTTGACTCGATTAGCAGGAAGAAAATATTGGAAAAACTAGACAGACTATTGAGAGGTAACAGCTACACGAAACGTCTTCTCAAAAGTATTTTAGACTTTAACTATATAGTCATTAACGATGGCATTACAACATCGAGCCCAATAGAGCCTACAGGTGTGCTGCAAGGAGACCCATTAAGCCCTCTGTTATTTATCACTGCTACGGCAGATATCACAGATATATTATGAGAGTGGGTAATCTCATTTATATACGCGGACTAGCAGAAGTACCCGCTCTTCGAACGGTCTTCGGTATTAATAACCAGACGCTATCAATTGAGCTACTGTTGCAATGGTTAGGGGCTTGTCATTCCTTCATAGCGTGTCGGTCTACTAACCCCAAGATTGCAGGTTCACTCCTGGCCGTGGTAAGTAATTTTTGAAAGGCGGCAAAAATACGACACGCATGTCATACGATGTTAGTATGTTTAAGAGCCCATTTGAATTCAGTAGGCCGTGTTCATAATGGCAAAATTAATCTCGGGAGTTTCCACCAACACAAAGTTCCTCATTTCTCTACTAGAAAGCGCTATAGTGTTCAAGGAGTTTAAATATCTAACCTCCTTGACTTTCATAGTGATTCAAGGAACAACGAAATTCGACATGCAAGCTACCCTCTGGGTGTCAAATTACAAAGCTTGCACCCGGCCACCGAGGCCATGCGATATTATTATTATTATTATTATTATTATTATTATTATTATAAGGTTAACAGAACGAAGTTAGTTTTCTGGGTATATGACCGACACTGATAATTTAAGGGCCTTAAAATGAGGTTTTCGGAGACCCATTATAGACTCCCTAGTTTTGTTTCACACATTGAGAAGCGCAACATATGCTTTGGTCGCCTTTCTAGGATAATTTTTATTTTTCGCCTGTTTTAGCATGTATTTTGAAAAGATTTTCCCTACACCAACCCTTCTATGAGAAGTACGGTGAAGAGTTTTATAAATGATTGGTGTATTGACTCATGGTTACAATACCTAATTTTACGATGCTCCAAGCACCCGAACACGAATTATAGGCGTACATAAACATAAAGATATATCAACCACACAGTGTCAAACAAAATCATCGTTACGATGAACCCGTTTGTCGACAAAAATATGATTAGTTAAAATGTGCTCTCAAACTAAATTCACCTAACGTGTACTTCCTGACGTGAAAATAATATTGAAAACCATGTTGACGAAACGCAATATATTTTAAATAACAACTTACCCTCACCGTTGTGGAAAGCCCCATCCCCAGGAAGACTCTTTTAATAGATTATAAAGGCCTGTGGTGCATGAAAATTCAGGATTTTTAGCCTCCAATGGCCCAAATTCCCAAAAGCATCCAAAAAAAAAAATCAGTTCAGGAATTTTTGAAAATAATGTTGCTGTTTGGAGATATAATAGACTTTCTTTACAACATATCGCACGTGTAAGTTGCGTTTAAAAATTTTAGGGTACCCTATGACCCCCTTAAACGCATTGATAAATTTTACAGTCTATGTTTGTTTCCATGATTACCTTATAGCCATTTGCAAACGTTTATAGAAATTTAATAAATTGAGTGGCATTGCTTCTTACAGAAATAGATGGAAAGTTGGAGGTCACCTCTTGAGATACTGTTGTCATGGTTACCGGCTTGCATTCCTTCATTAGTTTCTTCTTGTTATTCTTCTTCTTCTTCTTTCGGATGGACCAGCTAAGGACCACGACGTTCAACTTTTCTGCTTGGCGAGGGACTTGACGTTTGCCCAATATTCGCGCATTCTCTAGCTATGTTTCTCCTTTCTCTCTTTTGTCCACATGATGCCGGTTTTCTTACAGGGTGGTCTGTCCGAAAACTCTTCTGTGTAAGTATCTTTCTGAGATGCGATCGGCTTCTAATATCACTTTCCATTATCTTCAGTTCTTGGGTGTCCTTGTTAACTTCTGTTAACCACTGTGTCATGCTCTTTCTATTCTCCCAGTAGTTGAGAAGCCGGTTGGTTAGTCTTGTTGGGTTCATCCTTGAGACATGCCCGTAGAAAGCCAGTCGTCTCTTTCTGGCCACATCTATGTTTTTCTCAGTATATCTATATACTGTAGCTCCTGATTTGGTCTTCTTCTGTACTCGTCATCTATTTTTAGCCTATTTTCAATTTTGAAAAAATAGGCTTATGAGATCACCTTTTGTCCGTGCGTGTGTGTGTGTGTGTGTCCCCTAATAAATTCTAAACGGCCGGAGCGATTTCAATGAAACTCGGTAAGATCATAGCACCATTCTGGCCGACCCCGACCATGCCCTTCAATTTTTATTGTGTCTCACAAATCCAGCATGGCGGCTGTGCGAAATATTTCACCAGCATTCAGTATTCCCGAAACTATTACCGATATCACCCTGAAATTTTGTACGTTGATAAAGGGAACTACTAGAAGTACACCACGAGACTTTTGAAAACTTGGTAAGAACAAAATCAACATGGCGGCCAAGCGAAGTTCAGACATTTAAATAAACTTTTCTCGCGATTTAACCAGCCAAACATGGTGAAACATGGTACAGCAAATGTTTATACACACTCTAATGCACTGGCGTCAAATTTAGTTCAATTGTTTACATAACCTCAAAATGGCGGCTGTGCGAAATATTTCACTGGCGTTCTATATCTCCGAAACTATTACAGATATCACCCTGAAATTTTGTACAGTGATAAAGGGCTCTGCTACAAGAGTATTTAAGTAAGTTTCAAAAACCTGTCAAGTACAAAACGAACATGGCGGCCAAGCGAAGTTGAAACATTTTAATAGACTTTTCTCCTGATTTAACCATTTGAGCGCAGTGAAATGTGGTACAGGAAATGATTATACATATTGTAATGCACTGGTATCTAATTTAGTTCAATTATTTACATAACCTCAAGATGGCGGCTGTGCGAAGTTTTAAAATTAAGTTTTTTATTTCTTGTGTCGTAATCATGCGATCGATGTGAAAGATTTAATAATGAAGCTACGCAATAATTTTCCTTCAATGGTATATAACTCTATCGCCTTTACATAAAACAATCCAAAATGGCAAGCATCCGAAATATTTGGACGGTTCTCAATATCTACGAATCTTTTACAGCAATCAAACTGATTTTTTTATGTTCTTAGAGGCTATGAACATAAGTTCACCTATATGACTTTCAGTAACCTGGTGAGCCCAAATCCAACATGGCGGTGACGCGAAATATAAATATTGAAATGGACGTTTCTCGCGATTTAACCATCTGAGTGCAGTGAAACTTTGCACGTTAAATGCTTATACAAATGTTAATCCACTGGCATCTTTTTTTTTCAATTGTTTTCATAACCACAAGATGGCAGCTGTGCGAAATTTTAAAATCTCGTTTTTACTTCGTGTATCTTAATCATGCGATTGAAGTCTGAATACCACACGTACATGTAATAGTACATAAATACAAATCCAACCTGGCGACCATCTGAAATATTTAGACGGTTCTCAATATCTACAAATCTATCACAACCTTCAAACTGAAATTTTGTATGTTGATAGAGGCAGTTAACATGTGTAGGATATATGAAAATAGGCTGTATAGTTCTTCACGGAACTACTTGTTATTAGTTTATTAACCGAAATTAGTTTTCCGGGAATATCACAGAAATGTGGTTTTAGAGCCTTAGAACGTAGTAGCCCCCGAGCCACCGAGGGGCTGAAAATGAGTTTTGTCTCGTCCTTGTACGCCACAATATACTTATAATCTTAATAATAATTTAATAATATAGGGATAGGGATATAATAGTCCTTTAGTACCACACCCGCACGTGTAAATCGCATGAAGAAATTCAAGAGTACCCCTTGACCCCCTTAAGCGCATTATATACGTATTGATGAATTTTACAGCTTAAGTTGGTTCCGTGATAACCATATAGCCGTTTGCGAACCTTCACAGTATTGTAATAGCTGGAATGGCATTGCGTCTTACAGAAATAGATGGGCTTCTGAGATTGTGTTGCCATGGCTACCGGCTTGCATTCTTTCAATAGCTTAATAAATGAAATTAGTTTTCTGGGAATATATCAAAAACTGTTGGTTTTAGGACCTTAAAATGTGGTTTTCGGGGCCCGTAAGGCCTCCGAGTTTTGTTTCTCACATTGAGACGCTGAAAATGAGCTTTGTCTCATCTTTCTACGCCCATTTCAGCATGCATTTTAAGGGGGTAGGCCCTCTTTTATGAGAGGTATGGAGAAGAGTTACATCAATGATTACTTTCGTGCCTCTGATGGACATCTGTACCAAATGTTACGTTGATCCACTCAGCCGTTCTCGAGTGATGCGTGTGCAAAGTTGTACACAGACAAAAAAACAAACAGACAGACAAAAATTTTGTTTTTGCGCGCATCCGTCAGAAACCAGTCTGAAACGCGTTAATAACTCAAATTTCCGTAGAAAATTCAGAAAAAACAGACAAACTTTCATTTTTATATACCGTATAGTGAGATGACATGGTGCTCGCTTCAAGTTCACAGGTCGAATTGCAATCTGCTCTCGAGGCGTTAGAAGGATGGGCGCTAGACAATGACCTTAGGTTAAACAGAAACTAAATCTATGACCTTTAGGAAAGAGGGAACGCCAGCAATGTTTCACATTGCAGGAAAACCGCTTGAGATTGTATCACATTACAAATAGGCCTAATTAGGTCTTACATTACAGACAACTGACAATGTTTTCACACTGCACATCAAGGATAGACTCAGCGTCGCTACCAAAGCCATGAATGATATAAAACAGTTGACTAAGCTATCTATAAAAACAGCCTATTGTGCCTTATGGACTGGAGAGCATTTGGACACATTTAAATATGAAGCATTTGGAACAATATGGAGAAACTGAAGGCGACTTACATAAAGAAGGCCTTGGGTGTATCAAAGTATACACCTTCAAGACTGGAGTACGAGGTGACTGACGGGTACTAACAGTAATTTTCGGCCTGGCAGTTGGCCTACCTAACCTAGTAGAGAACATAAATTATATCTTATTAATGGTTTACATACAAAAACAAACCTAATCTGGTGATAACGCCCCAGACCCCCTTGCTTGTGGTACTAACAGTAATTCTATTTACATACCTGTCAGTAGTGTGTTTTGATCGGTTCTATACCCTCCTCCTCCTACCCTCCTCACAAGATGGCCGCCGCGCGATATCTATCGAACTTATGGTTGGATTTTAACAAATAAGGTGTCATTGAACTCGGGCTGACACCCCCTTTCCAATGGACAACATATCTCCACCCTAAAATAAAACCTACCCTACTAGGGGGTGAAATTGATTTTTTTAGAGAATCTCTGTTACCGATTGCAACATGTGAGAGTTTGAATGCCGATATGGATTTAAACGTTGTTCCACATAAAGTTCATATGTTCGGTCGATAGCCACTATGAATTAGCATGCCCACTCATGGCTTTTGAAGAGGGTGGGGGGAGCGGATCTCTGTGGACGAGTCCTGTTGGGCAGGTCCTTGTGGACAGGCCCTTGTGGACAGGTCCTTGTGGACAAGTCTGTGTGGACAGGTCCTTGTGGACAAGTCCTTGTGGACGAGTCCTTGTCCCTTTGGACTGATCCCTTTGGACGGGTCCCTTTGGCCTGGTTCCTACGGACTAGCCCATGAATTTATTTAAATTATGTCAAAGGGCCTAACTACATTTGTGTGTGTTGAATTGACGTTGTTCACTAATCCCCCACTACTATAATGTAATAACGATATGAAAGGAAAGTGATGAAATACATGTGAACACGTGTGAGATGTCATTATTAGCATTCTCCTTGTGAAACAAGTCACATTCTGTTTTGATTCATACGTGAGAAAATGCGAGTTCATGTGTAATATGATCTAACACACAGGTGTTCATCTGTGCACGTGCACGATAAGAGCTAACAAGTCACAACCTGTTTTGGCAGTGGTGGGAATAAGGCTAGAGACATGTACGAGTAGTCAAATTACTCCGGCAGACAACCCCTTTCCTATGGATAACTTATTTCCACTCAAAAATAAAATCTACCCCTACTAGGGGGTGAAATAATAATTTTTAGGTAAAAGTCGCTTTCCATGTGCAACATGTGGGAGTTTATAAGCCAATATGCAATTAAACTCGTTCCACATAAAGTGCATGCATACAACTGAATGCCGCTATGATTTATCATTTTTGTTTTTTGTTTTACGAATGCGCAATTGAGGTTTTTGTAAGAGGGCGGGCTTTTTGAATAATGATTTATAGATACGTTTTTTTTTACAAATTAACCAAAGATCCAAAAACTAATAGGTCATCGGCTTTTTAATATCTTATGAACTAAGAAAGCTATGAACTTGTATGAGGGGTCGTTGGACTTGTGGTGACGCCCTGTTTTTGAATGTATTATTCATTTTTTGTCAAAAGGGCCTAACTGCACTTTCGTTAATATCTCGCTAACTAATAATCACAGAGGGTCGAGTGAGGTGTCATAGGACTTAAAATGGCCAACCCCTCCCCATGACCAATGAATTTACCAAAAAAAAAACAGCAAGGTCATTAACCTAAGATTGTATCAACTAATAATCAGAGAGGGACAAGTGAGGTGTCACAAGACTCAGGATGGCCAACCCTTTTCCATGACCAACGAATTTACCCAAAATACCCAAAACAGCAAGGTCATTGACCTAAGATTTTATAAACTTATCAGTAGAGAGGGTCAAGTGAGGTGTCATAGGACTACGAATGGTTAACCCTTTCCCATGACCAATGAATTTACCTCAAAAATTCAAAACAGCAATGTCATTGACCTGAGATTTTATAAACTAATAATCGGATATCAACATGTGAGGTGTCATAGGACTTAGAATGGTCAACCCTTTCCCATGGCTAATGAATTTACCCAAAAATACCCAATACATCAAGGTCATCGACCTGAGATTTTATAAACTTATAATCGGATATGGACATGTGAGTGATGAAACATAGCTAGGTAGTGAAAGAATTATTGTAGGCTACATGTATGGTGACTGACAAATCTTTCACCATTGGAACTTGTTTTCAGATCAAACTGCAGTACAGAGAGAGTATAGGTTGTAGGTATGGGATAATAAATGACAAATGGTGTATACAAAATCTGATTAATCGATTCAAGAAATAAGAGTAGTCAATCTTTAATTGGTTGGTTAAATAGGATAGCTAAAATCCAAAATGGTGACTACATTGAACTAAACTGAACCAAGCTGAATCAAATCCAACCAAACCGAACCAAACTTAATCAAGAACAAGCCAATGGTTTAAGTGTAAAACTTGTGGTTGAATGTGGGCATTGGTAATGTCAGAAAGGAAAGGGATAACGCTCTACCTATACAGGGTAAGGTAAAGCTAGTGCATGATGCTAATGCACACACACACAAGTACATGAACCACACACAACCATCCTATGCAGTTATTATGGGTTGACTGTTAAAACTTGCTCAGTGGTTACTGGGACAAGATGGTCGCTACACACAACAAGCTTTAAATACCTGAGGCTAATAATCTATACACACACTCACACACACACTTGTTCTAAACTAAACTGTCTTGCTGGCAGAGCTCACACAGTAGGTAAATGACAGAAATGCTTGGCTAACAGTAATACAATCATTTTCGGTTGTCTAATGTTACCAGCTAAACATTACGTGCTATAGTGGTGAGCACATGTGCCTCTTTCACTGGAGATCTTAACTCGATTTCTAGCTCTAAGGCCTAGAACGAATCAAACTAAGAAAAAAGGGTATGGTGACGCAGTGGTTAAACTGTTAGCCTTTCACTAAGGTAGACTAGGGTTTGATTTTTGGTTAATATGCATGTCATAAACAATCAAATAAAAGCAGAGATAATGTTTAAAACTGATTACACTTGTCTCTTTTCAAATTATTACTTAGATTACAAATACAAACGTGGACTGGGTTTGACATACAGTTAATGCTTCCTATCACATACCAGACTGCAAGAAAGCCAAACAAGCAACAGCAGTGGTAAAATCGCTATGTGTAGAGAAATACCTAACGGTTTTTATGAACTGGCAAAGGTATGTCGCATAAACAGTGCAGGATACAATCCAGCAACCATAATTTTTATCTCGTGGACAAGAGAAAACATATATATAGAGAGAGATATATAGAAAGCTTGTGTGTGTGTGTGGGTAGCATTGGTTGTTTGACCAGAGAAAATACGGTGAGGTAGGGTGGGGAGAGGGAGTATTAGCACTTATATATGAATGGAACATAGATTTTTTTCAATCGTTTTGTTTTTCAAATGTAGTGGTAGATAGTCGATTTTTGTAAAACATTCTTACTTGCAGTAGTAATAAGCCTCTATGGTTCCGCTAACACATAGATAGACTGTATTATTGCCATGGTCAAGCACTCACATTAAGATCATTTACAAAATCATAAAATGAAAAATAAAAATCTTGTTTTGGAAATATCGTTTTTCAACATACACACAAAATAAATATATAAAAAAATTGTAAACAGCAAATTGGAAAATCCATGTTTCCATATAGACAAAATTTAAAAACCTTAAACGGACATTTAAGAAAATATATGCAAATGGGAAAATGACAAATGTGTAAATATGAAAATGGAAAAATCCATGTTTCCATATCATGAAATTGAAAAACATCAAACTGTCATTTTAAAAAATGCAAATGAAAAATTGACAAATTGCAATGTGTGAAATGTGAAATTGAACAAATGGCTATCATTATAAAAAAAAAGAACATGGTGCTCTATGGTTGAGGTGTGAATCAAACCCTCTCTACTTATTTGGACCACTCGAGATTGAGTAGACTAGTTTTAGTTGTCATACCACTTTTAAAAGTTTTTGTTAAATCTAGGAATTGAACCCAAGAGCTTGTAGGGGGGATCCGAGGTTATAATATGTTAAACAGATAGCCTTGAATGTAGGGTGTGGTAGTTATATAGAGATGAGACGTTTCGCTCGGGGCAGGGAGGCATGGAGATCTGCATCAAACCAGTCAAAAGACTGACGACTCAAACAACAACATGTAGAGCTCACCAAAATAATGTTGTGTAACGGTAAATGTTTGTCAACGAACAGTAATGCATTACTAAAACCCATGACACGATACCTAAGAGCTTTTCTAAAATTATTTTAAAATGCCTTTAACCCTATATTAAACACCCAGTTCACAAGACTCATAACTGTAATGTTATGGTCAAACAAAACAAAATCTATATTTCAAAACAAACAAGTGGTTTAGTCAATGTATACTGGAAAAAGTTTTATAAACACTCAAGTCCACAAAAATAATTAAATTAGTAACTGTCAGGTTGACCGAGTGGTTATGGTGTTTGACTTAAGTTCAAATTTTCTGTACAAGAAAGCAAGGGTTCGAATACCTTACCTGATATAACTATTGCCTCAACATGACTTGACAACACTGTATTATTGTGTACTCGGTACACAAACCATAGATAGAGTGTATTGTTTAAGGTCACTCTCTTTGCGAACATAGTCAGAGACTGTTGATGGTTAACAATTTTATTGCATTAATAGTGGGACATAGGGATAGCAATTAAGAAAAACAGACAATACCCATACACTTTTTTTTAATTTATTTAATGTAAGTACTTGTACAATAGTTATATACAAACTACAACTCTCTTTTGTGTATTACTATCTAGTCCTTTTCGATCCACTTGCATAACAAGGCAGATGACTTTGTAGTTCAGCCCCTTAAAACAACAACAACACTACCTCTTGCATAGTCTGTGATGTTGATGACTCTTGAGGCGTGGAAGATGGATACAACATAACTTTTACAACAGGGGTTAAACGTTGCTCAACAATCAATGCACTATTTTGAGTAGCAACATCTTTCTCTTGTACTAACTTATTAGCAATCTGATAATTTTTTGCCAACACCATCAGTGTTTTGTCTGAAGCACTACATTGATGATCACTCACACTTAAAACCACACCATTTCTACTTTTCATATTGCCTCGACATCTTGTTGACCTCTGTTTTGAGCATCGCCAGAATATTATTCCTTTTACATTTTGTCGTCTATAGTTATAAGAGTAGCCTTTATAGAGTACACTTTGTTTACCTCGGTTAGTTGTAGTAAGTTCCATAGTAGTAACTAACCTGTTAGTATGATTTGCACACTACAAAGGTTATCTCTGTTCTGGTAATAGAATTATTTAGCGTTGGCTTTTATATTTAATATGTACAGTTAAAAGTGATAGAAAAGTGGTAGAAACGTAGTAGCAAAGTGGTAGACAAGTGGTAGACAATTGGTAACATAGTGGTAGAAAAGTGGTAGGAAAGTTGTAGCAAAGTGGTAGAAAAGTGGTAGAAAAGTGGTAGAAAAGTAGTAGAAAAGTGGTAGCAAAGTGGTAGAAAAGTGGTAGCAAAGTGGTAGCAAAGTAGTAGAAAAGTGGTAGCAAACTAGAAAAGTGGTAGAAAAGTGGTAGAAAAGTAGTTGAAAAGTGGTAGCAAAGTGGTAGAAAAGTGGTAGCAAACTAGAAAAGTGGTAGCAAAGTGGTAGAAAATATTACATGTATTGTTAAGAAATAGTTTAAGCGGTTACATGGATTCATTACACTATAATTTTAGCATCACGAAGCTCATTTTCTATATCCAAAAGTTCTTCCTCATATTTAGTATGACCAGCCTGTTTACAGGTATGCAAGTACTGAAGCCGCTGGATTAGCTTATTGGGATTGTTCCAGTAAACAAATTTAACAAATGATTTTTTTGGGTGTAAACCATTATCATCCTCCTCATCATCATCATCATCATAATCATCATCATCATCATGGTTATCATCATCAATATAATTATCATCAATATAATCATCATCACTATTACTATCTAATCCTTTTGGTTCATCTTGCAATGCAACAACCTTTGGCATAGTTTGTGTTGTCTTTGATAGTGTTAGAGGTTTCTTAGACGTTAACGACTGTCCTAACATGTCTTTTTCAGGAGATAATAAATGCTCTTTAAAAACAAAGCACTATCTTGAGCCACACTATTTTTTTCTTGGTCTTGCTTTTTTACCTTGGTTAGAGTATTTTGTCCATTTAAATGAGTATTATTTTGAGATTTACAATGATGATCGATTGAAATAAGTATGTTGGAGCCTTTTGTTTTAATCATTCCTCGACACTTTTTAGATCGTTGTTTCGAAGAGCACCAAATAACAGTTCCATTTTTATTAGTTCGTTTTACAATATATGCATATCCTTTATAGTAAGCACATGGCTTACCATAGCTAGTCGTTGATACTTCCATGTCGACTGTTGAGCATAAACTAACCTCTAGTAAAGTTAACTCGATAATAAAAATGATAGTTTGTAGTATGTGCAGTTTAAAGTAAGTTAGTTATTGTTGTTTTAAGGGGCGGAACTACGAGGTCATCTGCCCCTCTTAACACAGATTAAAGAATACAAATTTTGAATTGAATTTAAAATTTTGAGGTGTACATCTAAATTTCAAAAGACCAAAAATTAATAAAACAAAATCAAACAATTAAATAAAAAATAAAAATTATAAAAATTAACAAAAATTACGGAAAAAACAAAACATTATCATTCAAAAACGAACAAGTCGTTGAGTCAATGTTCACTGGAAAATTTAGATTGCTGGCCCTAACCCACTCTCACTTATAAAGCGGATAACGCGATCAGCAGCCACCACGTCATCGGCTAATATAAGTTTGAGTGTCGTCTGCAAACCAAGGTTTCTTCGTAAGTCAGCAAGATCCACACACTCGGTGAAAATGTGGGCCACGGTGAATACGGCTCCACAGGTACAAAGTGGGGGGGCTTCCCTTCTCATTAGGTATGAGTGGGTGGATCTTGTATGACCTATCCTTAGCCTACACAAAATGACGGACTCCCTCCGGACCCGGAAGGAGCTCCGCCACACGCGAGTAGTTCCCTTGATCGCTCTCAGTTTACTGGGCAGTGGGTCAGCTAGCCACTGACTCTCCCAAAAAGCCAGAACTTGTAGGCGTAACTGAGAGCGAATATCTCTAGCGGGTACCTCCATTGGTCGAGGTGGTAGTGATACCGCCTCTTTTGCAGCTTGATCCGCTAACTCATTTCCCGCAATTCCCATGTGGCTTGGAAGCCACAGAAAGGTGATTCGAGTGTCAGCGTGGCACAGCCCGGCTAGTAGGTCATGGATTCGCTGCACTAGGGGGTGTTGCGGGAAACATGTAGCAATTGACTGCAACGAACTCAAAGAGTCGGTACACACGAGAAAGTGGATTCGTGCATCCTGTAGTGCAAACTGCAGAGCTTCATAGATGGCAACGAGCTCCGCAGTAAACACACTACAGGCCTCAGGCAAAGAGATCTTGGTATTTGCACCATCAATAACGTAAGCACAACCCACTTTCTCGTCCACCTTCGAACCATCCGTGTATAGAATGCCAGCGTCCGGAAATTGGTGAACTATGCTGTGGAACTGCCTCCGGTAAACGGACGCATCCGTGTTCACCTTAGGACCTTGGTGAAGATCTAACCGAATTTCCGGACGCGGGACTTGCCACGGAGGCACCTCGCTAGATGTCCGGATCATACAGGGACCTACAGCCACTCCTATTTCAGAGCACGAGCTATCAAGTCTAATACCAACCGGCCGAGTGGCACGAGGCCGGTTGGCGTAACCCTGGTGGTTTTGGGTACCGAAGAGAGCTTGATAGGTCGGGTGTTGCGGCATTTGACGCACATTGGCAGCATATGCTAAAAGCATATGTTGGCGTCTATAAGTTAAAGGTGGAACACCCGATTCGGCGAGTAGGCTGGGTATCGGGCTGGTCCGGAAGGCACCGGTAGCCAGCCTAACGCCACTATGGTGGATACTGTCCAGCATTTTCAAGGTTGCCGGCCTTGCTGAACCGTATGCCGCAGAACCATAGTCTAGCCGGGACAGGACGAGGGCTTGGTAGAACCGTAGGAGCACCGCACGGTCAGCCCCCCACGTAGTGCCACTAAGAAACCTGAGCATGTTCAGTTTCCTGAGACATGTCATTTTCAATTGCCGTATATGGTGCTGCCACGTTAACTTGCTGTCAAAATGGAGCCCCAGGAAGCGATAAGTGTCAACCAACGGCAACGCAGCATCCCTGAGATGTAGTTCAGGGTGTAAATGTAGCCTCCGTAGCCGACAAAAATGGACGACGGAGGTTTTCGCTGCTGAAAAACGAAAACCCCGGTCGTGAGCCCACCTGTCGACCCGGTTGATGGCTAGCTGCAATTGCCGTTCCACGACTGCCATACTTCCAGAGCTGTAATGCAGAGCTAAATCGTCTACATACAGCGATGGAACTACCGCGGACCCGGCGGCGGCAACAATGCCATTAATGGCAATCGCGAACAAGGGGACACTCAGCACTGAACCCTGAGGAACTCCATTTTCTTGGGTATAGTACTGCGATAATGTCCTACCGACCCTTACACGGAAGAGTCGGACGGACATGAAATTCGCAATGAAAGTCGGTAAGTTACCACGGAGTCCCCACTTGTGAAGGGTGGAAAGGATCCCGTAGCGCCATGTGGTGTCGTAGGCTTTCTCGAGGTCAAAGAAAACCGTGACTAGGTGCTGCTTCCGGAAAAAAGCCTCCTGTATGGCGCTCTCAAGTCGCACCAGATGGTCAGTGGTGGACCTATGAGAGTGAAATCCACATTGGTACTCAGACAGGAGACCTTTATCCTCCAAGAACCACACCAGTCGATGGTTCACCATCTTTTCGAGCAGCTTACATAGGCCATTTGTCAAACAAATGGGCCTATAGCTGCTTACAAACTTGGGATCCTTTCCAGCCTTAGGAATCGGTATCACGATCCCCTCTCGCCATTGAGATGGAAACTCCCCTTCAATCCATATACGATTGAAGAGGATCAACAGTTCTTTCATACTGGATTCGCACAGATGTTTTAAAATTTGATTATGTATGTTATCCGGTCCAGGAGCCGTATCCCTGCACAGTGCAAGCGCACTGCGCAGTTCCCATTCAGAGAATGGTACATTATAGGACTCCGAAGCAGCAGTGGCAAAGGACAAGGGGTGAGTCTCTGCCTCCCGCTTCAGAGTCAGAAATGTAGGATCGTAACTCCCGGAGCAGGATACATCGGAGAAGTGCGAGCCAATGCTGTTGGCAATGGCGAGATGGTCCGTGATGATGTCCCCATTGATGGACACTCCGGGTATCGATAGTGATGTCGGGAGTCCGGAGATCCGACGAAGCTTAGTCCACACTTGAGATGAAGGAGTATGCGCCGTCATGGACGACACATACTTTTCCCACGTCGTTTTCTTACTCTCCCGAATCAGATATCGGGCTCTAGCACGCATCCTTCTGAAGGTGATAAGGTTGGCCATAGTGTTTTGCCTCCGATAGCATTTGAAAGCACGTCGACGATCTTTAATGGCTGCTGCAATCTCGGCTGTCCACCAAGGGACAAGCTTCCGGCAGTTTAGTTTAAAGTAAGAGCAAAAGTGAGAGTCAAATGGTAGAAAAGTGTTAACCAAGTGGTGGAAGAGTGGTAGCAGTTTATAGTAGTCATGATCTTTTTTACCAGAATGTGATTTGAGTAAATGTAATTTCTAAACCTTAGCAGTGAGTAGTCAGTTATTCTTGGTTCAGACAAGCGTAAACAGTTCTCCAATGAATCAGAGATCAAGATTTTCATTATGAAACAGTTGTGTGTAACCAATTAGGTATCGGTACTTGATAGCTTCACACATGAACAAAAATTCCAACATATCTGACATCAGATTTTCATTATGAAGCAGTTGTGTGTAACCAATTAGGTATCGGTACTTGATAGCTTCACACATGAACACAAATTCCAACATATCGGACATGAAATACATGATTTGAAAGTTGACAAAGAATATCCAATCAACCATTGTAGTTGCAATGTCAAACACAAAGACAAAATCAGCATGAACTTTTAAGTTACAGGAAAATTCTATGAAATAGACTATGCATGAAATTTGGAAATACACATTAGAAGTTTGCAACACCATCCTTCTAGCCTATATAAATTATCGACATGGAAAGTGTGCACTGCCCCTAACATTAAACCAATTTATCAATAACGCAAGTCAACAATCAAAACATTTTGTCTTGAGTCTATCATTTAATGCATATATTCTGTCTACATTGAACAGTAACAAAAAACGCCATTCATAATTAATTAAGTTTGCTTTAATTCGTTATGTAATGATAAATACATATTTAAAGTTTTGGCTGACTGTTCAGAGTGAATCGGCTTTGAACACATAAGAGAGGGAATATTTTAAGACTTAACCTCTGCTCACCTAACATAACCTAAATTTACCTAACCTAACCTTGTCATATAGGTAAGAAACGGGTCAAGCTATGCTTTCGACTACCGAGTTTCAGCTACTTTTCAAGGTTACTCTCCCGAACATTGTCGGAGACTGCTGATAAACACCTATGTTCCCACGGCGGCGGCGCGCAACGACTTACATGATGCGCTTCTCCCTTTTCATTGATCCCTGTTGATTTGTCCCTTTGGACTGGTCCCTGTTGACTAGTCCCTTTGGAAGGGCCCTTTTTGAATGGAGTCATTCTTGACGGGTCCCTGTGGACAGGTCCTTTTGGCTGATCCCTTTTGGACCGGTCCCTTTGACATAATTTGGATAATTGCATGGGCCAGTCCATAGGTACCAGTCCAAAGGGACCGGTCCAAAAGGGATCAGCCAAAAGGACCTGTCCACAGGGACCCGTCAAGAATGACTCCATTCAAAAAGGGCCCTTCCAAAGGGGCTAGTCAACAGGGACCAGTCCAAAGGGACAAATCAACAGGGATCAATGAAAAGGGGGAAGCGCATCATGTAAGTCGTTGCGCGCCGCCGCCGTGGGAACATAGGTGTTTATCAGCAGTCTCCGACAATGTTCGGGAGAGTAACCTTGAAAAGTAGCTGAAACTCGGTAGTCGAAAGCATAGCTTGACCCGTTTCTTACCTATATGACAAGGTTAGGTTAGGTAAATTTAGGTTATGTTAGGTGAGCAGAGGTTAAGTCTTAAAATATTCCCTCTCTTATGTGTTCAAAGCCGATTCACTCTGAACAGTCAGCCAAAACTTTAAATATGTATTTATCATTACATAACGAATTAAAGCAAACTTAATTAATTATGAATGGCGTTTTTTGTTACTGTTCAATGTAGACAGAATATATGCATTAAATGATAGACTCAAGACAAAATGTTTTGATTGTTGACTTGCGTTATTGATAAATTGGTTTAATGTTAGGGGCAGTGCACACTTTCCATGTCGATAATTTATATAGGCTAGAAGGATGGTGTTGCAAACTTCTAATGTGTATTTCCAAATTTCATGCATAGTCTATTTCATAGAATTTTCCTGTAACTTAAAAGTTCATGCTGATTTTGTCTTTGTGTTTGACATTGCAACTACAAAGGTTGATTGGATATTCTTTGTCAACTTTCAAATCATGTATTTCATGTCAGATATGTTGGAATTTGTGTTCATGTGTGAAGCTATCAAGTACCGATACCTAATTGGTTACACACAACTGTTTCATAATGAAAATCTGATGTCAGATATGTTGGAATTTTTGTTCATGTGTGAAGCTATCAAGTACCGATACCTAATTGGTTACACACAACTGTTTCATAATGAAAATCTTGATCTCTGATTCATTGGAGAACTGTTTACGCTTGTCTGAACCAAGACTAACTGACTACTCACTGCTAAGGTTTAGAAATTACATTTACTCAAATCACATTCTGGTAAAAAAGATCATGACTACTATAAACTGCTACCATTCTTCCACCACTTTGTTAACACTTTTCTACCATTTGACTCTCACTTTTGCTCTTACGTTAAACTGCACATACTACAAACTATCATTTTTATTATCGAGTTAACTTTACTAGAAGTTAGTTTATGCTCAACAGTCGACATGGAAGTATCAACGACTAGCTATGGTAAGCCATGTGCTTACTATAAAGGATATGCATATATTGTAAAACGAACTAATAAAAATGGAACTGTTATTTGGTGCTGTTCGAAACAACGATCTAAAAAGTGTCGAGGAATGATTAAAACAAAAGGCTCCAACATACTTATTTCAATCGATCATCATTGTAAATCTCAAAATAATACTCATTTAAATGGACAAAATACTCTAAACCAAGGTAAAAAAGCAAGACCAAGAAAAAAATAGTGTGGCTCAAGATAGTGCTTTGTTTGTTAAAGAGCATTTATTATCTCCTGAAAAAGACATGTTAGGACAGTCGTTAACGTCTAAGAAACCTCTAACACTATCAAAGACAACACAAACTATGCCAAAGGTTGTTGCATTGCAAGATGAACAAAAAGGATTAGATAGTAATAGTGATGATGATTATATTGATGATAATTATATTGATGATGATAACCATGATGATGATGATGATTATGATGATGATGATGAGGAGGAGGATGATAATGGTTTACACCCAAAAAAATCATTTGTTAAATTTGTTTACTGGAACAATCCCAATAAGCTAATCCAGCGGCTTCAGTACTTGCATACCTGTAAACAGGCTGGTCATACTAAATATGAGGGAGAACTTTTGGATATAGAAAATGAGCTTCGTGATGCTAAAATTATAGTGTAATGAATCCATGTAACCGCTTAAACTATTTCTTAACAATACATGTAATATTTTCTACCACTTTGCTACCACTTTTCTAGTTTGCTACCACTTTTCTACCACTTTGCTACCACTTTTCTACTACTTTTCTACCACTTTTCTACCACTTTTCTAGTTTGCTACCACTTTTCTACTACTTTGCTACCACTTTGCTACCACTTTTCTACCACTTTGCTACCACTTTTCTACTACTTTTCTACCACTTTTCTACCACTTTTCTACCACTTTGCTACAACTTTCCTACCACTTTTCTACCACTATGTTACCAATTGTCTACCACTTGTCTACCACTTTGCTACTACGTTTCTACCACTTTTCTATCACTTTTAACTGTACATATTAAATATAAAAGCCAACGCTAAATAATTCTATTACCAGAACAGAGATAACCTTTGTAGTGTGCAAATCATACTAACAGGTTAGTTACTACTATGGAACTTACTACAACTAACCGAGGTAAACAACGTGTACTCTATAAAGGCTACTCTTATAACTATAGACGACAAAATGTAAAAGGAATAATATTCTGGCGATGCTCAAAACAGAGGTCAACAAGATGTCGAGGCAATATGAAAAGTAGAAATGGTGTGGTTTTAAGTGTGAGTGATCATCAATGTAGTGCTTCAGACAAAACACTGATGGTGTTGGCAAAAAATTATCAGATTGCTAATAAGTTAGTACAAGAGAAAGATGTTGCTACTCAAAATAGTGCATTGATTGTTGAGCAACGTTTAACCCCTGTTGTAAAAGTTATGTTGTATCCATCTTCCACGCCTCAAGAGTCATCAACATCACAGACTATGCAAGAGGTAGTGTTGTTGTTGTTTTAAGGGGCTGAACTACAAAGTCATCTGCCTTGTTATGCAAGTGGATCGAAAAGGACTAGATAGTAATAGACAAAAGAGAGTTGTAGTTTGTATATAACTATTGTACAAGTACTTACATTAAATAAATAAAAAAAAAGTGTATGGGTATTGTCTGTTTTTCTTAATTGCTATCCCTATGTCCCACTATTAATGCAATAAAATTGTTAACCATCAACAGTCTCTGACTATGTTCGCAAAGAGAGTGACCTTAAACAATACACTCTATCTATGGTTTGTGTACCGAGTACACAATAATACAGTGTTGTCAAGTCATGTTGAGGCAATAGTTATATCAGGTAAGGTATTCGAACCCTTGCTTTCTTGTACAGAAAATTTGAACTTAAGTCAAACACCATAACCACTCGGTCAACCTGACAGTTACTAATTTAATTATTTTTGTGGACTTGAGTGTTTATAAAACTTTTTCCAGTATACATTGACTAAACCACTTGTTTGTTTTGAAATATAGATTTTGTTTTGTTTGACCATAACATTACAGTTATGAGTCTTGTGAACTGGGTGTTTAATATAGGGTTAAAGGCATTTTAAAATAATTTTAGAAAAGCTCTTAGGTATCGTGTCATGGGTTTTAGTAATGCATTACTGTTCGTTGACTAACATTTACCGTTACACAACATTATTTTGGTGAGCTCTACATGTTGTTGTTTGAGTCGTCAGTCTTTTGACTGGTTTGATGCAGATCTCCATGCCTCCCTGCCCCGAGCGAAACGTCTCATCTCTATATAACTACCACACCCTACATTCAAGGCTATCTGTTTAACATATTATAACCTCGGATCCCCCCTACAAGCTCTTGGGTTCAATTCCTAGATTTAACAAAAACTTTTAAAAGTGGTATGACAACTAAAACTAGTCTACTCAGTCTCGAGTGGTCCAAATAAGTAGAGAGGGTTTGATTCACACCTCAACCATAGAGCACCATGTTCTTTTTTTTATAATGATAGCCATTTGTTCAATTTCACATTTCACACATTGCAATTTGTCAATTTTTCATTTGCATTTTTTAAAATGACAGTTTGATGTTTTTCAATCTCATGATATGGAAACATGGATTTTTCCATTTTCATATTTACACATTTGTCATTTTCCCATTTGCATATATTTTCTTAAATGTCCGTTTAAGGTTTTTAAATTTTGTCTATATGGAAACATGGATTTTCCAATTTGCTGTTTACAATTTTTTTACATATTTATTTTGTGTGTATGTTGAAAAACGATATTTCCAAAACAAGATTTTTATTTTTCATTTTATGATTTTGTAAATGATCTTAATGTGAGTGCTTGACCATGGCAATAATACAGTCTATCTATGTGTTAGCGGAACCATAGAGGCTTATTACTACTGCAAGTAAGAATGTTTTACAAAAAACGACTATCTACCACTACATTTGAAAAACAAAACGATTGAAAAAAATCTATTTTCCATTCATATATAAGTGCTAATACTCCCTCTCCCCACCCTACCTCACCGTATTTTCTCTGGTCAAACAACCAATGCTACCCACACACACACACAAGCTTTCTATATATCTCTCTCTATATATATGTTTTCTCTTGTCCACGAGATAAAAATTATGGTTGCTGGATTGTATCCTGCACTGTTTATGCGACATACCTTTGCCAGTTCATAAAAACCGTTAGGTATTTCTCTACACATAGCGATTTTACCACTGCTTTTGCTTGTTTGGCTTTCTTGCAGTCTGGTATGTGATAGGAAGCATTAACTGTATGTCAAACCCAGTCCACGTTTGTATTTGTAATCTAAGTAATAATTTGAAAAGAGACAAGTGTAATCAGTTTTAAACATTATCTCTGCTTTTATTTGATTGTTTATGACATGCATATTAACCAAAAATCAAACCCTAGTCTACCTTAGTGAAAGGCTAACAGTTTAACCACTGCGTCACCATACCCTATTTTCTTAGTTTGATTCGTTCTAGGCCTTAGAGCTAGAAATCGAGTTAAGATCTCCAGTGAAAGAGGCACATGTGCTCACCACTATAGCACGTAATGTTTAGCTGGTAACATTAGACAACCGAAAATGATTGTATTTCTGTTAGCCAAGCATTTCTGTCATTTACCTACTGTGTGAGCTCTGCCAGCAAGACAGTTTAGTTTAGAACAAGTGTGTGTGTGAGTGTGTGTATAGATTATTAGCCTCAGGTATTTAAAGCTTGTTGTGTGTAGCGACCATCTTGTCCCAGTAACCACTGAGCAAGTTTTAACAGTCAACCCATAATAACTGCATAGGATGGTTGTGTGTGGTTCATGTATTTGTGTGTGTGTGCATTAGCATCATGCACTAGCTTTACCTTACCCTGTATAGGTAGAGTGTTATCCCTTTCCTTTCTGGCATTACCAATGTCCACATTAAACCACAAGTTTTACACTAACCATTGGCTTGTTCTTGATTAAGTTTGGTTCGGTTTGGTTGGATTTGATTCAGCTTGGTTCAGTTTAGTTCAATGTAGTCACCATTTTGGATTTTAGCTATCCTATTTAACCAACCAATTAAAGATTGACTACTCTTATTTCTTGAATCGATTAATCAGATTTTGTATACACCATTTGTCATTTATTATCCCATACCTACAACCTATACTCTCTCTGTACTGCAGTTTGATCTGAAAACAAGTTCCAATGGTGAAAGATTTGTCAGTCACCATACATGTAGCCTACAATAATTCTTTCACTACCTAGCTATGTTTCATCACTCACTGTAAACATTTCACATGTCCATATCCGATTATAAGTTTATAAAATCTCAGGTCGATGACCTTGATATATTGGGTATTTTTGGGTAAATTCATTAGCCATGGGAAAGGGTTGACCATTCTAAGTCCTATGACACCTCACATGTTGATATCCGATTATTAGTTTATAAAATCTCAGGTCAATGACCTTGCTGTTTTGAATTTTTGAGGTAAATTCATTGGTCATGGGAAAGGGTTAACCATTCGTAGTCCTATGACACCTCACTTGACCCTCTCTACTGTTAAGTTTATAAAATCTTAGGTCAATGACCTTGCTGTTTTGGGTATTTTGGGTAAATTCGTTGGTCATGGAAAAGGGTTGGCCATCCTGAGTCTTGTGACACCTCACTTGTCCCTCTCTGATTATTAGTTGATACAATCTTAGGTTAATGACCTTGCTGGTTTTTTTTGGTAAATTCATTGGTCATGGGGAGGGGTTGGCCATTTTAAGTCCTATGACACCTCACTCGACCCTCTGTGATTATTAGTTAGCGAGATATTAACGAAAGTGCAGTTAGGCCCTTTTGACAAAAAATAAATAATACATTCAAAAACAGGGCGTCACCACAAGTCCAACGACCCCTCATACAAGTTCCTAGCTTTCTTAGTTCATAAGATATTAAAAAGCCGATGACCTATTAGTTTTTAGATCTTTGGTTAATTTGTAAAAAAAACGTATCTATAAATCATTATTCAAAATGCCCGCCCTCTTACAAAAACCTCAATTGCGCATTCGTAAAACAAAAAACAAAAATGATAAATCATAGCGGCATTCAGTTGTATGCATGCACTTTATGTGGAACGAGTTTAATTTCATATTGGCATATAAACTCCCACATGTTGCACATGGAAAGCGACTTTTACTTAAAAATTATTATTTCACCCCCTAGTAGGGGTAGATTTTATTTTTGAGTGGAAATAAGTTATCCATAGGAAAGGGGTTGTCTGCCGGAGTAATTTGACTACTCGTACATGTCTCTAGCCTTATTCCCACCACTGCCAAAACAGGTTGTGACTTGTTAGCTCTTATCGTGCACGTGCACATGTGAACACCTGTGTGTTAGATCATATTACACATGAACTCGCATTTTCTCACGTATGAATCAAAACAGGATGTGACTTGTTTCACAAGGAGAATGCTAATAATGACATCTCACACGTGTTCACATGTATTTCATCACTTTCCTTTCATATCGTTATTACATTTTAGTAGTGGGGGATTAGTGAACAACGTCAATTCAACACACACAAATGTAGTTAGGCCCTTTGACATAATTTAAATAAATTCATGGGCTCGTCCGTAGGAACCAGGCCAAAGGGACCCGTCCAAAGGGATCAGTCCAAAGGGACAAGGACTCGTCCACAAGGACTCGACCACAAGGACCTGTCCACACAGACTTGTCCACAAGGACTCGTCCACAAGGACCTGTCATCAATGACCTGTCAACAATGACCCGTCAACAATAACCCATCCACAGGGATCCGCTCCCCCACCCTCTTACAAAAGCCATGAGTGGACATGCTAATTCATAGTGGCTATCGACCAAACATATGCACTTTATGTGGAACAACGTTTAAATCCATATCGGCATTCAAACTCTCACATGTTGCAATTGGTAACAGAGATTCTCTAAAAAAAACAATTTCACCCTCTAGTAGGGGTAGGTTTTATTTTTGGGGTTGAAATATGTTGTCCATTGGAAAGGGGGTGTCAGCCCGAGTTCAATGACACCTTATTTGTTAAAATCCAACCATAAGTTCGAGAGATATCGCGTGGCGGCCATCTTGTGAGGAGGGTAGGAGGAGGAGGGTATAGAACCGATCAAAACACACTACTCCTGTCGCATTTTAAATCACTACTTCCATCAGACTGCAGTATCCACTTAAATTTTTCCACAAGCACACAGAGACTCTTGATTCATGATTCTTATAGAACACATTTACACTTAAAGAACTTGACATTTTGAAACACACTGACACCGATGGTATGTCATTAAAACTGCCATCATCTACTAGAAACAGGACACAATCATCTTTCATTATCACTGTGAAAGGAACCACCTGCCTCTCATTAAGCTTACTTGGAAATATATCGAAAGTAGAAATTGTATCAAGTTCACACCTCCTCATCTCTTCGTAACACTTTTGCAAACGCTCTTGCGGATTTTTCCTGTCTGTGGGAAGTGCAATTGTGTGGTAGGACGGTTGATTTGGGAAAATTTTCCGAATGGCATCAGGGGTTAGTTTGGGATTTTACCTGGGGACACCAATGGGTTCACCATTTTCAACTGGGAATAGATCTTCCCTAACCACAAATTTAGGTTCTGAATGTATAACACATACAACTATTTGCGCTTTAACATCGAAATTATCCCGGTGAATATTTCGGTTCAATTACACATTGCAATCGGTTTCGTTTAGGGGAAATTTAAAAGTTGAAGTATCTGCAGCAGTATAAAGATTTACAGCCGGGTAGATACACAGCAAGAGCGACCCATGTTTTGAAATATCACAATACTTCTCACATTACGTATTACTGGAATTTATAATTATTCACACTGCACTACACTACGTAAGGTACACGATTACAATAAATAACAGCACGAAATCACTAGAGATATGCGATATTTGAACGAAATCTGGGCAGCAGACACACGCACGTAAACGTTCGATTACCAAATGTAAACAAACCATATCTCCTCTCCCATTTCCCTACGAAACCCGCGTTTTTTCTACTATCTCGATAGTGGCATTATGGTCTGATATATTGTAGTCGGTCTTGCATTAGTATAGGTCGTATCGGTGTGACGTCACGGTAGAACAGGCGGTGGCCATTTTGTATAACACCTGGATTCCTTAGCTGTATTTGTTTATCATACACGGAGATCTTTGTGTTAGTAATAGTATTTGAAACAGCCAGCCGAAATCATAAAATGAGTAGGGTTATATGTGCAATATATATATATGTTCTTTAGCATCTAGTCGGGATCCAGTTGGATATTATGATCTGCTAAGTGTTATCTCACGAAGGATTTCCCGAAAACGCGTACGTATGGCTTCCATGCTTTAGATGTGCAGATCTCATAGGGCAGCAGCAACAACAACAACTACAACAACAACACAAATAAAAGATTTCAGCAAGCACTTTGTTCCCGGCAAGTAACACAATTTAGTTCCGGCAGGCTTCGGCACTTAACCATATACTATTTCATATTAAGCTCGTAACAGGTTGACTGGCTGACTCGTTTATTTTTCAGTTGGAGAAGTCTTTTGGATTGCCGTATATCCCAGGCACTAACATATAAGCGGCTTCGGTGACGTAGTTGGTAGCATGCTGTACTGCTGTGCCCAAGATAGCGGGTTCAAACCCGGCTGAAGTCGTCGGATTTTTTAAGAGCATTAAAAATCCCCCAGTATGCCTTCCTTCAGAGGGGAAGTAAAGCCGGCGGTCCCATGTCATAGATTTATGGCATGTAAAAGATCCTTCCACAGACTAAACTTGTGTGAAGCTAAATTGTTAGGTTTGATTTCGTAGGAACGCTCTATCAGAGTTCCAAAGTTCACCACTAGGCATCATTGATATCTGGTGCCGAAAGTTGGAACTACTTGAAATTGAACGGAACTTGTAGCTCACCCTAAGTGTGTCTGCTGGAAGCAGCTGCAGACTCAGGCGAGCCGAACATGTCTTCGGACACTCCCAGCACTAAAAGCCATACGATAAATAAATAAATACTAACATATTATTAGGCTGGGTTACAAATATCGACTATAACTCTCACTTTTAAAGGGACGATTAATAGTTCATATGGAAGCATTTTAAAAACATTAATACAATTGCATGTTTCAAAAGCGTGTGCATCCAGGACTTAATAACTCATAACATTACGAAGACAATAGATTTCAGTACCGAATAGTACCATATGCACGGTATGGTATTCAAAATCGCATTTTATGAAGTCCTCGAGGTTCACATTCATTATGAAATTATGGTTGAACCAAAGATGGTTCTTAAAAAGCTCGTGTAGATCAACGTGTTGACATATTATGTACCGTTAACCCATACCTTATGACATCTTAAATTAGCGTACATTACAAAAACGTTATCACTAAACAAAGGCTAACGGATGTCCTGAAAAATGGCCGCTCATGAAGTGTTTCGAGGAAATTACCCCTAGAATGTATTCTACGCGATACAAGTTAGTTGTATCTAGAGCTGCCATATTGTTAGTCAACGTGATGAGAGTTACCTCTGAAACTGACGGTGGAGATCGCGAGCTAGAAATGAGATATTTTCATTAAACCATGGCAAGAAATAGGGTTTAAAATACAGGTTTCAGAACACCCATGTGTAGGCCTAATACGGTGAGCTGTTCTTCCAACGGAACTCAGTGTTTATTTTATATCGCGTTTCACTATGGACACAAGTCACCACTGTAAAATTAACTCTGCCACTTTCCAAGCTCATTTAATCAGCCTAATATCACAGTATAAAGTTCATCGGCCACATGATGTTTTGTCTCCTCCCCAAATTCAACGCTTTACCTACTCCATTAACATCTAATTCCACGTACCGTACTTTTTGAGCTGTTTTAAGGTAGATACTTTTAGACCCCTTAAGTGAAGAATTACAGAGCCCACGTTTCTCAAAATACAAGATCCAATACGTCATATTTACCTCTTCAGAATTTTACCATTACCAACAAAAGCATGTTGGCATCACTGACGTTAATTTAAGAACACTGTTGTAGCAATCGGTGCTACATTGCATTGTATCACCTCTGGTAATTGTTAGGACTATTGAAAGAACACAACGAGACACACTCTTCACACCACTCATATATTGAACGCCATGACAGGCGCATACTGTACACAGGTTGGCCAACATAAGAGCAACATTGCCAACTTAACTAAATATGATGAAATTAACTAACTAACATTCCGCCTACCTTGACAGACCTTGAATGTCTGTCAACAACAAGACCAAGTTTAACCAGACACATGATAAAATACGACATACATTGCAAATAAGACAATATCAAATAAAATAAAATAAAAAACAATTGATGTATACAAACACACGAAATGAAAATCGCAGCAAATGTCAATGAATGTTCCCTGAAAATGGCACAAATAATAATTTGAATAGCACAATAGATTACATTGGAAGAGCACAGAGTCTATTTACATGTCTCTTAATGGTCCCATTAGCGACCTTCACGGTCACAAGTCGAACAACACCATCTGAGCCTGGATGTAATGCAACGATTTTTCCCATTCGCCATGTCAATGGGGGAGAGTTGTCCTCCTTGATGAGAACCACTGCACCTTCCCTGAAGTTGGCAGCTCGCTGCCTCCATTTGGATCGCTGCTGCAGACCGTTGAGATACTCAGTCTATTGTCAGGAACCAGCTTTAAAAATGGCTCTGGAATAGCAGTGAGTGAGCTTCCTATTAGGAAATGTGCAGGTGTAAGAGGAGATGGATCATTCGAGTCACTCGAAAGTAGGGTCAAGGGTCGGGTATTCATACAGGCTTCAATCTGAGCTGTTAGGGTAGTCAACTCCTCAAGAGTTAAACTGCTGCTGCCAACTACTCGACGAAAATGGTATTGAAAGCCCTTATTCCGGCTTCCCAAAGCCCTCCCATGTGTGGAGCACGAGGTGGTACGAAGCGCCACTGGATTCCTTCGGTCGCCAAGGTTGTCATAAGATGATCACTTCGTTCTTCTGATTGAAAGGGATTGGTTGATGCATCTAATTCTCTTCGAGCACCTACGAAGTTCCTAGCATTGTCAGAATACAGGTGTGCACATTTTCCGCGTCGGGCTACAAATCGATGCAATGCTCCAAGAAATGCTGCTGTAGTAAGGTCACTTACTACTTCTAAATGCACAGCCTTGGTCGAGAAGCAAATAAAGAGCGCAATATATGTCTTTATTGGGGCACGTGTTTGACGTCCTCCATGACGTTTGAGAACTGGTCCACAGTAATCCACTCCTGTGTGGAGAAAGGGTCTTGAAGGCGTAACTCGGCATGAAGGGGGATTTCCCATCAATGCTGGTGTTGACTTCAGACGTGAGCATCTGACAAAGCCAAGCACGATAGTTCGCACCAGCTGTCTTCCTCTTTTTGGCCAATATTCTTCTCGAATAGCATTTAATAAAGCAGATGGTCCTGCTTGCAGGTTTCCTATATGCATATCTTGGGCGATGAGGTTGGTCAGGTGTCCGCTTGCAGGAATGATGATGTGGTTCTTCTGCTCGTCTGGAATGTTGGCATGTTGAAGACGTCCGCTCCCCTGAGAAGTCCATCTGGAGTTAGGAATGGATTCAATGACTTCAGCTGACCTGCTTTCTGCAACTTGATTTCCACTGCGTAGCCTTCGAAGTTCTTCTGAAAACCTGATGTCTTGCTCCATTCTCAGAATCATCTTCATCGTGGTGTCTAATTCTTCCGTGCTGAGAGGTCCTATTTTGCGCTCCTTCGGAGCCTTTCTTAAGTTCATTCCAAACCTACAGCAGTACGCTAGTACTCTTCTGAGCCTTGTCAGCGTAGAAAACCTAGTAATCAGCGATGTGTCCCTATCTTGAGTAACAAGAGTTATGGACTTGCTGTTGCTTCCTCTTGCCTCTTCGCGCGTTTCTACTTGAATGCGTTGTGGCCACGACTCTTCTTCCTTACTCAGCCATGGTGCACCTTCCCACCAGAGTTGAGGCTCCATTAACTGTAACGCTGACGCTCCTCTAGATACCAGATCTGCTAGATTATTTTCATTTGATACATGCTTCCAGTTGTCGACAGTAGTACTGCTTTGTATCTTCGAAACTCGGTTGGCAACAAACACGCTCCAGTTTGTTGACGGTGCTGCTAACCAAGCGAGAACAATCCTTGAGTCAGACCAGTTGAATCTTTGGTCAATTCTCAATGTGAGGGATGAACTGACCTCAACATCAGGTCTGCTAACAAAATAGCCCCACACAACTCCAATCTCGGAATGGATTGTGTTTTTATTGGAGCTACTCTCGAATTTGGGCAGATGAGGTGTACTGATATGGTATTTCTATCATCAGCGCATCTGAGGTAAACACAAGCACCATAGGCATTGACTGATGCGTCGCAGAATCCATGAAGTTGGATGCAGCAATGTCGTCCTCCTGAAACAACCATTCTAGGAACACATACATCCTTGATTTGCATGAGGGACTGTTTACATGACATCCACCTCTTCTGAGTGTCAAGAAGCAATGGATCAGCCCAATCAATTTTCTGGAGCCAGAGCTCCTGCAAGAAGATATTGAATGTTAACATGACTGGTCCTATTAATCCCAAAGGGTCGAATATTCTTGAAATTTCGGCTAACACTGAGCTTTTAGTGCATAGGATTGCCCTTCCTTTCTGTTCTGCGGATCCCATAATAGGCCTAATGTCTTGACTGCCTCTCCATCGAAATTCAACGCTGCCTGTTGGGTCTTCATATTTTCCGGGATGTCCGAAAGAATTGAATTGTTGTTGGAACACCATTTTCGAAGGATGAAACATCCCATTTCGAGTAATGCTACCAACTGAGAGTGTAGCTTCCTAGCTTCTTTGATGGTATCCGCTCCTGTAAGTAAGTCATCTACGTAGAAATCACGTTTCAGAACGGTAGCAGCTGAAGGAAACTCACTTAATTCGTCGTCAGCCAATTGATGCAGAGTCCGTGTGGCTAAGTATGGTGCACAAGCAGTGCCATACGTGACTGTCGTTAACCTGTAAGGTTTAACCGGTTGATCGGTAGATTCTCTCCATAGAATCATTTGAAGTTACGAGTCGGACGGGTTCATTTTGATCTGACGGTACATTTTCTCAATGTCTGCCGTCAGTGCATATCGATGCGTTCTGAAGCGAACAATGATCGAAAAGAGGTCATCTTGCACTGTGGGACCCACCATCAGTAGATCTTTCAGACACACCCTAGAGTCCGTCTTCGCTGAGGCATCGGATACAACTCTCAGCTTCGTGGTTGTGCTGGAATCCTTCAGCACTGGATGATGTGGGAGATAATATCTTGAGACATGCGATTCTTCTTCTTCTGGTACAGGTTACATATGTCCGAGATCAGCATACTCCTTCATGAACGCTGAATACTGGGCGTGGATCTTGTGGTCTCTGACAAATCGTCGCTCCAGCCGGAAGAGGCATTCCTCGGCACATTTCCTTGAGTCTCCCAACAACTGAGAGTCGCCCTTTAACGGCAATCCTACTGTGTACTCCCCGGTGGGCTGCCTTGTGACATTTTCCTTAAAATGATCTTCACATAATCTATCTTCCCCCGTGAAGACCTTCTCATTTCCACATTCCTCCAGTTGCCAGAAACGTTGCAGTTGTACACTGATGTCTCTGTTGACGCTCAGATAACAGGATGTGTTTCTAGTGTGTTGGTGATTTTCAACTCTTCCCTTGATAATCCATCCCAATTTCGTTTCTTGTAGCAATATCCGTTCTGTACCTGGTCTCAGCTGTCCTAGACCAAGTAAATCCCAAAATACATCTGCTCCAAGAAGAATGTAATTGTTACTGGGATCATAAAGGTAGGGATCAGCCAGGCTGATATTGCTGGGTATCGATAGTTTTGATGGGTCAACAGGACTTGAAGACATACTATCTGTGATCTTGGGAACCAGTAGAAAGTCTGCTGAATTCTTGTACTCTGTGTGACGAGAGTTGAATGTGGCACGAATGCTGTGTTTAACGAGTGTTGCGGCATTATTGATTCCTATGACGGGAACTGAAACACGATCCTTCCGAAGGCCAAGTTTGGAGCACAAAGTGTCTGTCATGTAATGGCTTTGTGACCCACAATCCAACATAGCTCGGCATGTAACAGATACCCCTTTGTTATTAATGACGTCGATCAATGTTGTAGCCAGTAGCACTTGAGATTCACGTCTGTTTATGGCATGACCCGTGAAGCTACTTCCCTGTTGCGGTTCTTGTAATGTCGGCTGCTTATTAGTAATGTCTCCTTCATGCGTGACGTTTGTGAGATGAAGAAGAGTGTTGTGTTTACTCGAGTAGAGATGGGCAGCAGTCGACTGAAAACAGTCGAATTAGTCGATAGTTAAAACAATCGACTTATTCGACTGCTTTTAAAAAACAGTCGAATGAATTCAACGACTACTCACCGTATCATAAACAAGTCGTTTGCAAACGACTGATCCCAAAACAATCGTTGGAAATCATTCGAATGAAACAAGTCGTTGGCAAACGTCTAGTTCCAAGCGAATGGAATCATTCGAATTTAAGTAGTCGTTCTAATCAAACGACTTCTTCAGGATAACTTCATGCTACAATTGATTGTCCTGTATGTTTATTGTAGAGCTTTAATTAATAAGTTAAGTATACCTGTAGGTGCCTACAGTTTTATACTCTTCGTTGATTCTTTCAATGAAATAGCCTAAATCCAGTTGTCCAAGTTATTGGAAACGTTAAGCATTCAATATTTAGGTTATGTTTGAACTCCAGATACTGGTTTTGAGGCCCATCATCCCAGGTAAGCCGGTAAATACCTTTGCCTCCCAGTCAGATGGATCATTTGGCCATAATTTTGAATTAGAGTAAGGTTGTAGTATGCGTGGTCAGATTTAGACAATAGCCTACTCCATGAAGGGGTCATGGCTACGCCTTCTATGTTTGTTTAATGAATAGAGTAACTGAAATGAGGGATGTATACTGATTTTAAGATTTGTGGAATGAGTTTATGAATTTTTAATAGAATTTAATGAAGTCTTCGGTAAAGTTGAAGGAGACATGATCGTGTTTAGACAATAGCCTACTCCATGAAGGGGCCATGACTATGCTTTCTATGCCTGTTTAAGGTGTAGTGTGGCTGAAATGAGGGAGGTTTACTGATTTTGGTGTTTGTGGAGTAGTCTTTTCGTTTATAATTTAGGTTTTGTGAAGCTTGTTGCGGAGTTGTTTTATGGATTTTATTGCTCTGCAAATGAAGTGTATTAGGGGGTTCTGGGTTTGGTTTAGCTGTAGTTTACAGGGTTATGGCTGAGAGTTGTTGTAGCAGGCCTAACAACTGTGTCAGAGCAGTGGCGTGCTGTGTGGGATGGGGGTTTAGTGTCAAAGACATGAGGGCAGGGATGGCAGAGTTTATGTGATCCCTCACAGTTGGCGCACTTAGGCTTATCTCGAGGTACCGTATAGTTAAAGTGGTGATGTGACTCTCCAGCGGGTACTGTGAGGACAGCTTGACGGCTGTAGGTGCCTATAGTCTTATACAGTTTCTTGTTCGTAGATTCTTTCAATGAAATAGCCTACGCCCAGTTGTCCAAATATATATGTATGTCATTTCATTGGAAATGTTAAGCATTCAATATTTAGGTTTAGTTTGAACTCCTTAACACAGTCTATACACTTTTAATGAGAATTGGGCGCATTCTTGAATTATTACACAACTTGAACATGGGCTTACCAATTATGGTTTAGAGTTCTATTTATTTTATGATTGAATTTCATTCATTTATTCTACCGCGTGATAAATGAATTACAAGAAAACTATTATGAAATTCTCCCCATAGCGTGATGGTAATGATCGATGCAAACATAGAATAGATTTTCCAGGAAAATTAAATCAGAAAATATTTTACTGTATATTGGGATCCAATATTAATAGCATTTTACCAAGTCGGAGGGCGTGTACGCTCAAATTGATTCTGGTCGTCAATTGTTTTGTAGAGATGGGCATCAGCAGTCGACTGACAAAAGTTAAAACCATCGACTTGTTTGACTGCTTTTAGAAAACAGTCGAATGAATTCAACGACTACTCACCGTAACATAAACAAGTCGTTTGCAAACGACTGAACTGATCCCAATTGTTTTAACATGTTCTGAGCGCTGGCATAGTTTTACGTTCCGGTCATAAATTGTTTGTATTCACATGGTTGCCAACATCTCCACTGAAATTTCGCTCTCGTTACTGTTCTAAAGTGCTCTATTGTCGTCTCTCGTGTGTATTTATTCTAGGCTGTCGTGTTCTTGTTCAAGTTGTATTTCAACTCTACATTCTTAGTATTTTCTGCAAAACAACTAAGAAATAAAAGTACGTCACAATTTTGGCTATGGAATTGTTACCGGTACTTACGAACTCCCTTTCAGTTCTAGTAATTTAATTAAGTATTGCTCTATTGCTTCACTTATTCAGAGTACATACAGGTAATGTGTCCTATACCAATATCGGGGAACATTTACTCATTCTCATTGGAACATTGGATATAATGGCTGCACTATACACAACCTCCATTCGAAGCACAGTAAAAATAAATAACCTGGATCAATTGCATGTTGTCGAGTGTCGCGTAGTCCAAACTAACGTCTGCAAAAATAGGTAGGTTAGGGAGAAGTTTGTTTTTCATCTGTTGGTACAACAGAACTCCGCGGGTAACGGCTTACAGTGGTTTGTACGCCGCCTAGAAGCGACTACTTTCAGTCGAATACATGAAACGACACGCTTATAAGAGCTATGCGTATTCAGGTAACAATTCGACTGAAAGTAGTCGAATATCTAGTCGATAGTTTCTTCCAACGAATGACTAGTCAGTCGATAGTTAAAAGTAGTCGATAGTCCCATCTCTATACTCGAGCATCGTTTACAATGAACAGATTTACATTCTTTAGAAATATGGCCTCGTCCTAAACAATTGAATCACAATTGCCACTTCTTGACATTGTTGCGCCGTTCTTCAACGCCTAACTGCAGGAACCGAGCACATTGGTACAACCTGTGACTGTTGCCACACATGTTGCATTTTCCCAGTTGAGCTGTGAAGCAAGCGATCGAGTTTGATCGCGGTGTAGTCTTATTGAAGGGGTTCTTCATTTGTTCCTTAGGTGTGGCTTTACGATTCACCTCAACAGCTTCGAATACTTGACATCGGTGTTGAAGGAATGTTGTGATGTCTGTGATTGTTGGCAAATGGTCTGATTGTTTGCTATTTTCCCACTGCCGTTGAGTAGCTGGATCTAATTTAGTGTACACTAAATGCACAAGAAGTGCGTCCCAGTGTTCTGTTGGTAAACGCCGTGCCTTGAGTGACCGAAGATGTTTTATTGTGTCATCAAGAAGCCGTCGTAGAGAGCTAGCAGATTCCCTTTCTACCGTGGGTAGGCCAAAGAGAGATCTCACATGAGATTGAACAATAATTCACTTGTTTTCAAACCTCTCATGTAACAGTTGACATGCAATAGAATCATTTGCAGCAGTTAACTGAAGAGAATTAATTAATTCTGAAGTGGAACCCTTGAGTGACGACTTAAGGTAATGGTACCTTTGAACGTCAGTTAACGCTTCATTGTTGTGTATTAAGGCTAGATATGTGTCCTTAAATGGCAACCATTCCTCATAATTACCGTGAAAACTTGGTAGTTCAATTGCGGGTAATTTAACTTCTGTGACATGTGTTAGTGATGTACTAGACTGATTTGAAAGGGTAGTTGATTGTGAGCATTGTTGAATGAATTATTGTCCTCTTGAAACGGCGCTGAAATATGTATATTCAAAATCTACTCTTTCCTGTTCTTGAACATCTTGCTACATTACAATTTCAATTTCTGATTGAACGGTTTCAAATTCAGGATAACATTCCTCAGATTTCAAAAGTCTCATTTGAATTTGCAGTAGGCCTTGTTCTATACTGAACGAGTCTAAAAATGTTCTAAATCACGTTAATTTGGCCTTAATCTGCGCCCGCTTGCCTTTCAACACGGCTAGTTGTCCAGTCATGGTTGAAATGTAAAGAGCAACTCAAGTTGTAAAGAAGGTAACTGAAGGACAATAGTGAAGGTAATAAAGGAATTATAAGGACATAAATAGCTCGCTCACTCACCGATTTGTTGGGCTGCTGACTGCGGTGTCCTGCTGGCACACCGCTCTCCCTCCCGGCTGTTGTTCCTTGAAGGCGCGACGATGGTCAGTTGAGGCAGGCGCGGGACACTGTTATGGGCTGATTCGAACCAAAACAAAGACCGCCACGTGAGTTTTGCTTACTGTGTGGGCCCGCATGCCGACAACTGTTGCAGTATACTCCATTTTTAGTGTCTTAATCTGTATTTTGTCGGATCCAATACTAAATTGAATAACAAGTGACTATAGCGGTGTTATTAGAAATGGCGACAGCTACGTTCGCTCTAAACGTGGGACAACATAATTTATATGTAGGGTAGGTTTTAATGCTAAGATGTATACCTTGCTCATAGTTTCAGTCGGTATAATTATACTGTAATCAGAATTTATGGATTTACTTTTATTTGTTTGTTTTTCGCGTAAAAATCCGAATATAGGTACGATAGTCTTGTACATATTGGACAATATGTAATTTATTCCTGCCAAATGTACCAAACAATTGTTTTCATCTTGCTGAAGACTTCTGCCAAGTCTTTGTAAATGTGCAGGATCAGCTTTAGTTTAGTTAACGGTAGGCTACTTAAGTAGTTTGATATGCGGTAGGGCCTACCCATGCCCATAATTTTCCTATCTATGCTAATACTTGCATGCATGCAGTTGTCTCAAAGAAATCCTACAAGAACGGTATTAAAGATACAAAGTGACTTGTGATCGAAGCACCCAGGTTTGGACCCTGGTCCTGTTTTTACATACACTCTGCATGGCTGTGACTTATGGTGTCCTATGCGCCAGGGAATAAGGCAAGGATTGATACAATCCTAGGCATGGGCGAAAAAGTCGAAATGAAGTCGACAAAGAATGGTTGTTGGCTCTAGAAATATATGTTAATGTTGTTTGTGGACTTGCTAGAAGATATTAATACAGATACCCTCCAGCAAACTAATAGTAGGTTTTATTGACTACATTGTTATCTTGCCTCTGGTCCTCTATTATGCTTAGCCTAAAGCCTGCAAGGTGTAGGCCTACTACATTGTTGTATGTAAAAGCCTAGGAGTACAGTAGGGCTTCATTCAGTAGTGTACGTTAGCCCGTAGCTCCTTTTGAGTGCTGCTTCATTGTAGGTTTCAGTCTTACTGTGATAGTAATCATCATTTTATGTATGCAGCATGTCAAATTGTACCTCCCTATTTGATGGTGGAGCCTGTTAACATGCATTTTATAGCTGAGAGAACAAGGGTTGTTCTGGCATCGTAGGGACATTTTTCTTACACTGAGGGTTAAAGTTCTCTTAGCTTGACCACCCAAAATATGCAAGAAAGTTAGCATTGTATTCCTGTGCATGACAATGGAGTTCAGTACCTAGTAATTGTTCTAGGTGCTGAATAGCACCCAAATCTGTCATGGGTTCTTTACAGTCTAGCTGGAAACTGTTCTCAATGAGTGAATGACAATTTGTAGTTCCAGGAAGAAATGCTACCATGTTTTCAGCTCCCCTATACCTTATAGACACACAACTCCCTAGTCTTACCCATTAGGCCTAGATACATGCCTGGACACAATTCTTGTTTGACCACCTCGTGTAGTGGCTAGCATTCTCGGTTCTTTCCCCAGAGGTCTGGATTTGTTTCCTGGCCCTGCCCATAAATGTAATTCTGGTCTGAGGGCTGAAACGGGGTATGCTAAGCCTCATGTGGCAATCCTGAGGCGAGGTGGATTCGATTCCCACCTAGGCCATCTTGGAAGTGGTTTACCACGTCTTCTGCAGGTAAATGCCGAGATGGTTCCTTATTTATGGCCACGACTGCCTCCCTCCCAATCCTCACCTAAAGTACAAAGACACACTAATACAGTCACCATATTAAAACAGGTTATCGTAAAAAAAATACACACACCTAAGTACATGGGTCTCAATGACCACCATGTCCAAGCCCCTCAAATGATAAAAGCAACAACAAAACAACTGGTGTTATAAGTGGTCGTGCTACAGTGTTGCAAACTTCTGAACTATAAGAGAACCATGGACAAACTTTTCTGTTCACAAATCTGTTTCAGCTTTATCACATTCGTCATTTGAGACCTTCTCTAGCTTCATGAAGATAAGGGGTAATAAATGAAACAAGTATCAGGCGCCCAGCCTACACTAGGACTGGGCAAAAGAGCAACTCACGTGTGCTGCTCCTGTTCACAGTCCTACTGCAAACAAACATTCCCCCACTTTGCCTCTGCTATATTGAAAGGAGGATTACCGACCATTTGCATATATGTGGTGTTGATTTACACTAATACTACTACATGCATTGCATTTATCTGTGTAGGCCTACATTGAAATTTAATTTTTGCTTCGACTTGTGCTTTGGACATTTGCAGTTTATCTTCCACCCGGGGCTGGTCCAGTTTTCCAAAGAGGGTTTCTGAGGCTGGAGATTGCGGATGGGTGGCTTAAAACAGTGTGCCATCAACCATCCAAGTAGCCTACTGACCACGTTCAAGATCTCGTGTGTTTCTGTGTTCTCAACGAGCTTAACCGTTGGTATTCACATCTCTGAAGGTTGTTTTCAGCTGCACAATCAAATGTAAAAGACAAAATGTAAACATGCAGAAAGCGGTATTCAAACAAATGAAATCTGTCTTTCACAAAGTAATTATCATTTCTCGAAACCTACTCCTCATCCTGAATCCACATTACCGTATAGAATATTGAGGTTATATTGATCTCATTTGGTAGAGGAGGGTGGGGGTAGAATTTATGGGAGAATGAAATACATGAACATAGCATTTCATTGTAGCTAAATTAGTGGTGAATAAAGTAACTGGCCGAAAACGCCCTTGTGCAGCATGGCTGGGGGCGAGGAGGGGTTACGAATATTTTGAGGTTATGATGGCACAATGAAACAAACTCTAATTACTCTTGATTATATCATTTTTAACAGCTTTTAGTCATTATTAAGAACATTTATATTGTATTAAAAGCTCCGGTAGGTTTTCAAATAGGCAAATAAATGGAAAAAAGTTTTCGTAGATTTGGAAATCATACCAACATGTCACACCAAAACTCATCATTAGTATTTCATTTTTGGAACGATATCGCCTCCTGAGGTGCAATAATGCATGCTTTTGATTCAATGTTAGACACTGACAATCAGTTTCGACCGTAGTAATAATGTGCGTTCGTAATGATCACAGTCAATCGTAGTTACTTGATATGCGAGATTGGTAGCCATTGTAGCCCAAACAATGCCACGTGGAACTGAAATTTGAGCCAATATAAGGGTCTAGAAAATTAGCATTGAGTGTCGTCTCTCTTATTATATGCTCCTTGAGTTTAGGGTTGACGTTGATTTATGACACTTCCCCAATGTGCTGGACGAGTGACTGTAAGTGGTTGAATGTCTTTCTACCAGAGTGCGTCTGCTTGCCTATTGCGTTCTTCAACAGATTCACAGTCCAGGAATATGAAGATGACGCAAACGAGGTTTCGAATATTGGGTGATCTGCTCGGATCTGATATTGCTATGTATGCTCGTTGCACTTCTACTTACTAGGTCGACATGTCTTGTCGGTGTTAGAATGATGCGCGAAATCAAGATGCGTTACTGAACTGATTCGTCTAGCTCCCGCGCGCTTGCTTCACTAAAGGTACGGTTTGGCTACGGCGATGATCGCCGGGCGCACATCGCTGGCGATCTTCGTTGCTTTATGAATGCATTTAAAACAAATGGGACTGGTTTCCCTACAGCGATCTGCGCTGGCATCAATTCAATGCATTTCAGCAGCGATGATCGCTGGCCATTTCATGAACAAAAGAATAACGATAAAGATCTCATTTCTTTGGGAAACAATATCATGGCTTCCATACAGACAATTATGTTGTAATTTCTCAAAATATACTGATGATTTTAGCCTACTTTTCACATTTTGCAAAAATGAGGAAAAAGTAGACTTATGAGATCGGGCAAATGTGTGTCTGTCTGTCTGTCTGTCTGTCTGTCTGTCCTTCTGTCTGTCTGTCTGTCTGTCTGAGTGTGTGCCCCCCCCCCCTATCAACTCCTAAACGGCTGCAGCAATCAAAACAAAATTTGGTAGGAGTCAAGATCTATACCTGAATATCTCACGGCCATATTTGAAAATGATGTTAGTGCTACCAACTGCTGAAAAATCGCAATTGAAATTTGAGCTCCATGTTGGATATCTTGGAAGGTATGAAAGGGAGCTACTTCAAAATTGGCACACGTATAGATAATAATATTGTAGTTTAATTTCCAGGAGGCCATACATGGCAGTGTTGCCAAAATGATTATAAGCCTGCTGATAGGTTCAAATTTTAAATGCATATAACTTCTACACTATCAATTGGATTTCAACCAAATTTCGTATGTGCTATATGTACATAAACAGATATAACTGACCGTATCCTTAAGAGCCACCAGGGCTGCCAACTGTTAATAAATGCTCTCATTTTTTAAATCCAAATACCCACATATCAGAAAGTATGCAAGCCGACAGCTTTAAACTATGCACACGTATAGTACCTGACAATCTATATTAATTTGGAGTAACTTATATACGTCAGTGCTACCAACATGATTCTAAGCCTGCTGAGAGGTCCAACGTTAAATACACGTAACTTCTATACTATCATTTGGATTTCAAGCAAATTTCGTGTGTGATATGTGTACCATAACAGGTATGACTAAGCGTATTCTTAAGAGCAACCAGGGCTGCCAACTGTTAATAAATGCTGTCTCTATTTTTGTTACCCTAATATCAATATATCAGAATGTATGCTAGCCAATAGCTATAAACTTTGCACATGTATACTACCTGGTATTCTAGATTAATTTGGGGTAACTAATAAACGTCAGTGCTGCCAACATGATTCTAAGCCTGCTGATAGGTCCAATATTAAAATGCATGTAACTTCTATACTAACTAATGGATTTCATTCAAAATTGGCACAACAATAGATCGTATTATTTCAGATTATTTGTGACCAATTCATGGATGGCATTGTTGCCAACATGATTTAACGCGCTGTTAGATCCAATGTTTAACTGCATGTAACGTCCACGCTATCCATTGGACTTACCCAATTTTTGTATTCTGTACCTTACGAGATGGAACTAAGAATATATTCACCAGGGCTGCCAACTGTAGTTCTCTATTAGGCTACATTATGCCAGGTATACAGTATTTTGAACTAATTAGAAATTTCGATATTACCAACTTAATTTCGTCATTATTCTAGATAGATCCAAATAGATTAATCATTGGCATGAATCTGACATTTTAAGAAAAGTAGGCTCTTTAGTTCTTCACGGAACTTCTTGTTTAATAAATTATGTTGCTTGTCACAGAAACGTGGTAGTAAGTGTGCTTATTAGTTCACCTGTATATTAATACATGGTAATTAGGACAGACACACTCTAACACACGGTATGATGATTTCATAGCCCATATTCATAGATGTCATCAATCCAAAGGTTGGTTCTATTCAAAGTTAAAAACTTCATAAGTTTAATATTTTCATTAATTGGCTCTGGGGGGATTGATACCCCTGATCAACCCCCGTAGTTACGCCACTGGCCTTGAGTATTCCTTAAATTATATTTGGTCATTAAGCAAGTAGCCTCCGTGGCTTAGGCGGCAGCACGCCGGCCTCTCACCGCTGGGTCCGTGGTTCAAATCCCGGTCACTCCATGTGAGATCTGTGCTGGACAAAACGGAGGCAGACAGGTTTTTCTCCGGGTACTCCGGTTTTCCCTGTCAAAATTTCATTCCAGCAACACTCTCCACTATCATTTCATTTCATCTGTCATTCATCTAATCATTGCCCCAGAGGAGTGCGTCAGGCCTCGGCAGCCGGCACAGTTCATATCCTCGCCGCTAGATGGGGGCTTCATTCATTCCATTCCTGACCCAGTCGGAGACTGGAAGCAGGCTGTGGATTTTCATTTCATTAAGCAAGTGTCTATGAATCAGTGCATTATAACATCATTCTGTTCGCCTAGTTTTGTACATGTTATTATTTATTTATTGGGTACAGAATGTAGCTCAAGGAGGAACATCGCTCTCCACATTTAGTTTGGAGTCTCTTTCGCTCCATGCACATAATGTTTACTTAATTAGATCATCATCTCTTCTTCCTCCTCTAAAAGAAGCAATATTGACGCTGATGTAATTCTGCTTAAGGTCATTCTGGCAACGTTATAATTATGTCAGACTATAATCAGCTGATAATTATTAAATCTGTATAAGCAAATAGTAGGCTACTTAACTGTTGAGAAGTGAAAGTTATCCTGTTGTAGGAGGCAGTGGACGAAGGACGATGATCGCTGGCTAGGGAAACCGCTCTTCTGACTTTGTGAACCGAGCGATCATCGCCAGCGATGTGCGCCGGCGATCATCGCTGTAGCGAAACCATACCTTTAAGACGCCATTACGTCAAGCGCTTATTTTATCACACGAAATCATGAAAATGATTCACTTCACTGTCAATCCGTGTCGGAGGACCAAAATTATGTTGTAGCAATCGGTGCTACATTGCATTGTATCACCTCTGGTAATTGTTAGGACTATTGAAAGAACACAACGAGACAAACACATTGAGGTATATTGCAGGCAAAGTATTAGTGAGCACGTGTAAAATTGTTTACTTGGATAGAAAATGAAATATTGAGATTCTAGGACTAAAATGCCCAAAGAGCATAATTACATAATTGGTGGGCTTGATTACTCTAAATAGATGGACAATTATATTTCTCGACGCTTACATTGTATGTACAAATTTTGTTATAAATACATTAACTGGCATGGAAGTTACATGGAATTAAACATTGAACCTATGATAAGTATTCTTAGAATTGCGTTGGTAACACTAACATATAGCGATTGCTCAAAATGCATCTGGAGTAGTGTTACGAAGGAGCCAGGTGGGAAAGGAAAGATCCCGAAAAATACGCAAGTAATCAGAATTGTCTTTCCACGAATACGTACGGCACGAGAAGCTGCCGCGCCTCCAGGCGACAACTGGTTAGCTGCCAGTGATTGGCTGCCGATAAGTTCGCGCTCGTTCGTGTGCTGCGGCGGAATTCCCTATAAAAGGGAGCGCAGGGCTGTTCGAAGATGTTGTTTTTGAAGAGAGAGGTTGTTCGAGAGATATAGTACGACCAGAGTTTGTTGTCATCGTTGTTGCGAGAGCGGTACCTATTATGTCGGGACTTAATAAACGGCGTGTTGAAGATGAGAAACGACAATTTCAGTCGAAATGGCAGGAAAGTTACTTTTTTGTTGAACATAATGGAAAACCACAATGCGTTATCTGTTTAGAGCTACCGAACCTAAAAGTAAAAAGTCTTTTAGGGATGGTGAGCTCATTAAGAAATATGTGCTGTAAAATGACATCTTCATTTGGAAATCATAGGATGGCTAAACATTTTGAAACAGTTTCCTTGTCTCATCAGACAGTTAGTAGAATAATTAATGATATGGTTGGTGAAGTTTCAGGTTTTCTCAAGAGCATTTTGGAAAAATGTGAATTTTACTCTCTAGCTCTAGATAAGAGCACAGATATAGCTGACATCGGCCAGCTCCTTATCTTTGTCAGAACAATACACGAAGAATTTGAAATTCATGAAGAACTGTTGGAATTAAGATCATTAGAAACCAGGAAAAAAGGCATTGACATATTCAGCGCACTGGATGATGTCGTTTCTAAATATGGATGTTTTGTGAAGTGCTCTGGCATTACAACAGATGGAGCTAAAGCAATGGTTGGCCATAACATTGGTTTAGTAGGACAGTGCAAAGAAAAAGGATTGAATTGTTTGTTTGTTTTTCCACTGCATTATCCACCAGGAGGCTCTCTGTGGAAAAATTATAAGGCTCAGTGAGCCCATGAAAACTGTTGTAAACACTGTAAATTTAATAAGGGGAGGCAATAAAGCCTGTAGACACAGAGCATTTATTGCATTCCTGGACAATTTGGAAGCTGAGTATGGTGACATATCATTCTACTGTGAAGTGCGTTGGCTTAGTGCTGGAAATCGCTTGCAACAGGTTTTTTTTTGGGTTGAGGAATGAAATTCTTGCTTTTCTCAAAAATGAAAACATTGGACATGAGCATCAAGAAAATCTGGAAGAAATCCAGTTTTTAAATGATCTCGCTTTTCTGACAGATTTAACATCCCATCTAAATGCTTTAAACCTGATACTACAAGGCAGAAAACAAAATATCTCCCAGCTTTATGGACATTGAGGGCTTTCGCAAAGAACATGATGTAATGCAAATTGCATTGAAGGCAAATAATATGACACACTTCCCATCTTGTCAGCAGTTGAAAGAAGAAGCAAGTGACATAAATTATAGTATGTTTCATGAAATAATAATAGATATCAAGAAAGAGTTCCAGAACAGATTCCACGATTTTGACTTCCTAAAACCAAAACTTGCACTGTTCAATAACCCCATGGATATTGAAGTGAGTGGGGTGCCCTGAGACCTTCAAATGGAAATTTGTGATCATCAGGCAGACCCATTCTACCAGACTAAATATGTGATGTCCCTGAAAAATTCTGGAAACTGATTTTTAAAGAACGTTTTCCTAAACTGCTTAAATTCTCTCTGTAAGTGTTATCGCTGTTTGGCAGTACGAATGCTTGCGAAGGTGCTTTTTCCGCTCTCAAACAAATTAAATAAAAAACGAGAAATCGAATTGAAAGTGCTTCACTGGAATCGAGCCTGAGACTTAGCCTTACTGAACATACAGTGGACATTGATACACTTGTATCAGGAAAGCAGTACCAATCACCATATTGATTTCTCGACTGTAAAATTAAGTGGTATATTAAACTAGTATTAATATTAAACTACTTTTAATATAAATTTTAATAAATGTTTTTGAGTAAAATATGTAATACGTTTTCTTTCTGGAATGTCTCTGGCCCTCACATTTCTGTACTAAAATTTGATTGGCCCTCGGGAAACTAAAGGTTGGACCACCCTGACTTAAGGTATGGATTGTAGTGTATATGAAACACTATTATGGGGTTTGAAGCCATTTTTCAGTGTTGCCTTAGTAAACAAAAGTTTGGTGCTTTTCAGTCGGTCAACACGAATGTTCCCAAAAGAGTTGGCTTATACCCTAATCCTGAAAAAAAATTACATGAGATTAATAAATACACTAGGATGACCAGTTTCGATCATCAAGCGATCATCATCAAATCCATTACACTTAGGCTACAAAATCTGTTTGAAAATACAGTTGAAAATATTGACAATATGTACAATTATTTAGTTGCAGTATTGGTGATGCAACTTGTCAGTGTATGCTATTTGTAGTATATATGATGATAGGTGAAATGCTAAAATACTAATAGGTAAATGTTATCTGGATCAGGAGTACGATGTACTTTTTTCTTCAATAAATCTAGGCCGGCATTCGCGGCAGTATTAAAGGTGCCGGGACGTCCTACTAGCTTAGGCGTGGCGAGGACTGATCCACGGTCTTTAATAGTTGAATACCTTCCTGAATTCAATAACATACATCTATCTAGTCTTGGCAACACGCCACTAGTACACATGCACTGACTACAGACAGCACACAGGAATATGGGGCGGGGGGAGGGAAGACCAGTTCAGTGTGATAACACTCCAATTCAGTCGACCGTCACTGGTGCTACAGCGCGGAAGACACCCAACCAGTTACGTAGTAGCCTGTACTATACAGTACAACCATATTTGACTTTTTACAACCATATAGTCACTCCAAACAGCCAAATTCCGGATTTTTATCACCATATATTTCGGAGGGGAAGTAAAGCCGGTGGGCCCATGTCATAGATGTATGGCTTGTAAAAGAACCTTCCACTAACTACAATGCTGTGAAGCTAAATTTGTAAGTTAGATTTGATTAACGCTCTATTAAGTTACAACGTTTGTCAATAGGTGCCACTTACGGTGGCATTTAGTAGCCAAGTTCACGGCTAGTTGTCCTTGACGGTAGAATTTGGTAACAAAAGTAGGAACTACTTGAAATTAATCGTCTGCGCCCCTTACCTGAATTACAGATAACACACACTAATACAGCCAAACTTGCAAGGGAACTGATCACATTGTGATCGCTCTAACCCGTAAACAAATTCCATTGGGCGTCACTCATTTCCACAATGAGAAAGAAATACAGAACACATAAGACTCTCCTCCCGGGCAGTAGGGGACAATAAGCTTGCTTATGGAAAAACACTCCCCCCCCCCCCCTCGTAGAAATAATATATGTAAAGAGTAAATATGGAAATGACCAAATAACCACTACTGAGTATAATGATAGGAAGGAAAGTATAATATTTAATGAATCACTCTATATCTTACTAACCGAGAAGTGCCGTGCATTACGGTACATATCCATTTAGCTACCTAGGCTTACTTGTGATTTGGGGTATAACGTGTATACAGGTGTTCTTTATTTTCCGCAAACTTGCGATATATCTGGTTCATCTTATAAAGGATCATTTCACGGATACTTCTCCGTTATTTAAAGATATGAATCTTCTCTATTAAACAATTATATTCACTAGGACATGTAGAATCTCGTCGTATTTTGTAACAACCGCATCCATTCGATACCAAACAATATTCTAATAAAATAATGTTTTACCAAAGCGTGTATATATTCAGTCACCGCCACCTAGATCCTTGTCAGTTTCTAAACAATGCGTTAGTTCGACGTTATACCGTGTCGCTCTTAAGTAGGTTTCGCTTCATATAGAACACAATGCCATCAGGAAACAACCTGGTTACTAACTTCCACTCTACAACTGGTCACTTTCCGATAAAATTTACTTAAGATACAACTATACATGACAATAAGCAATGATGAGGAGTGTCTGTGCAGATCCAAGATCTGTCACAGAACACCCCCATATGGTTGAACGAAAATTAATAAGAGAAAACATACAATATTAAAGCAAACACGAGTACACTCCTCATCCAAGACGTTACAACATATATACACAAACTAAACATAATAACAATATACAAATACATCAGTTCACTTTCTTCTTGGAGTCCATGCAACACTCAGCGTCGTAATTTAGGGCAAACACGATATGCCTTTTATTCTTGGTATATAAACACCAATAACGTCTGGTTCGACCACACCTCCAATTGCGATAGCACCAATAATGACACAGGGCCTGATTGTTTGGACAATCTCCTTAAGTTCCTGGATAAGTGCATGAGTATTGGCATAGTGAACCTTATATCCCGTCACATCTCATTCATGTCTGTCATTCACAAGAATACTCTTGGACTCCACCACCCAAATCGTCTCTTAAGCGTCTTCTTCTGAGATCCCCTCATTCATCATAGCATAATACACAGTTCAGCAACACCCAAGGATGCCTCATCAACTCCTTGGATGACTATGGCATAGTCAAAAACACACATTCTAGTGATGCGAAGAAATTCCAAAACTCCCAACAACTCAACTGCGACAGAAGCATTTTCTTGAATATCATTGAAGGTACAATACCTATTACGATACATCACCAAGAAGCGGAAAGCATTGCTGTTGACAAAGTCTTCAACATGAACGAGTGTATTGTGTCCATATACTCTATTCCACTCATTCATACACGTTGATATATTATTGATATCCTTCACTAATTTCATGCACATGATTCAATACGTCCAAATTAGAACTTCACAGTCTAGCAGCACAATGTATTCATTGTATAACAGTTTATATGTGACAAGGTATGCTCGGCAATGTTCCATTACAGAACATGTAATGCAGCGGTCCTACGATATATATTTCTTCAAATTAAAAATATTATATGTACCCAATATAGTACCATCTGAATTCATTAAATAATATGCACATTTACCTACACGTCTCTCAATTGAGAACGGGCCATAATAGTGCAAGAAAAATTTAGATATATGTTTATCTTCAGCGAATGACGGAAATGGAATCTTGAGCCAAACTTTATCACCCACGCTAAATTCATAAGGAATACCTTTCTTTTGTTGGCGAATTCTCCTAGCTCCTGCCTTTTCCAAATTCGTTTTCTTCCTTATTTTCTTCACTTGCCTTATCTTACTCAACAGTTCTTTTCTTCTGTTCGTTTCTTTCCTCTTTCTCTTTGCCCCTTTTATCTTCTTTATCTTTATCAACCTCTTTGTTTTCTTCTGTTCTTCTCTTAGTCTTCCTCCTCCTTCTCCTGCCTTCCATCTCGTCTTTTTCTTCATCCGCCATGTCATTCCGTACCTTGTACTCCTCATCTTCCATCTCCACCGTTTCTTCACCTTATATTTTCCCAGTACAGTATGTTGTCTTCTCCATGACTCACTCTAACACTTTTACCCTCATCTTTAGCCTCTCCTTCTTGACTGCTACTGTCCTCCTCATGACCAACCTCATCTGATTCTCCTTTCTCTTCTTCAGTTTCTCCAATATCATCTGCTTTCTCACGCCCCCCATTTCTTGAATAATTTCCTTGCCTATTATCATGGTTTCTCTGGCTATTCAAAACTTTATTTTCTACTATTACTTCCATTTTCATCTCTATCCTCCCGAATTCTTCGTTTATTTCTTTCTTATTTTCGTCCATTTTCTGTAATACAGTATCTTGTTTCTTCTTCAGTTCTGTTGCTTGATTAAATCTTCCTTCTATTCCCTCTATTCTACTAAAGCATTCCTTTGTATTCTTCTCTACCACGCTATCCACCCTATCCATCCTCTCCTTTAAAGTAACTTCTAGCGCTTCACATTGTGCACCTATCCTATTTTCCAAAATCTCAATCTTGTGACTGTTATCATCATACTCTTTCTGAATCTTATCTTCCTGCGTCTGTAGTGTAGTCTTATTTACTTCCATTTCCACTCTTATCTTCTCACACTCTGAATCTAATTTCTCCTCCAATTTCCCGAGTTTATCATTCAACCCATCTACCTTGTTTTCCACTTTCCTAATACTGTGATCTATTTCGTCAATTCTACAGTTAATCTTATTATTCATCCCCTCAATTTTAGTGTTGGTATTATTATTCATTTCCTCAATTTTAGTGTTGGTATTCTTATTAATTTCCTACATTTTATTCATCAATAATTGGAGCCAGCCAAGGTTAACTCCCTCTATATTTTCATACGAGACCACATTCTCTTCGCTATTGGACCTTTCCAAACTACTTCTAGCACCATCCTTTTCCGTCATCTCCCCCTCGTCACGTACAGGCACTAGTTTATCTCCAGATTCCATTTTAACTTCACGCTGAATATTACGTGATCTCAGTACAATCTCTGACATCCCCCCAAAATTCACTTTTAACATTACTATCTATCTTAATTATATTACCTGTCATGTGCTTTTTCGAGATCCTACCTTGGTGAATCGCCATAAATCGTGCCCCACGTAATGCGGCGTCACTTTGTGGTAGGTCTATCACGCAAACAAATTCCATTGGGCGCCACTTATTTCCACAATGAGAAAGAAATACAGAACACATAAGGCTCTCCTCCCGGGCAGAAGGACAATAAAACTTGCTTATGGAAAAAACACTCCCCCCCCCCTCTCTCTCGTAGAAATAATATATGTAAGAGTAAATATGGAAATGACCAAATAACCACTACTGAGTATAATGATAGGAAGGAAAGTATAATATTTAATGAATCACTCTATATCTTACTAACCGAAAAGTGCCGAGGTGTTCTTAATTTTCCGCAAACTTGCGATATATCTGGTTCATCTTATAAAGGATCATTTCACGGATACTTCTCCGTTATTTAAAGATATGAATCTTCTCTATTAAACAATTATATTCACTAGGACATGTATAATCTCGACGTATTTTATAACAACCGCATCCATTCGATACCAAACAATAATCTAATAAAATAATGTTTTACCAAAGCGTGTATATATTCAGTCACCGCCACCTAGATCCTTGTGAGTATCTAAACAATGCGTTAGTTCGACGTTATACCGTGTCGCTCTTAAGTAGGTTTCGCTTCATATCGAACACAAGGCCATCAGAAAACAACCTGGTTACTACTTCCACTCTACAACTGGGCACTTTCCGATAAAATTTACATAAGATACAACTATACATGACAATAAACAATGTTGAAGAGTGTGACAACATGAAACATTAATTGAGCTGAAGGGAGGGTCTGAGTTAAATACTTTTCTTTTATGGGGCTTGTTGAATTTCATAGTGGGTTAGTAAAGTTGACAGACCACCTCGTGGTGTTGCGGTGTTGTGGTTGTTCTTGGGTGTCGCCCCGGAGGTCCGGGTTCGATTGCCGGATCTGCCAAGAAATTCTAATACTGGTGTCAGGGTTGCAACGGGGTACACTCAGCCTCGTGAGGCAATACCTCAGTCATTCTGGAAGTGGCTTTACATGGTTTCCCCACTTATACTCCAGACAATTTCCGGGATTGTTCCTAACTTAAGGCCACGGCTGCCTCCTTCCCAATCCTATCCCCATAATTTACAAATACACACACTAGTACAGCCATCACAGTAGCATAGGTTATCACTCAAATTCCACGTACGTCCAAGAGAAAGGGAGTTCCTAAATTAATCCAAAATGGAACCGACGCAAATGTTGTGGTGTTTACGTGTCTTTTAACTACTGTGGCTAGAGAGACGTCGGAGTGCCGGAATTTTACACCGAAAGGGATCTCTAACGTGCAAGAAAATCTACCAACGCAGGTCTGTCATATTTAATCAGCTCAAATGCCAACTGACTTCACCGGGATTTGATCATAGAGCCGTGAGCAATTTAACGCTACATCACTAAGCTAGCCGTAAATTAAAGAAATAATGTTATTCAATACTAGCAGTAGTGTCCGGCTTCGCCCGTTGGATTTATTTGTTTTATGGATGACTAGCTGAAGTACCCGTGCTTCGCTACGGGTCGTAAATAAATTAAAATGTGAAGGTGACAGTTAAAACAGGGGATAGGCGAGGTGCTGCGCAGAGGGAGATTAAGGATGGAACATTTTGTCCAACTACACCGCTCTGCCTTGACCGTGTTTTATAGCACACATTTAGGTTTTACTCGCTAACGGTTGAAGATACATTTCGGATAGAAAATGCAATTTTTAACCTCGTACATGCCATCAAAAGTTTGCTATTTCTTAGCGTTCTCTTTTTATTTGAACTGGAAATATGAAAGTTTAAAACCAAAGGGTAGAGTGACGTCACTAAAATGGTCGCCACCTTTAATTAGTGCAAAGTATTGAAATCAAAAGTAACCTGTATGTTAACCAGGTAAATCTGCTACTTCCATGTAAAATTCATGTAAATCGGACCAGTGGTACTTGCGTGATTGAGTAATACACAGACACACACCATCTCATTTTTAGTCTCGCTTCGCTCGCGTCATAGTCGTGTCATATTGTTATTCAATGAAATGCAGGTTTAACCCCATTAACACCCCTTTAGAACCTGAATATCCAAAAATCCCTCCTTAGTAGATGTTTTCGACACACGACAATCATACCCTCAAAATATCATTCTTCTAACATTAATAGTTTTGGTTGGTCGATGAGAGTGAACATCCAAAAATCCTTCCTTAGTGGACGTTTTTCTTCCAGAATTTCACCCCTCCCCATAGGCCCCTTAAATTGGATTTATGAAAAGACGGTCGAACACCTATTTATTTATTTATTTATTTATTTATTTATTTTAAGCTGTTTGATTTCCTCCGAGTTTCAAACTCCTCGCCTATGTCGTTTAAGAGATACACTCTCCGTTAAGAATCTTTCAACCCCCACTTTTCATCCCTTTCACCTCATAATATACACTATATCGATAAACCATTAGACATGTGTCAGCTTATTTTTAATGATTAGTATATATGCCAAGTATCAATCCCCAAATGAAACCACTCGTGAGATATTGTTATTCAATGAAATGCACGTTTACCCCCTTAACACCTTAGAACCTGAATATTCAAAACTCCTACATTAGTGGACGATTTCGACATAAAACGAACATAACCCCAAAATTTCATGTTTCCAACTTCAATAATTTTGGCTGGGCGATGATGAGTGAGTGAGTCAGTCAGGACATTTTCTTTCATTTATATTTGATAATTTCACCCCTTCCCATGAACCCCTTAAATTGGATTTATGAAACAAACGGTCGAACACCTTTATACTTATTTAAAGCTGATTTCCCCCTGAGTTTGATGAGTGAGTAAGTGAGTCAATCAGTTAGGACACTTTCTTTCCTGTTTTATCCCCCCAGAATTTCACCCCTCTCCAAGGGCCCCTTAAATTGGATTTATGAAAAAACTGTCGAACACATATTTACTTGTATTTTAAGCTGTTTTATCCCGCCGAATTTCAAACTTCTCGCCTATGTCGTTTAAGAGATACACGCACCGTTAAGAATCCCTCAATGCCCAATTTTCACCCCTTTCACCTCATAATATACACGACATCGATAAACATTTCGATATATGTCTGATTATTTTTAATGATTAGTTTATATACCGAATATCACATCCCCTAAGAAACAACTCATGAGATATCGTTATTCAATTAAATGCACGTTTACCCCCTTAACATCTCTTTAAAACCCGAATAAAGAAAAATCATTCCTTAGTTGACGTTTTGACATACAGCGAACATATTCCCAAAATTTCATTTTTCCAACATTAATAGTTTTCGCTGGGCGTGATGAGTGAGTGAGTCAGACAGGACATTTTCTTTCAATTATTTTTACCAGAATTTCACCCCTCCCCATGGGCCCCTTAAATTGGATTGATGAAAAAACGCTTGAACACCTATTAACTTATTTTTTTAGCTGTTTTTTCCCCTGAGTTTGATGATTGAGTGAGTGAGTGAGTTAGTCAGTCAGTTAGGACACTTTCTCTCCTTTCCCCCCCAGAATTTCACCCCACCCCATTGGCCCCTTAAATTAATTTATGATAAAACGGTCGAACACCGATTTACTTAATTTTTTAGCTGATTTTTTTTTCGCTGAGTTTCAAATTTCTCGCCTATGTCGTTTAAGAGATAGGCCTACACGCTCCGTTAGGAATCCTTCAACCCCCAATTTTCACCCCTTTCACCTCATAATAATACACCACATCGAAAAACCCTTCGACACATGTCTGCTTATTTTTAATGATTAATTTAAATGCCGAGTATCACATCCACAAATGAAACCACTCGTGAGATATTGTTATTCAATGAAATGCAGGTTTAACCCCCTTAAGACCCCTTTAGAGCCTGAATATCAAAAAATCCTCCCTTAGTGTACGGTTTTGAGATACAACGAACATATCCCCAGAATGCCATGGTTCCAACAACAATATTTTTGACTGGGCGATCATGAGTGAATGAGTCAGGCCATTTTCTTTCATTTTTTTCCTTCAGAATTTCATCCCTCCCGATGAACCCCTTCAATATGATTGATCAAGAAAACTGTCGAACAGCTATTAACTTACTTTAAAGCAGTTCCTCCCCCCCCCCCCCGAGTTTGATGAGTGAGTCAGTCAGTCAATCAGTTAGGACACTTTATTTCCTGTTCCCCCCCCCCCCCAGAATTTCACCCCTCCCCATGGGCCCCTTAAATTGGATTTATAAAAAAACGGTCAAACACATATTTACTTATTATTTATGCTGAATTTTGCCGCTGAGTTTCAAACTCCTCGCCTATGTCGTTTAAGAGATACACGCTCCGTTAGGAATCTTTCAATTCTTACTTTTCACCCCTTTCACCTCATAATATACACCACATCGAAAACCCCTCAGAGACGTGTCTTCTTCCTTTTTAATGATGAGTTTATATGTCGTGTATCATATCCCCCAATGAAACCAATCGGGAGATATTGTTATTCAATGGAATGCAGGTTTAACCCCCTTAAGACCCCTTCAGAACCTGAATATCCGATAATCCTCCCTTAGTAGACGGTTTTGACATACAATGAACATATCCCCAAACTGTCATGTTTCTAACTTCAATAATTTTGACTGGGCGATGATGAGTGTGTGAGTGAGTGAGTCAGGACATTATCTTTCAATTTTCTTTTTTCAGAATTTAACCCCTCCCCATGAACCCCTTAAATTTGATTTAATAAAAAAACTGTCGAACAGCTATTTACTTACTTTAAAGCAGTTTTTTCCCCCTGAGTTTGATGAGTGAGTGAGTCAGTCAATCAGTTAGGACACTTTCTTCCTGTCCCCCCCCCCCCCAGAATTTCACCCCTCCCCATGGGCCCCTTAAATTGGAATTATGAATAAACGGTCAAACACATATTTACGTATTTTGTATGCTGATTGTTTTCCGCTGAGTTTCAAACTCCTCACCTATGTCGTTTAAGAGATACACGCTCCGTTAGGAATCTTTCAATCCCCACTTTTCACCCCTTTCACCTCATAATATACACCACATCCAAAAACCCTCAGACTCGTGTCTTCTTATTTTTAATGATGAGTTTACGTGCCGAGTATCACATCCCCCAATGAAACCAATCGGGAGATATTGAAATTCAATGAAATGCAGGTCAACCCCCTTAACACCCCTTTAGAACCTGAATATCCAAAAATACTATCTTAGGGGGCATTTGCGGCCCTTTGGGAAGCTGCATACCAAATTTCATTCCAATCCGTCGGTGGTTTCTGAGATTTCGTGATGAATGAATGAGTGAGTGGTATTTCACAAATATATATAGTAGATGATAGTGTCAAGTCTTTGTTATGCTAACTCGGTTGACAGTGCTGTGTGAGAAGTTGAGTAACTAACGGGATTTCAAGTAAAGATCCTCTTTTTCTATACCGGTAGTGCAGAGCAGAACTGGCATCCAGTCGGCCGTGTCTCGACTTTAGCTATGTTGCCATGGAAACTATCTGGCTTGCCATTCCTTCATGAGTATATTATATGATTTGATTAGCCTGTGCTTGAGTGCAAAAGGGCCGAAATCAAAAGAATGAGAAAGACTATCGAAAATTCATGTAGCCAGCGGTTCCTTCTGGATCCTAAACTATATGTATGCAAAATTTGGTTGAGATTGGCGGAACGGTGTAGATTTGTATACGGAACAGACCCACATACATACATACATACCCACATACAGACTTTCACTTTTATATATAAGATAATGATACTGCTACAGAACTGGCACATGATACTTAAACAACCAGAAAAGAAATATTTTTCAAATATAACTTTTTGTGGTGGTGGTGGTTGTTGTAGTGGGGGTGATAAGCAGTACAGTATAATGGACGTAACAATTAGGTCATTTTCCCGTAATAATAATAATAATGATAATAATGATTAGAGAAATTGCTATTTACTAACTACAGCACTGACACATGTAATTTACAAACACATTACTAAATATGATTAGAAAGAGGAGTAAGTGAAATAAAAGACACTTCCTAGGGCCGTATATCTTGTTGTCTGTTAGAAATGTAGAGACCAATAGCGCCGTCTTTTGTCGCATAGCGCCGTAGGAAAATAATCAAAACACTTTGGAAAACTTCGGCTGTCCCGAACTCCTGAGGTAGCAATGGTATCATTTATCGCCACATACCGCTCGACGATAAGTTTCTGAATAAATTAAGGTAACTTTGAAAGGACCAATGCTTATTGCAGCTGATAACCTCAATGTTTTGCACCAACACCATTGCACTTATACAAAGGCATAATATGTTCATGATGATAACTGTTTTAAGGGGCCTAAGAAATGCTTTTTGCACCAATTACTCCCCGTGACTGCAATTTATCTATTTTCGCAATTCTGCACCAGAACACTGGTAGGGGCGACGTGATGCAGCACGAATTGCCAGTCAACAATAGACTTATTAAAATACTCTTACAGTTACACTACTACGGACAAGAAGGCCTTAATACGTGGTTTTCAAGTTCAGTTTATTTGTTATTCTAAATGTAGGGAATGGAGAGCATTGTCCAAAATATCAAGTGGACAGTGTTACCAGCAGGGTTTCACAGTGTATGTTAAATTAGGTGCAATTAGGAGGAACGGTGTAGATTTGTGATAAAGGGCCTAAATGCAGGGAATGGAGTGGTCAGTTCGAAATTTAAAGTGGACAGTGTCACCTCAGGGTTCCAAAGAGTAAGTGTACAAAATGTGGTTCAGATCGGTGAAACGGTGTAGATTTGTGCCAAAGAACCTAAATGCAGGGAATGGATTGGTCTGTCCGAAATTTCAAGCAGACAGTGTTACTCGTCGGGTTCCAAACGGTAAGTACAGTATGTGAAATTTGGTTCATATCGATGAAACGGTGTAGATTTGTGCCAAAGGGCCTAAATGCAGGGAATGGAGTTGTCTGTCCGAAATTTCATGCAGACAGTGTTATTCGCAGGATTCCAAAGGGTAGGTATACAAATTTTGGTTCTGATCGGTGAAACGGTGTAGATTTGTGCCAAAGGGCCAAAATGCAGGAAATGGAGTGGTCTGACCGAAATTTTATGCAGACTGTGTTACTCGCAGGGTCCCAAAAGGTAAGTATACAAATTTTGGTTCAGATCGGTGAAACGGTGTAGATTTGTGCCAAAGGGCCTAAATGCAGTGAATGGAGTGGTCTGTCCGAAACTTCATGCGAACAGTGTTACTCGCAGGGTTCCAAAGGGTAAGTTTACACATTTTGGTTCAGATCGGTGAAACGGTGTAGATTTGTGTCCAAGGGCCTAAATGCAGGGAATGGAGTGGTCTGTCCGAAATTTAGAGTGGATAGTGTTACCCGCAGTGTTTCAAAGGGTATGTATACAAATTTTGGTTCAGATCGGTGAAATGGTGTAGATTTGTGCCAAAGGGCCAAAATGCAGGGAATGGAGTGGTCTGTCCGAAATTTTATGCAGACAGTGTTACTCGCAGGGTTCCAAAGGGTAAGTATGCACATTTTGGATAAGTTCGGTGAAACGGTGTAGATTTGTGCCAAAGGGCCTAAATGCAGGGAATGGAGTAGTCTGTACGAAATTTAACATAGCCTAAACTATTCCTCTTGAATCTGGCTATCATATACAAAAATAATTTTTCGAATCCGACTGGTAGTTCCAGAGATTAGCACGTTTAAACACACAGACATACAAACACACAAACTCTTCAGCTTTATTATATTAGTATAGATGTGCTTCCTTGAGAACGGACTATATAAGTGGTACCGGAAAACGCAATACACCCCGATTGTAGGGGATTCATATTCAAAATCCGAGTGTGGTCAAATTGTCAATACTTTAACTTCAAATATTACTTATATTTGTAACTTATTAAAGTACGATATCCCCTAGTATTGAATTTGCAACTGTCAATTCATCTAGCACGACACTCAAACAACACACACGATGTCATGTATATCATTAGCATTAATCATTCATCTATTCCACGCCATTGACGTATTATTAACTATTCATGAACGTGTGGATATCGCCTGCTCATTATGTTAACGTTGTCGAGTGGCTTGTATGAATGATCATCGTAACTTACTATCGGCATGTTCCAGGCCCGTAAAACTAAATGTTGTCTGATCCTATATTTTGCTTGCAGTTCCATGCATTAACCATCAGAGCAGCGTGCACTGCCTGTTGGGTAGTTTATTGGCTGAGGAATAACCCACCCACCAAGGGAAGATGATTAAAAAAAAGGAAGTAGGTTTTGGATTGGAAAAAAAGGATAGAAAATAGGAGGAGAGTCCCACAAAATTAATAAGTTTAGCTTCAAATACCTTTAGATGCAGTTGCCACTGAAAATTAACTCTTTGATACATAAAGTAGGTACGAACTTGGTCGAAGCTAACGGGAACCGCAGCCGGGACTTGGGCGATTTGCAAGAGAGAGGCTTTAGTGTATTTCCTCCCAAGCATGCATAAAAGTACTATAGGGAAGGGTGATAGTCTGGCAATACAAATAGTAAAAGCTTTATTGAGTATGAACGAGGGCATAAACCTAGGAAGAGCTAGGAAAGCCAGGATCTTGTCTAACTGTAGTATCAGAGAAATGATGAATCCAAAAACAAATATTTAATTTATTAAACAATGCAAAGAAGTTTGAGGAAATTGACAAGCATGTAATATAATTTTGACAAACATAGTTCATTTGAACTTTTTAAAGAAATGGGGTCGCAGACCTCCCGACATTAAACTTTTGCTCCAGGCAATTGACAATTTATGAGGTTTAAAACCTTACATGTTTCTAAAATCTTTATAAGATTTAAACAAATAAACAATGAAGTAATTAAAGTTTGAACGTGAATTGGAGTACAAAGAGTGCACCTTAAGAAACTCTTGAGAGAATGTTCTAGAGAAAGTGACAACTTCGAAAATAACAATAATAAAAACATGAAGAATAAAATGGAAGTTTCTACAACTTCTTATATTTATACAGAATTAATGTTGGTTATTATGCAAATAAGGGCAGGTCACTTACTGTGAAACCTGAAGAAAGTGAAAAGGAAGGTTCTAGACTTCCCAAGTTTGAGCAGGAATCACTAGCCAAATGGGACAGTTTCCATTTCGTGAAACCTGAACATGACTCGCTCAAGAGTTTAAGGAATTGTTTTCCCTGATTATAGGAAAGGAACAATGTGAATTTGAATCGTGTGTCACACACGTAATTATACAGAATTTAATTAATGTTAAACTAGCAAAGTTGGAAGGGCACTTCGTAAGTGACACCTTATTGAAACAGACCTAAATTTAAAAGTTTATTACAGATTGTTAGTAAGAGGTTTAGGAAAGAGAAATAGGGATGGAGGAAAAAATGTTCATGGCCGTATTTAATGTAAACGGACGATCGCGACGCGGTAGAAACGTGGAACAAGCACTGGTTATCACTGTAGTCTATAAAGATGGATGCAAAGTTCACTATAGAAACACTAAAGTTTATGAGAAAGAAAGTTATTGCAATTATGGAAATAACTGATTGCACTATATAGGTGAGAGTCTATTTCTTGAAAAAGTTGTGATTTACAATTAAATGCGCCATAGAATGTTCCAACGGGGGAAGAAAGTTCGCTATTGCAGTAATTTAAGGAAGATTCCTCATTTAAACTAGTATTTTCACAAGTGAGTGAAAAATACCTGACGGCAAGCCTCGTAGATAGAGTACCAGATCTGGAAAGTTCCAGAACGATCTTTATAGAAGAATGGAGTCAAAGTTAATCCAGCGGAGGAACTAGCTTTATGAATTATAGACAGCGGGTATTAGGTAATATCCCACGTAGTGAGAGGATTTCTCATTTGAATAGCTTAAGAAAGTTCTTTTTTAGTAAAGTTGGCTTATACAAGCAAAAGCTCAACATGGCAAATCCCACGAAGAATGATTTTTGCCCCAAAGTAAATAATTTCACACTGTCTATAAAAATATCATTAAAAGCACGTGGAAGTTAAAACCATGAAGATGAGGTTAAAACTTTTAAAATGGTACTTATCTTGATTTCATGTTGAAGGCGAAGTTTCCCTGAATGACAACTACCTTGCCAACATGGCGTAGAAGAGTGTGTGCCTCTTGGTTTGAGGAGGCTAGCTCGAGAGGAGCTTTAACTGATCGAGTCAACTGCCGACTGAGAAGTGAGACCTGCTCAACGGAGCACGGAGGGTCCAAGGAAGGGAAAAAGAGTGGGGGGTAGGAAACAAAAGGAGAACATATAAACATTGCCAATGTTACAACAAAAAATGATCTTCTCTTGGTGAGCTGGTCTTCAAAGAGTTGATAACAGATGATACTAGCGCAGCATGGTGAGTAAAGAAGTAGACGTAGTCCTCTTGCTCAAGGAGAAAATAGCTGGCGATGGTAACAGGATCTGGTGGCCAAATGGATAAGTAAGTCCTCTAGCACCAGGAAGAATTGAGGAGCTTCAGAGATTCGCTGCGAGATGACGCTAGGTGGGTCACAGAAGTTATATATCTAGAACAGACTTATGAAGACATAAGAGATTTGCCTATCAAGGAGAAAACAGAAGATCACTGTTGGTGTTTGACAAAGAGGAAGGAAGAAATGAACATGCAAGGAGCAATAAAAATTATATCTCAGGTACCGTGTATGCAAAGAATACACCACCTGTGGGTAAGCGTAGTGGCTTGGATTCGCAGGATGGATTTTAATCCTGGTTGAAGCGGGGTGTACTCAGCTTGGTGAAAACAATTGAGGAGAGAGGTGGTTTTTATCCCATTCTCTGTCACCGTGTTCAATTCCAGGTAAATGGTATGATAGTTCACAGATAGTTGTTTCCCTGTCAATACTAGCACTAATTGCAAGTAAACACATTAGTACAGTCCCCGCAGTAGACAGTTCCCCTCACACGTCAATAAACGAGGCTGATGTCTAATTAAAGTGATACATTCCACTACACCATGTTTGCATTAGGAACGTCTTCTCCCACTTAGACTATTCTTTTTTTTTTAAATATGAATCATTCAAATTGAAGTACGTGCATACTTCAGCAATAATACACAACGTGTATGAATAGTAAGCTATAATAATAATAATAATAATAATAATAATAATAATAATAATAATAATATCGTATGGCCTCGGGTGCCGGGTGCAAGGCTTGTTATTTGACACCCAGAGGGTAGCTTGCACGTCAAATTTCATTGTTCCTTGAAGCACTATGAAAGTCAAGGAGGTTAGATATCTAAGCTCCTTGAACACTATAGTGCTTTCTAGTAGAGAAGTGAGGAACTTTGTGTTGGCGGAAACTCCCGAGATTAACTTTCTCATTATGAACATGGCCTACTGAATTCAAATGGGTTCTTTGACATGCCAACATCGTATGACATGTGTTTCGTAATTTTTGCCGCCTTTCAAAAAAAATCACTTACCACGGCCAGCAACGAACCTGCAAGCTTGAGGTTAGTAGACCGACACGTTAACCACTCACGCACCATGGCAGGCTAATAGTAAGATTTAAAAAACGCATCAAAGACGTTCGTCGTTCCTTACACGGTACAAGATAGCTTTCACGATGATTTAGGCACAGTTCACATATGTCTGGGGATTCAGATCATGATAATCCTTGGTTAAACAGTGAAAACCAAGCACTGCAAGATGTAGCGTCAGAGCTCAAAATCTGCTTGTCTCCATTCTTTAGTTATCTTTGTATCCATCGAGTAGAACTCCATCCATATACATTCTTTCTTCTCATTTAATTCTGTTATGACTGCGTCACATACCCTTGTGTGCATCATGTATAAATGCTTGCGTAACTCCTCGAAAACGAATGGCTCTTGCCAACTCAAATGTAAGACGCGATAAGGTGTACATTAAAGGCTCATTGCTTTCCTTAAGAGAGGCGGATTCGATTGTTTCTATCTCGAGAATTTTTGGAGAAGTGCGACCGTATCAGTTCAAGGCCATAGCTGATGGACTGGCGTATTAGCCTACTTTCGATTTTTGCAAAAGATGAAAGTAGACCTATGAGATCTACACAGGGCCAAAAATTGTGTGTCTGTCTGTGTGTCTGTGTGTGTGTGTGTGTGTGTGTGTGTGTGAGTGTGTAAGTGTGTGTAGTCTGAATGTCTGCCCCCCCCCATAACAATTCGAACACGGTGAAACCGAATTGAACGAAATTTGGTACAGAAGTAGCACTAGCAAAGGACACCTCAGTGTCATGTTTTATATTGCCGCCGTCTTGACGAAAACGTAATGGCAGCCTCCCAAATGTTAAAAGCTTAAATCAAATTACGACCAATCTAATCATCTGATCTCTACCAAATTTTGCAACAGCATACCTTTATGTGGTAAACATCCTTTGACCTAACTACAAGGTCATCAGCCCAATACTTTGCGGATAGCGGCTATGTTTGTGTGGAAATTGAATCTCCCTATCTATTCAAGCATGGTGAAACCTAATTGAACGAAATTTGGTAAAGAGGTAGCACTAGCAAAGTGCACCTCTGTGTCATGTTTTATATTGCTGCCATCTTGACGGAAACGTAATGGCGGCCACCCGAATGTTAAAAGCTTAAATCAAATTACGACTAACCTAATCATCCAATCTCTACCAAATTTTGTAACTACTTATATTCGTATGGCGAGCGTCTTTTTCCTAAATTACAAGGTCATTAGCCCAAAAGTTTGCAGATAGCGGCCATGTGTGTGTGCAAATTGATTCCCCCTATCAATTCAAACACGGTGAAACCGAATTGAACAAAATTTGGTACAGAGGTAGCACTAGCAAAGGGCTCCAGTGTCATGTTTTATATCGCCGCTATCTTGACGAAAACGTAATGGCGGCCACCCAAATGTTAAAAGCTTGAATCAAATTACGACCAACCTAATCATCGGATCTCTACCAAATTTTGCATCATTATACCTTTATGTATAAAGAATCTTTTGATTAAACTACAAGGTCATCAGCCCAATAATTTGCGGATGGCGGCCATGTATGTGTGCAAATCGATTCCCCCTATCTTTTCAAACCCGGTGAAACCAAAATGAACGAAATTTGGTACAGAGGTAGCACTATCAAAGGGCACCTCAGTGTCATGTTTTATATCGCCACCATCTTGACGAAAACGCAATGGCGGCCACCCAATTGTTAAAATCTTGAATCAAATTACGACCGACCTAATCATCTGATCTCTACCAAATTTTGCATCATTATACCTTTGTGTATAAAGAATCTTTTGACCAAACTACGAGGTCATCAGCTCAATAATTTGTGGATGGCGGCCATGTATGTGTGCAAATAGATTCCCCATATCTTTTCAAACACGCTGAAACTGAAATGAACGAAATTTGGTACAGAGGTAGCACTAGCAAAGGACACCTCAGTGTCATGTTTTATATTTCCGCCCATCTTGACGGAAACGGAATGCTGGCCACCCAAATGTTAAAAGCTTAGATCATTTTACGACCAACCTAATCATTTGATCCCTACCAAATTTTGCAACAACATACTTTTTTGTGGGAATCATCTTTTGACTGAACTACAAGGTCATCAGCCCAATAGTTTGGAGATAGCGGCCATTTATCTGTGCAAATCGATTCCCCATATCAATTCAAAAACGATGAAACCGAATTGAATGTTGTTTTTTTTACAGAGGTAGCACTAGCAAAGGGCACCTCATATTCACGTTTAATATCCGTATAGCACGTTGTATTTCAACAAGCTACTACAACCAACATTCAATTATACTCCTTGAAAAGCATAAAGAGTTATAACAATACCCATGCATTTAGGAAATAGTAGGCTATATGTTCTTTACTCAAATATGTGATCATAGATAATACATTTATGCAGGTGCATTATGTCGTTCATGGCCATGTTAGCTGCTGCCACTTTTCATCGAATATAAAGAATAACCTCGCAACGTTGATGTGCTCATTAAATCGTGCACCACGACCACGTGGGCTGTTGCAGCACGTCGGAATATCGTAGGTTCGAATCCCGCATGCTGACAGCAACTATCCTGAGTGTGGATTTTCCCCGGTTTTATTCCCTCCAGGCAAATTCTGGCATAGTACCTTATTTCATGTTCCGGGGCACCTACCTCATCCCAGTCCCTAGTACAGTTGCACACCCTAGTAGAGTCATCACGTAAATATAGGATATCAGATAAATTCAACACAAACCCAACTACACGGGGCGTATGACCAAGATGTCCCAAGCCCCAGAAATGAATTAACACAAAAAATTATGATGCCAGTTGTCTGGAACGTGTTCTTCCCAGACAGTTGTCAGTCTTCCCATTGATGGTTAAGGTAGCCATAAAGGATACTCGTCCTTCCTTCCTGAATATGAAGATAGTGAGTCTTACTTATTAAGTTCTCTAGTTAAGTGTTTACTTTCTGTCTGTTAATAAGGTCAACTGTTGTCAACACGTAATGCATACAACTTTCTTATTGGGTGTCTGAGTGCTTCTTGAATGTTATTTTGCAGACATGACACGGTGCGCAAAGTGAAAATTCCTTTCTTGAACTAGTTGTCGTTGACTTTGGCGTTTGGTAGCAAAAGTAGGAACTATTTGAAACATTGATTGTCTGGAGTCCTTACTTGAATTAAAATACATATAACAAACACCAATACAGCCATCACAATTAACACCGGTTATCAGACAGATTCTACACACACCCAAAGTACACGGGGCTACATGACCGCGTTGTCGCAGCCCCTAAACTGAGGAACCAACCAACCCTTTTTTGGAGCCAATTTGTTTTTAAGATATTTTCTCGTCAGATAAGTTTGTGAGTCTGTTAGTAATGAGCTCAAATGGCACAAGCACCATGTTATGCTTGGAAAAATAAGGTAAATGAAACTCCTTAATCACAAGATATGCGACAATGTTAGAATCAGGAAATATCTTCCGATTGAATGTGCTATTGTCGTGGACGGACAAAATTGAGCTCCCAAGGGAAGAAATGACGGTCACAGCCGTCACTTATTTTGAGTTCTAACTACAGCTCATTATCCATTACTATAGTATAGGGTTGTTCACAGGAAACAAACGTAATTTTCAATTTTAAAATCACATTTTTAATTCTTATATCCTATTCAGTAATGAACCACCTTTAAAACTTTCATTTGCTGGCTACGGCCTACAGTAAATACAACAATGCAACATGGAGGTCATATGAGATATTACACCGATTTTATTTCCGGATTTTGGTGGTCGACCTTGTTCATAAAGTCGACCCTTTAAAATATACAGTACTTTTACATTTAATTTTAATGACCCAAATATTTTTGTGCTGTACTAAGTTTTAATCGAAGAGTAAATTAAAAGATCCCATTTAATAAAGCTATGTTGGAATTGCTCTATCTGAGTGTTTCAAGTCTGATCCCCGGGGAGCGCGACGGAGGGATCAACGTTAATGAAATCATTAAGTGCGGAGATGTAATTACAGCAATCACTGACCGCCTTGTACTCTGTAGCTTACTACACTCGGCTAACGCAGCTTAAGCTAGTGTTATACTGCATTCAATGCACTCCCATAAATATAACAATAATAATCTATATATATAAAGCACAAAGTTTGTCTGTCTGTCTGTCTGTCTGTCTGTTATGTATACAAATCTACACCGTTTCACCGATCAGAACCAAAATTTGTATTGTGACCGATCCAGTCAGGGTCAATTACCGGCCCCGGATGACAGAAGATCGGAAGGAACCCGGAGAGTCAGTATGACGTCATGGCATGACGCGGCGAGGTAACCGCGAGAGTTGGGGAATGCTCCAGAAGGTTCCAACCCCTCCCACTTTTTTTCTCGAAGAAGGACGCGGTTCCGGAATGAGCAGTATGTGAGTCAGCAGTGTGTGAGTCAATAGTGCGTGGACGAGAATGTTATACAGCGGAGCACGGACGAATAGCCCATGTCACGCAGACAGTGATTTTACATCGGGAACTTGAATGGTTTTCGTGAGTGACCAACAGACCATGAAGCTTGAAACTAGCGTGCAAGTATTGCCAGTGCGTTTTTTTTTTTCAGTGAAGTATGTCAGTTTGTTTGTCGAACAGTGTGAATTTCAAGGCGATATCGGACTCGCTAGTATGTGAGGAAACAGTTAGAACTGATAAAGGAAGTCCGTTTATGCCGACAATTTATGTTAATTAAAGATTGATACCAGGAGGTGTTTAAAATTACGAGTATCAGGGGAAGAACTATATAACGATAGTCGAGGCGAAGCATTATCGCGAGGCCCTATATTTTAACTGACATCCATTCGGAAATAGCATAGCAGTGTGGCATTTTAAGAGACGCAGTGAGAATACAACGGGGAAAGGCTATATCTACTTTAAGCTTGTGTTGGAAGACGGTAGGCCGCAGGCAACTTGATATGTCGGTCAAGGCCAGCTCGAAATAGCTCCTCGTGGAAGGAAGTGTGTCACCGGGTTAAAGGAAGTGAAAACATATAACTCAAGTGAACCAGGAACTAGACGCTATAGTGTGCGAGCGTGAAAATGCTCTGATATAGTGAGATGTAATATTGTCACACGGCAGCATGAACTTAATAACCATGGACTCATATATTCTGGGCATCAACATGCATATTAACACGCGAATTATGCTGCACTGAACTTCTAAAGGGGCCATAATGGGGTGAACGGTCGCAACGAGATGGACTAGTGGACCATGGTTGGGACGTCGGGAGACGCCGCTGCTGAAGGTGCCCGGGGACAACCTGTGGGCAGACATGGGCGTCGCCAGGAGATTGAGAGGTGCCAGAGGCGGATACCTATACCAGTACGCTGGGAGACCACATCGCGGAGACACTGGAGGGACGACGCCGCCCTGATGCCGCAGACGATGACGACGCCGACGCCATGGATTTCCGAGGACACCGGATATAAAGTAAGACGTTTCCTTTCCATCCTTGTTCATCAGAAAGAAGAGAACCTCTACCTCGGATAGCCATGCCATGAGATAACCTGAGATCGTGTAACTTAACGCCCTTTATAATCATTTATTCCAGGTTGAATAAGAGCATCATTTTTTCCCCCCATAGGGTCGTGCCGATGTTTTTTGTCTTTCTTTTCGGGTCATTTGACCTACATAAATTTACAGCATCAATGGTAGGAGTAAGACATGTATTTATTCTCTGAGACATAATAATAATAATAATAATAATAATTTGAAATTGGGTAACGATAATAGGAGATGCCCATTTTGCTGGGAGATTCTAGCATGACGATTTCAGAGGTCATTATTCGAATTTTATTCTGAAAGGTTTGTCACGGATTGCATAGATTTTTATAACAAATGAATATGGTTGGAGATTGTCGGATAAGGTTCCTTGGATAGGATGCCATATTATCATACGACCTCGTGGTACCGATAAAGTTGATACGCTCTGTTAGTGTGGGTTCTTGTGACATGCTAATGATGCATGATTTATTTTGTAATGATGTTGTGTAAAGTTTATGTGATAATTATGTGGTAATTAGATATGGTATTATTCCGTCATATGTGACGAGGTTATTCACGGGGCGACGGATGTCCGTTGAATTGAATTTGTTAGGACAGGGTCCTCTTGACGAACGTGCCACGTTCATTGATGAGTGGTATTGAATAGCGCAGGTGTGTAATTGATGGTGCGCTCGATAGTCAGGTTGTTTGGATCTTCACACAGAGTGTTCGGCGGAAGGGTTACGATTAAATGTTTGTTATGAGTATGAAATACGCTAGGGCGCCTTATTGCGAGGTTCTTAACCTTTCATAAACATTTGACAATGCTATGATTTAATTACAATGACAAATATGACCGTGTGGATCAAGGTTGTTGGAAAGGCGGAGATAAATCATTAATAATAATAAGAATTAGTAGTGTAAATATGTAAGCACAATCTGGGTGTGTTAATAATTTATGATAGGTTATAATTAATTGTTGAAATGTCATATTATGTGAAGCTGAGTCGATGTTTGAGTGCTATTGGATGTAACATGATGCTCTTTAATTATTAATTTGCAGTTCGATGGAGGAGATCCGTCCATTACTGTATAAGGGTAGACAGTTGTAATTTATATAGATATTCGATATTTTCTTAGAGTTTTTTTTTTTGCCGCAGGTGAACTTTGTGTTAAGTGGCTAGTGATGTTTACATGCGTGTGCACCGATAAATTATGGTTAATTTAGCTTTTTGAAAGGCGATCTCCTTGTCGGAACTTTAAGAAAGGACACCCACGAGTTTGAATAAGTATAATTTTTTTGTTTGTTTAGGGACTATGAACTTTATTTCTTTTCCGGACTTTGTCCCACCCTAACATTATACTCGTGCGTGATAGGCAGGTTGCATATTTATTTATCCTTTGGCCAATAAAGGAGCAGATGTGATTTTACGAGGGCTTTTCCTTTCTTTTCTGTTTGTCAGTTCAAGTTAGGGTTTTGCTTGTGAATCCTGGTTCAGTCTACTTGCCATCCCAACCCGTAAACGACCCGAGACCCCTTTGTCTCTAGCTCGCTGGAGCTTTTCTTTCAGTCTTGTCTGTATGAACCAAGATTCATGCCCTAATTTTTTTTTGTACCCACTCCCTTGGCTGTTTCTTCTGATGGGGCCGGGATGCTAGCCGGGTGATCGCCTGTCCCATTGTAGAAACGGGCACAGTATACTTACCCTTTGGAACCCTGCGGGTAACCCCGTTAACATTAAATTTCGGACAGACCACCCCATGCCCTGCATTTAGGCCCTTTTGCACAAATCTACACCGTTTCACCGATCTGAATCAAAAGTTGTATATTTAACCTTTGGAACCCTGCGAGTAACACTGTCCACTTGAAATTTCGGACAGACCACCCCATTCCCTGCATTTAGGCCCTTCGGTCCAAATCCACACCGTTTCACCGATCTCAACCAAAATTTGTATATTTACCCTTTGGAACCCTGCGAGTACCACTGACCACTTAAAATTTCGGACAGACCACCCCATTCCCTGCATTTAGGCCCTTTGGTCCAAATCTACACCGTTTCACCGATCTGAATCAAAAGTTGTATATTTAACCTTTGGAACCCTGCGAGTAACACTGTCCACTTGAAATTTCGGACAGACCACTCCATTCCCTGCATTTAGGCCCTTTGGCCCAAATCTATACCGTTTCACCGATCTCTACCAAAATTTGTATATTTACCCTATGGAACACTGCGACTAACACTGTCTGCTTGAAATTTCGGACAGACCACGCCATTCCCTGCATTTAGGCCCTTTTTGCACAAATCTACACCGTTTCACCGATCTGAACCAAAATGTGTATACTTACCCTTTGGAACCCTGCGAGTAACACTGTCTGCTTGAAATTGCGGACAGACCACTCCATTCCCTGCATTTAGGCCCTTTGGCCCAAATCTACACCGTTCCACCGATCTCAACCAAAATTTGTATATTTACCCTTTGGAACACTGCGACTAACACTGTCTGCCTGAAATTGCGGAGAGGCTACTCCATCCCATGCATTTAGGCCCTTTGGCACAAATCTACACCGTTTCACCGATCTGAACCAAACTTTGTATACTTACCCTTTGGAACCCTGCGAGTAACACTGTCCACTTAAAATTTCGGACAGACCACCCCATTCCCTGCATTTAGGCACTTTGGCACAAATCTACACCGTTTCACCGATCAGAACCAATATTCGTAAACTTACCCTTTGGTACCCAGCGAGTAACACTGTCTGCTTGAAATTGCGGACAGACCACTCCATTCCCTGCATTTAGGCCCTTTGTCCCAAATCTACACCGTGTCACCGATCTCAACCAAAATGTGTATATTTACCCTTTGGAACACTGCGACTAACACTGTCTGCTTGAAATTGCGGCGAGGCCACTCCATCCCTTGCATTTAGGCTGTTTGGCACAAATCTACACCGTTTCACCGATCTGACCCCAATTTTATATACTTACCCGTAGAACCCGACAAGTAACACTGTTCACTTTAAATTTCGGACAGACCACACTATTCCCTGCTTTTTGGCCCTTTGGCAGAAAACTACACCGTTTCACCGATCTCAACCAGATTTTACATAATTACCCTTTGGAACTCGACGAGTAACACTGTCCACTCGAAATTTCGGACAGACCACTCCATTTCCCGCATTAAGGCCCTTTGGTACAAATCTACATCGTTCACCGATCGAAAACAAAGTGTGTATACTTACCCTTTGGAACCCGATGCGTAACACTGTCCACTTGAAATGTCTGACATACCACTCCATTCCCTGCATGTAGCTCAGGAATTCCTCGGGGTTGCCAGCTTCCTAACTCACCAGTCATGAGCCCTTGAGGGTGTACCAGAAGTGGTGGGTCTACACACACCCTGCCTCCTTGAGGGCCTTGAGCAGAAGACAGGAGATATTATGAAAAGGAAAAAAAGGCAGACCCCTCGAAGAATGAGGGTATCAGGAATGATGAGACAAAGCCAATTAAGGCGGGAAATTGAAAGACTCCCTAGCCCTCGGATACCCTAATACAGTCTGGGTCGGAAGAGAACAAGAGTTGACCAAGGGAGGCCGACAGGAAAGAGAACTGAAATGAGCCCGGCACCAGGAAGTAGAAGCGATGCCAGACTCAGCTGGGGTTCCGTGGTCGCCAACCCACGTCCCACAAGTTGTGAGACCCTCGGGGGGGGGGGTCAGTTGTGAGAATAGCTTGCTGATTCATCGTGAGGTGACTTGAGAGTACTTTCCAGAGCCCGCCGTGTTATCTCCTGCTGTCTATGCTGATGCCAGCACAGGGCCGTTGCGAAACAGTGAGTGATTCCCGGTCAATCTGTATAGGACGGGGAACCCCGAACGTGTGTCATCATATTTCGTCATCATCTGCGATCATCTCAGGTTCGTGCAACTTGGACCTATATTCTTTGTCTTTGCCGAGCAGTACGCTCTTTCACTAGACGCATCCAGTACAGGCCTAAGCCAGAAAATAAGGTTGAGACTTTGGAAGACATCGAAGCTAGACACCTGAATTACCTATATCAGTTTTAAAATAACACCATGTTCTTTTAGTAGTCATTTTTTCATTACCTTATTATTATCATCATAAGTGCAAATGACCTAGATGTTACGCGCATCATACCAATAATCACCGCCGCATAAAGTCTTTCTCGACTGTGATTTTTAAAATATTTATTTTTGGTTGGTTGGTTCTTAAGTTTAGGGGCTGCGACAACGCGGTCATGTAGCCCCGTGTACTTTGGGTGTGTGTAGAATCTGTCTGATAACCGGTGTTAATTGTGATGACTGTATTAGTGTGTGTTATCTGTTTTTTAATTTAAGTACAAACTGCAACTTAGAATTCTTCAAATAGTTCGTACTTTTGCCGCCAAGCGCCACCGTCAACGACTACTAGGCCAAGTTCGGAACTTAGCTACTAGACGCCACTGCAGTCGGCTCTTGGCAACGAACGTAGACATCTATGAGCGTTGTTTACCTATCCAATTTAGCTTCACACAGGTGTAATTAGTGGAAGGTTCAATAACATGCCCTAAATCTGACATGGGACCGCCGGCTTTTCTTCCCCTCCGAAGAAAGGCATACTGACTGATTTTTAACGCTCTTAAAATATCCGACGGCTTCGGCCGGGTTTGAACCCGCTATCTTGGGCATAGAAGCTCAGCATGCTACCAAATACGCCACCGAAGCCGCCATATAGTTATTTTTATTACAGTACATTGTGTACATTATACGTTGAAGTGTCAATTCAATACCCGTAGTAGTTTCCCTTATCATCCTCATCATAAGAGCAAATGACCTACAGTAGATGTTACGCCCATTACACCATTAATCACCACACACAATAAGTCTTCCTCGCCTGTGAATTTTGAAATATGTATTTCTATTACGGTAGTTTGTAAGTTTGACGTGTCAATTCAACAGTAGTTTTTATTATCATCCTTATCAAAAGGGCAAATGACCTAGATATTACTCCCTCATTGTCTTTGGGGGCAAATGACTTGGATTTTAAGTCCATTATATTTCTAAGGAGACCTTAAAACATTATCATCATTCCACCGGGCGAAGCCGGGTACTACTGCTAGTTATAATAATAAAAATAATAGTAATAAAAATAACAACCAATTTTCGCGTGGTATATTGTACCAAAAGTAAAATCCATATACTGTAGATAAGACGTTAAAACATCATTGGGATGTGGAAGCCTAAAACGGGACTTCCGGATTTGACTGCCGTTGTTTAGCCAACTTAGTGAATGTGGTAGACACGTTCAATTCTCATGACGAGTGTACATTGCATATAATAATCTTATCGTATTACTATTCTTATTATTAATATTATTGGTAGTAATAGTAGTAGTAGTATTATAACTAGTAAAGAAGTAGTTACTGCGTAAATATCTATCAATACATTTTCCTTTGTTTTATATCGTTATCCGGAGATGTGTTTCTGGAAACATGCGTCGTGCGAATCAAGAAGCCCCGTGAAGGGCGTCGTTGCTGTTGTGATGTGCTCAACTACCGTGCCAGGTTAAACTGACAATCACAGTTGATCGTGTATTAATGCAGCGACTTTTCTCACAATCCTTAAGAAATTGTCTTTGAAGATGACATGTAAGTTATTTGACTAGTTGAGACGCATGTATCTGCCATATTCATCCAAGCATGTGGACGACACAGGTGAAGTTTAGATATAAACTTCACATTATAGACAGTGAGGCGCAGTAATTAGAGTTGCTTGTGTTCGTTAGAGAGAATCACTCTAAATGTTCTATACGTTAAATATGCACAGAAATACACGGTGAAGTGAGTTTATAAAATATAATGATCAGTCCTATTAATTGTGCAGGTAATGAAGCAAATGCTGCATATGATATGACTACGTACCAGTGGAATACGGGGCGTTCCCAACCGTGTGCGATATAATCAGAATTGGATAGCTCATCCAATCACACATGCACTATTGTCGATCGTATACGAACTAAATCTGTGATAGCTCTTAGTTGAAATGGGGAAGGATTAAGTTGGCGGTCCGACATGACGTCCTATGTTCTCGTAGCATGTACAGTACATGCACCATAATTATATCGCTACGAGTTCAAAGTTCTCATCACATTTGTGCAATGCCTGGAGTAATCGAACGTGTCCGACAACTTATGAGGTGGATTCACGCGCATAATGAACAGTTTGAGCATTTCTTGTAGGATGCAGTATCCCTGCTGGTAGACCAACATGGCGACAGAGACTTGACGCGGGATATGCCAGGAAAACCTATTACCAATGCTTCCCGTACTGAGTTGCAAACTCGTATATGATCGACTGTAGGCCATATGGTCATAGGGGTATTTTAAGCTTATGAAGTCCCTATACAATGTAGAATATTAGATTGACAGCCATCTGTCCTTGGGAAATACAACATTATTTATATTAAATGGTTCCATAACTGTATTACGGTCAGCACCAAACTTAATGCTAATCCATTTGTCTAATCAAGATTGATAAGCATAGATTCGATGCAGTCATGCTGCGGAGAGGATTAATGCGTGTGGAAACGTCCCCCATACGTTCACTCACTTCCTAAGTGCCGGGAGATGCGAAAGTAATATTTGTCATATTTGCCACATGCTGCACAGTAGTTGTAGGGTGCACAGACCACCTTGTGACACATGTTTGCAAGGAGAAGGAAATACAAAAATAAACTAGATATAACATCTTTCATACCTAAATAATATAATAAGCTATACACTTTATTTATAGTGACCACGAGCACAAGGACAAATGACCACACATGCAAATCAGACGTAGGGGACGGAAACTTCTGCATTGATGTGAAACTGGGGCTGGAGTAATCAGGAGGAAGACATTCCGCATATTTGTAAGACTGTATGCGTGGCAAAATCTCTTGCTGAGTGACTTCATGCATACATAAAAACGATTCAGTTTCCTTTATTTTGTTAATCATGCACGAAGCTCAAAATTTTCTAACCACATCCAGAAAACTGCATGGTCATCGAAAACTAATGCCTAGATTTTAAATAATTGCTATAAAATACTATTACAGGTAATAAATAATAATAATATTACTATTACAGGTAATGTAATGCTTTTAATCTTAAAATGTGTGGAAAAGATAACATGTTTTTTTACCTTTGTAAGTTTCAATGTGAGCTGTGTTGTGGCTCTGCAGACGTGCGTCGGCTGTATCGCGTACCGCGCGAAGGTGGGCAGGCGGAACCCAACCGTGCATAAAAATGACCGGCTGTCCAGTCTGTTGTCCGATATCTTCTATTTGAGCGAACACAAAGTGTTCAAGCATATCGAGGTAAATGTGACTTGTAATTGTGTTTTCAGCGAAAAAGGAAGGTGTAATAACTAGACCCCTGCGCGGATAAGCAAAACGTTATCCGCATCCGCTGCGCATGCGCACGACTGTTATCCGCATCTGCCCCGCATCCGCCCCGCATCCGTCCCGCATCCGCCCCGCATCCGCCCCACATCCGCACGTTTGTTATCCGAATCTACTGGCATTACAATAATATTTTTATAATAGATAAATCATAAGAATTAAGCCAACACATTTAGACACTTGAGGAGAATATCGTTCCCCTAGGCTATGTAGCCTAGGCTATGTCATGTGCAATGTTTAAAATGAATGTTATACCACCAGGATTGCAACCCTTTTCAGTTCGGAGTGTTAATTATGCTTAATGACATAATTTGAATGAGATTAGCTTAAATCATCATCTTACATTTGTCATGAAAAAAACATAACGAAAAAAATCACAGTCAGTCTGAAAGACTAGACGTTGTATCATTTCAAATGACGCATGCTACAAATGCTATACATGTTAGAAAGGCTCAGGAGGGCTTCCCAGGACTCTTTCAACAGACAGCATTGCCCATTAACTTAGGCTTCCCGCGCGGGCACCTCTTTAAGGGTCACGGGAAGAAATGTGTTTCTTGTACTAGTATTAGAGATGTGTTTGGTTGAATAAAGCGTAAATTGTGTACTTTTTGATAGCGGTTTTGTGGCCCATCACCCCAGGCAAGCCGGTGGAAACCTTTGCCTCCCTGTCAGAAGGATCATTTGGCCGTACATTTGAATTAGTGTAAGGATGTAGTATGAGTGTCCATAATGAGACAATAGCCTACTCCATGAAGGGGTCCTGACTATGCCATATATGTTTGTTTAATGAATAGTGTATCTGAAATAAGGGAAGAATACTGATTTACAGATTTGTGGAGTGAGTTTCTGATTTTGAAATAGAGTTTATGAAATTTATGGTATAGGTGAAGAAGAGGTGAACATGATTAGACAATAGCCTACTCCATGAAGGAGTCATGACGATGCCTTCTGTGTCTATTTAAAGTATAGAGTAACTGAAATGAGGGAAGTTTACTGAATTTGGTGTTTGTAGAATGTAATTTTCGATTTTAATTTGGGTTTTCGTGAAGCTTAAAGCGGAGTTGTTATTTCTCTGAAAAGGAGTGTTTTTGCCCCAGGCAGGCCTGTGTTCGATCTGGCTAGACTAGTGTAACGGTAGAGAGTTGGGAGATGAGTTGTAGAACCTGGGAGCGAGCAGTGGCGGGCTGAACATTATGGGGGGGGGGGGTATTTTGAGTGAGAGTAGGGATGGAATATTGGGACTGGTTCGATGCTTTGCTCTGACATCCTGCACACCTCTTTAGGAGGCACCCTGCATTCTTATTTCAGATTGACTGTAATTTTTTGCTCTGACATCCTGCTCACCTCTTTAGGAGGCACCCTGTATTCTTATATGGCATCTTGTATATCTCTTTAGAAGTCACCCTGTATTCTTGTGTTAGCTTCGCTCAAAGCCCCAGGTCGCTCGACGCCAGGCCTCTTTCAACAGACTCCAATAATCATTAGCGTCTGCTTCTCGCTCCCCGCGTGAGCATGACGTCACGTTCCCGCGCAGCTGCATGACGTCACTTCCGCGCGGCTGCATGACGTCACGTCCGTCTCCGTGTCCGTGTCCGTAACGCATAACGATGGACCCCAACCATAACGACGAAGTCGACAAGATCATTTGAAATGATAAAAATATGATATGTCATCAAGGTCCAGGTTCTAGTAACTTAGAGATATTAAACAAATTCGGGTTGAAACTTATTATAAAAACTATCCGCAAATACTCCAAACATTATTTGCAGCTTATCCGCTATCCGCACAGCCATGCAAACTATATCCACATAGCGAAAATTTTTGCGGATATCCGCGGGTTTATCATCGGATATCAGCATCTGTGCAGGGCTTTTATAATAACTTGGTCAAGTAAAACACCCCTATATTCGGTATAGCAAAAAAAGTTTTATACCAGGTAGAAAATGATAAATATAAAACATGTAATTGAGATAGTCCTGATCAAAGGGGTGATAAATATAACCTTGAAAACAACTGAACCAAACTATAGATAGGCAAACAAACCTAGATTGGTAGTGGAGGACGGAATTGAGAAAAAAGGAGGAGAAGAAGAAACCCGCATCACACATTGACACAATTTACACGTGTGCAGAGAAACAAACGGAGCTCACGTTAAAACTTACTTTGGTATGAAAAACAAATGTTATCTTTTCCTCGCATTTTAAGAACAAAACCATTACATTACCAGTAATAGTTTTTTATAGCAATTATTTAAAATCTAGGCATTATTTTTCGATGACCCTGTATTTTAAGAAGCCTGCTGATATTTTAAGAGTACATTCTGATTTTAGAAAATTAATGTCAACCAACATCAGGTACTATATCTATATGCTCATTATATAACCATACTAGAAAACGTCTAAACGTTTCCATGTTAAAGGGGACTTCAAGCACATCTCAAAGTGCGTAATGCTCTAAGGTATAAGATGGTGTAAACACAGTGTACTCTAAGTAATTATGGTAGAGATACGCACTTTGTTGAGCAAGCACAGCGAGCTTCATGTTACTCACGGATGGAGACACACATACACAATAAAGGACATTTCAAATTACCTGGTAAAGAGTTATTATGAAAATAGGAGTGTTCTTGACGTGAATGTCAAATTTATCCACTTTTTTGATTCGTTCTTTTGAACAGTAGCTGGACTCTGCAAAATACTATTTTCATGTAACAAAAGCTCACAAATACATAGAGTAATCCTTCCTTCCTAAAGACTCTACGTGGAGGTAATTTTCTGTTCTAATAACCATAGTTACATCCGGAGGCCCCGGGTTCGTTTCCCGGCTCCGTCAGGGATTTTAGAAACTGACGTGAGGGCTGGAACGGGGTGCACTCAGCCTCGTGAGAACAATTGAGTAGCTGTCTGACAGTGAGGCAGTGCCCCGATCACAAAAACCAAGATTAACGGTCGAGGGGACCCGATGCGCTGATCACGCGTCACCCCAATATCTGCCGGCCAAATGGCTGGGCAGGGGTCGCTTGATAGGCCTAAGCCCTTCATGGGCTGTAGTGCCAGGGGTTATTTATAACCATAGTTCGCAAAGTATTATCTTGATATTGTTGAATCATTTAAGGGCTTCAAAACAACGCTGCCATATAGCTCCGTGACTGAGATTAGTGCGGATCTGTATGATAATCTGTCTGATTGTGATGGCTGTAATATTGTCTATATTTTTAATTGAAGACAGGATTTGGAAGGAAGCGACCATTGTAACCATCCAGATATTTTCTTGGAACACATACGGAAAACCTCGGAAAACCTCTGCTAAGAGAGCTTAAAGGGGAAAATTAAGCCAAATCATCTCTGCTTTACCTTTGTACCCCGTTCGAACCCTCAGACCAGAAGTAGATTTCTTGACAGAGCTGAAAATGTATAACAGTCCATGATCGTACTGCTAGTACTTAGTATGACCATTACATCAACTACTATCACAAAATATTCATGTGTTTCCTGGATGAAATTGCTGGTACTCCATATCTGTTCCTCAATGATTTATTTTAGGCCGAGTTGATGCATGTGAGATTTTCGAGGTGAAATGTCACATCCAGTGGTCCTGATTCCATGTAAAAAGTGGTCTGATGGCTTATGATCATATCACATCTTTTAAGCGGCATCCGTCCGTCCGTCCGTCCGTCCGTCCGTCCGTCCGTCCGTCCGTCCATCCATCCATCCATCCATCCATCCATCCATCCGTCCGTCCGTCCATCCGATTAGTGACAGCATCGGATATCGAACTCATGACATTACATATAGCCTAACGTTCTATTACGTACCCTAATACCACGTAAGGTTAGGCAGGGAGCATTATTCACCTAGGAACATAAAACAAATGAGATGGAAACAATAAAATAAAGTAATGTAAGCCTTTAATTGCAGACCTGGATGAAGGAACCCTCTCAATAACAATGCCGTTTGCGACTTGTGCTGAAATTTAGCACATCTGCCTGTCCTCAGTGAATTACGTTCCGATGTTGTTTTACGACCGTTGGTCCAGTCTCATGAAGCATACTGGACACTGCACCAATTTCCTTGCTGTTTCTTTGTATTTTATGTGAGAATATTTATTATGAAAGCAAACAGTGCCGAAACAAGTTTCATTATGTACTAAAGTGTGGACCACATCTAGCGTGATTTATATCTGTAAAAACAGTTTCCTTCCCAATTTAATGCTTACGTAACCCTCGGGACGATAAACCAAAGCTCATACATTGTTGGAGCGTAAGGAGGTGATCTGTCGGGGCCATGTTTGGTCTAGATGGGGTAAATGGAGATTGTAGGCATTAAGTTATATACATATTCAGTATCATATAAATTAACACGAAGTTGGTTGTTAATGAACCAAATAAGCAGTCTGGCCTGTGCTGATGGCCTGACTGTAATGACAGACTCTGTCGAAAGCTTGAACAGAAGTATAGGGAATATAGTATGAATATTAGCATTAAAAGTACGAAGGCGATGTTGGTAGAAAGAAACACATGAACATAGACTACCGGGTAATAGGAACTAAATTGTAGCAGTTGAACCATTTTACGTTCGCTCCCACAGGATGGAAGCTTAGGAACAGAGAGAGATTTGCGGTGCAGAAAATCTAATGCAGTGAGTTTTCAGTTGCGATCTACAGTATTCTGCAAGAAGGAAATGATTGTAGACGTTCTTCCTACATAGCTCATTTACTAAACTCTATACCGACCTTGCTGCATGTAAGTGAGAGGTCTATAAGCAGAGGAGGCCCCAGTGCTAATTACTAATACGTAATCATGGAAGCGCCTTGTTAGTTAATTGGTTAGTTATTGGAGTTTTAAGGGGAAGAACTGTGAGATCATCTGTCCTTGGAGGTGACTAGTTCGCAGACAACGCTTGCAGACTAGACTGGACGCTGCAAGGTCAAGGAGTAGCCTATGTATGAACAAGATGTTCAGTGAATAGCCGACTTTATCTTAAATACAATATATGGGTGTAATTATAAGCATTTGACCTTATCAATGAGTATCATTGAATTATCTTGTGATGAACGTTAAAGAGTTGTACTTCCCGTTTACCATATTTCGTTGCAATTCCTCTTTTGCACCCAGAGGAATTGATTGAAACATTATACAAGTACGCTACCACTATGATGAATGTATGGAATCATTTATCTTGCATCTTCTGCAGAGAAAGCCTTTATGTGAGACTGCATATTAGCTGCGTTTTGTGATTGTAACTATAATAAATAGTGAATTATCGATTTTAATGTCTGACACTTTCAAGTTGGCAGCTGCATGCTATATGCAGTGCAATAGTCTTATGACTAGTTGAGGTGAGGTATCTTATCAGTTTCTCAACTCTTACCAAGTTTCGTTATAATTGCGCTATTATTGGATTCAGAGTTATTGACTTTTAAGTTTCAATAATATGCTCAACCACCATTTGGAATAAATGGCGGGATTACCATACAAAGCCCATATACGATAATACTATAATGCTATTCTGAGATATTGTATCTATAAGATATACTGAGCTATTTGTTTGCATATTTTATAATTTCAAGTTGGCCGCTTCGCTCTATATTCAGTGTGATATTACTATGAGTAATGGTAGCGAAGTCTTTTGTATCACACTCCTAAATTTCACGTTAATTATGCGATTATATCGTGAATTGAATATATTGTGGTCTTACGTATACGCTTAGCCGTCATCGTGAACGTATGGAGTCGCAGTTCCTTTGACTTGGTCTAAGGAAGTCGCTTAAAAGCTTCTACATTATTGCTCAATTTCGTTGTGGTTTCTTAAAACACAATGAGTTATTCATTATCATATTCATATTTTCAAGATGTCCATTGCGAGCTATATTCAGTATCATAAATTTATCACTAACGCTACTGACGCTTCTCATATAATAACTTACTCCTCCTCTGCCAAGATTCGCCTTAATTGTGCAATGACAACTTGAGTTACTAATTTGTATCCAATAAAAGTACGCTATGGAGACAATGTTCGGGCATACGAGGTGACCTGTATCGTATTACTAATTTTCGTTATTATAGCTCTAGGATACCGAAAGTTATGAATTTATTTTTAAATTTCAAGATGGCCATCCTGTGCTATATTCAGTATGATAATGTTTTGAGAGCTCTTATATGATACTCACATCTTGACAAGATTCGTCTTAATTACCCAGTTTCATTCCGAGTTGTCGATTTTAATGTTTTAATAATTTGTGCAACCTCCTACTTGGACGTATGCAGCGTCTTTTATTTTGCCTTGGACATACAAGGCCACATATACAGTCTTACTTTTACACTAATTTTCGTTACTAAACCTCTTAAGTGTTGAGTGGTATTTATTTTTATATTTTACTAGCTGTACCCGGCATGCGTTGCAATGCCAATCAAAGAAAGTGTTGGCGTTGTAATTTTGTTTCTTGAAGTGCTTTTGGAAACAATCTTTTTTCAATTTCCGTTAACAGCCTCTAAACTATCGTAAGATGGATTAACTAGTTTAGAACCATTCGTGGGAGCGTGCACAACAATTCACCAAAGTTTCATCGCAATCGGATGAATGGGAAATGAACGCATACGGAATTTTGTTTAAACGATTCGTGTGCTGTCACTCATTTTTAAAATTTACTCTAGCACTACCTACTGGGAAATGGATTTACTAAGTTAGAAACCTTCACGTAAGTGTACCCAACAACTCAACAAAGTTTCATCGCAATCGATGAATGGTATATGAAGGCATACGGGATTTTGTTGAAACGCTTCGCGCGTCGTCACTCATTTGTTGCATCTACTCGTACACTACCTATTGTAAAATGAATTTACTAAGTCGAAAACCTTACCAGGCGTGTACACAACAACTCATCAAAGTTTTATCGCAATCAGATGAATAGGATATGAACGCATACGGGGTTTTGTTTAAACGATACGCGTGCCGTCACTTATTTGTTGAATCTACTCGTACGCTACCTATTGTAAAATAGATTTACAAAGCCTGAAACTGTTCCTGGAGTGTACTCAACGATTCACCAAAGTCTCATCGCAATCGGATGAATGGTATATGAACGCATATGGGACTCTTTTGAAACGATTCGCGTGCCGTCGCTCATTTCATGAATCTACTCGTACGCTACCTATCGTGAAATGCATGTACTAAGCCAGAAAACTTTCCTGGAGTGCACATAACAATTCACCAAAGTTTCATCGCAATAGGATGAATGGTATATGAACGCATACGGTACTTGGTTGAAACGATTCACGTGCTGTTGCTCATTTGTTAAATAAACTCGTGCGCTAACTATTGTAAAACGCATGTACTAAGCCAGAAACCTTCCCTGGAAGGTACACAAAAACTCACCCAAGTTTCATCGCTTTCGCACGAATGGTATATGAAGACATATAGGACTTTGTTGAAACGCTTCGCGCGTTGTCGCTCATTTGTTGAATCTACTCGTGCGCTACCTATTTAAAAGTGGATGATCTAAGCCAGAAACCTTCCCTGATGTATACTCAACATCTCACCCAAGTTTCATTGCTATCGGATGAATGGTATATAAACGCATACGGAACTTTGTTGAAACGTTTCACGCATCGTCGCTCATTTGTTGAATCTGCTCGTGCGCTACCTATTGTAAAATGCATGTACTAAGCCAGAAACCTTCCCTGGAGTCCACACAACATCTCTCCCAAGTTTCATCGCCATCTGACGAATGGTATATGAACGCATACGGAGCCTTTGTTGAAACGCTTCGCACGCCATTTTGTTGAAGCTACCCGCGCGCCATCTATTATAAATAGGATTTACTATGCCTATAACTTTCTCAGATGTGTGCACAACAACTCACCAAAATTTGATCGCAATCGGATGAATTGAATATGAACGCATAGCCAACACTCATTTGTTTAAACTACTCGCGCGCTTTCTATTGTAAATTATATTAAGTATGCCTATAACCATCCCGGAAGTGTGCTAATCAACCCACCTAAATTTGGTCTCAATCGGATGAATTTTAGGCTATACGAACGCATCGCCAACACACATTTGTTTAAACTACTCGCGCGATCTCTATTGTAAATTGAATTAGCTATGCCTATAACCATCCCGGATGTGTTCAAAACAATTCACCAAAATTTGATTGCAATCGGATGAATGGTTTATGAACGCATAAAAGACGAACAGACAAACATTTTTTTAAATATGTTATACAGTATATAAGATAACTTCCAGATGGCGGATGAGCACAATATACTCATTGCGTTGGTAACAGATATTATTTATATTGAAGTATCTGAATGCCAAGTGCTGTTCACATTGATTCATTGGATTATATGTTATTGATTATATTGTTTGCATGTTTCGCACGGCCACTACCTTAAAATGATTTCGCTGATTACCTTGTAGTTTGAGCACAAGATGATTCCTACACGAAAATATATATTTCCAAAATTTGGCACAGCTACAATGAATAGTTTAGTCTTAATTTGACTTAAAATTTGAGCATTTGGGTGGAATCCATTTTGTTTTTGGAGCTATAAAACATGACACTGAGATGCCCTTTGATAGTGCTACCTCGTTACCAAATTTTGTTCAATGTGGTTTCGTCGTGTTGAATTGTTAGGAGGTGGAGGAGGGGGAGGGGGTACGGACACACACACACAGTAAGAACTACACATGGATATATGGCCCGTGTAGATCTCATAAATCTAATTCCATTTTCTTTTTAAATCGAAAGTAGGCTAAAAATGTTGTTGGTTAGGCCTATGTTGATTTATTGCGTACAGACCATCATTGTAGTCCTACTTAAAACGAGACTTGTCCGTAAACACGATGTATCGCACGTCCTCGTGTTTATTGACGAACCATTATATCCGAATGGTCAGGAGAATCCTCCGTAGAGGAACGCGTTGAGCCTGCACCATCGGAAAGTGCAAGCAGACAATGCTTAACATGTTACTTGACTGGCTGCGTACCTCAGGGAAAGTCTGATGTTCTCGCCTGGTGTTTCCAAGGTTTCGGGATCAAATCCTGGCGCTGTCAGCTGGCAATTGAGGGTGCGCAAATACGAGGTAGTCGTGTCATTAGATTTACTGGCACGTGTATGCTGTACTTAAATTACATTCTTTAGTGTTTGACAAGGCGGTTTTGAATTACATAGTACGTTAAAGATCCCATTCAGGGCAAAATTCCGGCAACCCGGCGTCTCTAAAAGCCACATTAGTTAAACGGGACGTAAAACCAATAACATTATTATTATTAACTTAACTTGTTACATTATTAAAGTGTTGTGCGAACACTTTTGATGAGGCTGAACGGTCATTAGTTATGTGCACGAGATGTCTGACATCCGATAACGTCAAATCTCATGGACCACTGCCGGACATTCAAGGTGTTCTGTTCTATTCCGTCCACAGCTGCCGTGACCTTATGTCTGGTACCACCTTCATGGTGGGTGATCAATCCACCCCGTTCCAACTCTATTGCATTCTTCGATGTTGAGGCATAGTGGTACACCAGCCCTCTATGTATCTGTCTGACATGACAGCGACAGCACATCAGGTGGTACTGTTGGGCTAAGAAATATTTGCCATTCTATTTACTTGCAAGAACACTGCACTTTATGTTTCCTGATTAACAAATCATCTTTCAAGATGTTGTTATTTCCACACAATTTTGATCAGAAACTGGAGGTATATTCCTCTTCCCTATGGATTAAGGAATCAGAATGACCAGAATGAGGGATAAATAAAGAGAAATTGATTGTAACTCTTATTATTAATATTCCTAAATTAAATAATAGTAATAATAATAATAATAATAATAATAATAATAATAATAATGTTATTGGTTTTACGTCCCTTTTAACTACTCGGGCTTTTAGAGACGCCGGGGTGCCGGAATTTTGCCCCGAGGGGATCTTTAACGTGCCAGTAAATCTACTGACACGGATACCTCGCATTTGCGCACCCTCAAATGCCAGCTGACTGCGCCAGGCTACCAACCTGCAACCTTGGGACCAGCAGGCGAGAACAAATTAAAAAATAAATACCGTACTTATATAAATAATAATAACAAATTTATTACGCACAATGTGCAAAATATATCAATTACATCAGGCTCAAGAATCCGACCAAAATTCGGTCAGAGAGACCGCTCTCTTCTTGCACTCCATTGCGTGATATGTATCACACTGTTCTCCACACAAAACACATGTACACTCATGGCTAGCCTGGTGAAAGTATTTCCTGGTACAAATACGATGATGGAAACCGTTCATCGCAAAGCGCGTCATCAGGTGTCTCAGCTCGTATTCTTCTTTCATCCAATCTTTGTTGATCATTGCATCTGTTGTGTAGATAGTTTATTCGATCGAGTCCCTTTTTCCTCGTAGCTCTTGTAAAAGTGCTGGAGTGTGCTGCAGATGCATTTGAAGTCTTAGGTCTTCTACCAAAAAGATTTCCCGGGCTAAAACATACACGTATCGGGATCGAGCAAATTTTGATACCCCTAGAACCCTTTTGAGGTATCTCGGTTTCATGCTTTCCAGTTCTTTCAGTTGTCTACGTGACAGGAAATGCCAAATTAATTCCAAGCCGTATGTAAATAAATAAATAAATGAATAAAACAATTGATCGATCAACTATATATCAATCACTCTATCATGTTTCATACAATAGCACATTCATTCAATCAATAAATCAATAAATTAATTATTGAATTAATCAATGTATTAACAATCATTCTGCCAATCAGTCCAACCATCTATCAATCAATATATCAATCGGTACTTTAATCAATTAAACAGCCAATTTATCGAACACTTAACAGGTCAAACCCGTAAGGATGTAGACATCCCTGATTAACAGCAATGCACTACATATTTTTCACTATTAAGGAAAGAACTGTATTGATTACCGCCTGCATATATGAGGGCTTATTCTAAACTTAACGGCAATCCTTAGTTCTTCTTCTATCGGGGATGGCGAGAGAATTAAAGTTCTGTAGTGTAAAAGATACTCAGAGGCGGCCTGGTCTTTGTCTTGTTAAATGGCTCGGCATGTATTGCATGCCACTGGCCTAATTGCTCAATGGAATGTCGCAGCACAGCGACTGGTATTCGCGATTGTGAATCGAATGGTCTCCTCTTAGTTGAGAACAGTGCAGTGTCTTGAAACAGAGGGTGTGGCCGCATTGCAAACACATAGGCTATCCTGCAGTTACCGCAGCTACCGTGACTTAATGTGTCTGAATTACTGTATAGTAACTTTTCATGAAAAGTAACTCTGTTCTGACGGCTGGAACGGATACATTCAGCAGCCTCGTCAGGCGAAATTGAGGAAAGGCGGGTTGGGTTCCCATTTCAGCCATCCTGGAAGTGGATTTTCGTTGGTTTCCAACATTTACTCCAGGCAAATGTCAGGATGGTTCCACACCTGAATTACAAATATACACAATACTACAGACACCACAATAACATAGGTTATCATAAGATTCTATTTACACATATCCAAGTACACGGGGCTAAATGACCACGATGTTCAAGCCCTTAAATGAAACAAGAAGTTTTGCTAAAAATGCTAGGGTACTTTATTTTGCATTCATGGATATTGAACACGGCCTCTCCAGCATTCTCTCTACTGATAAACAAGATACCTCATTCCAGAGCAGAAAGGTACGTACAGCGATGGAAAAGAAGCAAAGACAAGAATTATTATAGTGTATACGTAAGGCTACTTCGTGGCTGGCAAATGTTTTAGTTCCGCCATAAAAATTATTTTTGTTAGGGACGGGATGTACTCAGCTTCGTGCCGCACACTTGAGAAGAGGGCGGTTTGATTCCCCCTCAGCCATCGTAGAAGTGGTTTTCCGTGATTTTCCCTACTTCCGCTCTATGCAAATGCCTGGATGGTACCCAACATAAGGTCACCTAGCCAATCCCAAACACACACACACGACCTTGATGTTGCATGTTAATAAATGAATCAACAACTGTACGAGTATACACGAATTTGAATTTCATTCACTCTCCACCTGGTGTGTTTCAGAGGCAGCTCTTTTTATAACGGCCAGCGTGGGAACTAGCTCTGGTGTCGCGCCATGGTTTTCAATTAACCTGGATTCACCCCAACTAAGAGCTGTCAAGAGGTGCATTTCTCCTCAGGGACTGGAGTGGGTAGAATTTGAATATTGGCAAATGAAGCTGCCTTCCACAGGTGAGATCAGCTCTTTGAGTTGTCCCTAGCGTGGTCTCTTCTATTCTGCTGTAGCACCTCTACTTTGCCGACGAGCTCTGGCACAGGCTGTTTGAGTGCACTGGGGTTGGCCCAGAAAAGATTCAGTATTTTATTCATCCTCAGTAGCACAGCATTAGTCAGTTATTTTTGATCCATGGGTTCAATGAGTTAGCTACGTAGTAATCACGCCTGGGGAACAAAACCGAGAAATCATGGCACAAATTCCGAAGGCATGCAACATGACACTGAGGTACCCTTTGCTAGGGCTACCTCTGTACCAAATTTCGTTCAATTTGAGTAGTGGAGTAGTGAGAGTTCTAACGCAATCTAAAACCCTCCTTGCCCCACTACTAAGCCTCAGCCATGTTAAATATCTCTCGAACGCGTGGTCCGATTTTGACAAATGAGGTATCGTTGGACTCGGGCTGACGTCCTCTTTGCTATGGACCACTCGTTATATTTTTCAATTTTTTTTTGAAAATTTTTGTTTTCGAAACTAGGTGATAGTTTGAAAACTAAACATGATAGAACGTTGTGCCATGGCTCAAACGAATGGTCTTTATGACCTTTATTTTTTGTAATAAAACGTTTTTACTTTTTATGTTTTTTTGAAAACACTCGAATTTTGAAAATTCTATATTTTGGAAACTAGGAACTCTACAAAAACGTTTATTTGACATAAATGAAAGGTCCCTATGCCCTCTACCCCCAAAATAAATTTCAAGTCGCTAGAACAAAAATTTGTGTTTTGTAAGTAGTGGGATGATGAGAGAGCTGTCTACTAACTTATTGAGCCCTCCTCGTATTTGCCCCGAAGCTGATATCTCGCTAACCAATGGTCGGATTTGAACATTCAGGGTGTCCTAGCACTCGTAGTGATGCCCCCTACTTTCCTATAGGCTCTTAATTTAATGAAAAGACCAAAACTAAAAGGTCATGTGCTTTTAATATCTCGCGAACCAATCATGCTAGAGGCATGTTCGACAGGTCCAAGGACTCGGGGTGACGTCCTCTCTGCTATGGACCACTCGTTATAATTTTTAATAAAATTGGAAACTCGATTTTGGGGTAAACACGTGTTTTTGTGATTTTGCCGATATCTCGCGAACCAATCATGCTAGAGGCATGAACGAGGGGTCCAAGGACTCGGGCTGACGTCCTCTTTGCTATGGACCACTCATTGTAATTTTAAAAAATTTGGGAAACTCGAATTTGGGGTAAACACGTGTTTTTGTGATTTTGCCGATATCTCACGAAGCAATAACGCTAGAGGCATGTACGATGGGTCCAAGGATTCGGGAAGACGTCCTCTTTGCTATGGACCACTCGTTGTAATTTTAAAAAAATTGGGAAACGCGATTTTGGGGTAAACACGTGTTTTTTATGATTTTTGCCGATATGTCACGAACCAATAACGCTAGAGACGTGTACGAGGTGTCCTAGGACTCGGGCTAACGCCCCCTTTCAAATGTGGTAGATATTTTTTTCGAAAAAATAATTCACAAAGGGCCTAACGCCGTACATGTTGAAAAAAAAATCATTACCGTTACCTGTTTATAATGTTTATAAAGCGTGGTGGTTGAGAGAGACGATACGACTGTGTGTGTGTGTGTTTCAACGAACCTGTCGCTGACCAAGGTGGCTGTGTTCAATAGATCAATCGATATTTCGACGGGTCGGTGTATGACAGAGCGAGGGTACGTTTTTTCACAATTTTTACCTTTAACGTGTAAATGGTGATGAGAACTTGGTTCTATGTTGGTCGAAGCGAGTAGAGAAAACAAACTTGCAGACGAGCAAGAGGTGAATATCAATTGAGCTTATTGGAAGGCGTTGATCTGACTTGACAACAGGTGCAATGGAAAAAATGACCATGACGCTTGAAGGTGAAATAATCTGACCATCGTGGTGGCAGGGAAGTGCGAAAGGCGTGCACACATGTGAAACCACAGGCACGCTAAACCAGTGACATCCTGTCTTGCTTCGTACGTGACAAAATGCAAGTCCATGTGACATTTGATCTACCGCAGGTGTTCACCTTGGACGTTATCTGTCCACGTGCATGATAACTGTTAACAAGTCACATCCTGTTTTGCTGCGTACGTGACAAAATGCAAGTTCATGTGAAATTTGATCCGGCACAGGTGTTCATCTTGGGTGTTAGCTGTCCACGTGCCTGATAAGAGAATGTTCAAAGCGTGGGAATCGCTAAATCAGTAAAAAGTATGATGCAACTTGTCGGAATGATGTCACAACCAATAGATAGGCAAGAGCTGCAAACACCAGTGGTGGGAGGTGAAGGGAGGGAAAGGGGGAGGGGTAATGTATGAGAGAACACAGGAGGAAAGGGACAGACAAACATGTATGAACATGCACGAAGCAAGGAGCGCTGTACACACAGAGCTATAGGGGGTGTACAACATGTGTGAATAAATAAAAAGTACACAGGTTCACACAACATGTAATTTATTGATCCAAGAATTAAACGTAGAGTTAAACCCTAACCATTTGACGTAGAGTTTATTTCCTTTTTGTTTCAACACTTTTTCCACAAGATAATGCTGAGGAAATGCTGTTTTCTGAAGTTCATGGAGATAAAATCTACCTTTTATGGGTTGATGGTTGAGGTCCTCGAGTAAATAGGTGACTGGAGTGTCCAAGTTGACTTGACGAATTTGAAATAGTTCAGTCCCCCACTGAGGCGTGTAGCCCTTATCGAAGGCAGACTTAAATTTGCTCACACGAACAAAATCCCCAATGTTCAGTCGGTGACGTTTAGGATCGGCTGTTTTTATGGGGTTAAACAGTTTATCCAATCGCTGAATATTTTTAGTCACGAGGCGTGGCTTGGTCCCAATCGTTCTATGTTTGGTGTCATTGTAACGTGACACTAGCTCAGGTAACATGTCCAACCAGCGATAACTGCCCTGAGCGGTAAACGCTTTCCACATATGGGTTTTCAATGTTCGGTTGAACCGTTCGACCACACTGGCTTTGAGATTGCTGTACGTGGTGTAATGGTGAATATCCTTAGATTTGAGAAAACTGGAGAAGTCCTTGTTGAAAAATTCTTTCCCCTGGTCGGTTTGTAGCAGCTGAGGTTGACGTTTAGAGTGTTGAATAATATGTTGAAAGGCCTTGGTAACTAGTGGACCAGACTTGCGACGCACAGGTTCTACAAAGGCCATTTTGGAATAGACATCAATGACGGTCAACATATAGCGTACACCGTCGTTAACGCCAGCATAGGGTATCATTTCAACCAAGTCAGCCTGCCAAAGTTCATCCACACCTCGTGAAATCACCTTGAGTCGTGGATAATGACGTCTAGCTGGGCGATGCAACTCGTGAGCAATACCCATTTTAATGGGTGAGGGCTTAAAGAATAATTTTGGCATTTCGAAGTTCTTGTTCAATTTCTTGAATTTCCCAATCGTGACCGGTGTGGCCAGCTTGACGTGAGGCATGCAACAACTGTAGCCGCTGGACGAGCTTATTGGGATTGTGCCAGTAGGTAACATCCACAAGGGGTTTTAATGGTTTAAATGTCACTCCCGAAGCGGATGCTTTACGACGAGTACTTTGACTGGTGGGAAACATTTTTGCAATGATGGTTTTATATTTTTGAGATATATTGGCATTCACTTGTTGCGTGGGATCATACTGTCTTTTGTGGGCATGGGTATCCAATAAAATGGATTTATATTTGTCAAGATCCTCTGACGTATAATCATGGAAAGAGGGGGTCCGAGAAAAGAGCAGCTTTAACAGTCCTGGCGTTAATTTATAGTTGATGTTTTTAATGACAGCTTTAGTACGAGCAAATTTAATGGATGAATCGCCAATTTTAAAACTATCATTCTCATAGCGAACACCATACGTGGTATCTGTGTTTCCAATAAATAGATCGGTGAAATAGGGTTCCAATGTTGATCCATAATATTTTATTAAAATGGTTTTCAGTTGAGCTTTATGTTGAGGGGTGGCCAAGAGTTGTGAAAACGGAGACGCTCTGGAAGGGCAAGGTGTTTCGACCATGGCCAAGGATTTCTTTTTTCTCAAAAACTCTGCAAGGGGTGCAGCCTTTTTTTGAGGCGTAAACACTTGTTCCTCTTCATCCTCAACTTCACTAACACTAGTCAAATCTTCCTGTTCCTCTTCCTCTTCCTCAGGGTCCTCGTGCAGCGTCTGCGTGGCTTGTGAAACGGTGGGTAGCGTTTCAGATGGCTTGAAAGAGGGTTTCAACATGGCTTTTAGTGGAGGTGCTAAATGTTGTTGAATAAACAAAGCATGATTGGCACGTGATTGTTTCAATTGACGAAACTTTTGGCGAATAGTATTTTTTGCTTTAATAATATGCTTTTTCAATTGACTCTCTGCTAACGCCATGGTGTCTTGGCAAATGACTTGCCGGGGAATGAGACAAGGCCTTAAATAGCAATAAAATGATCAAACCCTAAGCGATACCGTCCTTGGTTGAGTTCACTTTGTTTGTCAATCACTAAACAGGCATGACGTTGAGTGTTCCAGCACTTGGCACACAATTCTGTAAACATTTGAAAGGTCATATCCGGATTCACATGTTCATTATAAATGTGACGACTGTTCCTCTCGTCCTGACGAAATAAAACAATGACATTGGCATTGTCACGAATCAACTGTTTGGACATTTTAGAATACGTTTGCCCAAGATAGAAGCAATCGATATGTTTGTGTCGACCCATGCTGAAATAGCTTTGAATGATGCCTTGACGTTCAGTAGATACATCATCGAAAATCATGAGTGAATCAGGCTTTACCTCATCCGGTGAAATCACATTTTCTTGCATGGAAAATGTAAAATAACCCATATTCTCTTTTTGTAATCCAGACATGACTTGATCCAGAAACACGTAGAGGGGTTGGTAGAGAGATTTTGCAAAAATATAAATATTTTGAAAACGCAGACCATTGGGCGCTGTGATGAGCGTTAGCAAAAGATTTGTCTTTCCACAGCCGGAAGGCCCCACAATGATGCAGCGAATGGAAGATGGAAACAGTGAACCATGGCGTTGTTCACGTGATGTGGGACAGAGATGGGAAACCATGTCCCCCACGGGGAATGACTCTTGCTGCTTAATAATCTTCATGTCAACTAAGGCTTAGACAGGCTAGCCGGCTGTCTATATACAGGACACTGAGCCTTGTCATAAAAACAGTAGACTGCTACTACAGGTTGACGATGGATGTCTTTGGACGTGCGTTGATGGCCAAAGATAGGTCTGTCCCCATACATGATCCTAAACAGGAAACAGATCCTGCTAATAAACACTATGTGGATACGTCAGTAGTGCCACGCACAAAACAGGGAGATTATGACTTTAAGGGAAAGCGGTTAACCCATGTAAAACATCCTCAAGTGTCTACAGACGTTACTACGAAAAAGTATGTGGATAACAAAGTGTATGAGTTTTATGACAAAGTGCCCCAGCTTATGGTGAATGGCTATAGCGCTAATCACCATCGGATTATTCACGTGGAAGACCCACAAGACGAAGACGACGTTTGTACCAAGCGTTACGTGACCCATGAAATGAAAAGGCTTTATAAATTTATCCCATGTGTATTTTTAGTGTATCTGACAAATGAAAAACCTGTGAATGACAGAAACCATTTACCGCTAGTCCATGATCAGCACTCGACCTATGTGCTTGCTTCGGGTTTAAGCCACTATCGATTACACTATGATGGAACCATTCACATCAAATATGCCATACCTGATGAGAACCATTTACAAATAAAGATAAATGGTCATAGGATGTTGGTCCATAACCATGAAATGGTCAATGCAGGTGACGAATTATCCTTTCACCTCATGTTGACATGGGATGAAAAGCAAGCGGGAAAAACCATAAACGACTTCCCACTTTATGTGGAATTGGAATATACAGCCATGAAATAACCATCTGACGTTAGTTGTGATTTAAACTTTCGTGTGAAAGGTTGTTGGTCATTATCATCATGGTGAAACAAAGGTATGTGGTGAGAAAGACTAAAAAAAGGACATTGTCCTTGGCAAAGCCAGGGTTTTCAACATTCGTGGCCAAGCCCTTGCGAAAGAAAAAAAGAAAAAATAATGTATTGACCATAAGGAAAGCCCTTCGAGCAGCACAGAGACAGGTTATTCCAAAACGTCGGCGACAGGTTTCAAACCAAGGGCGAGTGATTCCCGTCCCCAAACGAGCGGGATTTTTACCTGCATTATTTGCCGGGTTGGCTGCTCTGGGTTCACTTTTGGGCGGTGCCAGTGCAGTGGCGAAAACCATTAAAGCCACGCAGCAGGGCAAGCAACAACTCAAAGAAAGTCAGCGACACAATGAAACGATGGAAGCGATTGCCATGGGGGCTAGAAATGCCAATTTAAAGCCAGCCTTTTATCAACAAGGATTTGGGATTTCACCATTTCGAAATATTAAAAAAAAAAAAATTTAACCTCAGCCATAGCGAGACATGCCCTGACGCATCAACAAGTGGAAAGCTATGCTAAACAACTAAAGCTTTCTCATTTTCGAGGTGTGTTTATGCGAAACCAATTACCCCCACGACCCTGGAAACAGGAATGTGCTGTTGTCAATTTGGATGATCACCGAGGACCAGGAACGCATTATGTAGCTTATGTCAAAGAGGGATCCACGGTATGGTACTTTGACAGTTTTGGGAATTTGCCCCCGCCCATGGAACTAGTGACCTATTTTGGAAACAGGATCAAGATATATTATAATGTGAAACGAGAGCAAACGTTTAACAGCCAACAGTGTGGACGTTTGTGTTTAATTTTTTTATATAAGACGCAGCATAAGCAAAAACGCCACCAGTATGTCGGCAGAAAGTAAAACGTTTACAGTGCATGGACGTGGACCTGAAGTCAGCCTAGACTTTTACCCGCCTATCGAATTGAGTGAAAAACCCTATGGTTTAGGACTTGTTTCTCTTGAAACGTACAATCGAATTTACAACATACGTGAAAATGTGAACAACAAGTTTTACTATGATGATTCTGTGCTCACCTTGAACTCTGGTGGATACACGATCGATGATATTTATGAACACATTTATGTGGTGTTGATCAATCAATATGGTTTAAAGTCATTTCTCGACGGAACGCACAAGTTTGAACTTGTAGGAAATACCAACACTCATCGCTGCAGTATTTTCTCCTCATTCAACATTGACTTTAAAACACACCCCGATTCCATTGGCCCATTACTAGGATTTAAACCACGTGTGTTGGAGCCCAACAAAAAACATGAATCAGACCATGAAGTGAAATTCATTGAAGACCATCATGTGTCGGTGACGTGTAATATTATTAGCCAAGTGTACACCAATCAAGAACCATCGCATTCACTTTATGACTTTATTGTGACATCGCCCAATGGCTATATTATTCGTGAAAACCCTCCAGTGGTGCTTTTTCATTCTGTGGCTGTTGATAGTATTAGTAATATAACATTAAGACTGATCAATAGAGATCAACAACTCATTGATCTAGATTCTACCACACCAGTGACTTACAAGTTAGTGCTAAAGCCACTATGAAGTTTGTGTATAAAACAACAACACCGTCTAGGAATGGTGTTAGTTGTTTGCCACGTGAATACACGTTAACATCTCAGAACAAGCAGATTTTACAGCATTTGGGTTACCACGTCAACCCTCATAATGAATTCTATCCTAGAGATAGCGAACCACATCGAAGAGCAACCAGGAGTGGTAAGAATTGATCTCCATTCCTATCAAGCTCAAACCCCTGGACTCAATAACAATGATGAAATTCAATTTGTTATCAACAACCAAGATATTTACACCCTACCGCATGAAAGTGTCATTCAAATTGAAGGTCGGCTCACCAAAGCCGATGGCTCTACACCTACCACATCCAAGTTGGCCAACCATGGTTTAGCCTTTCTGTTTTCTGAAGTGCGGTATGTCATTAACGATATCGTGGTGGATAGCACTCGAAATGTGGGCATTTCCAGTGTCATGAAACTATACCCCTCTTATAGTGAGGAAGAAGGTAAAACACTTTGCATGGCAGGTTGGTGTCCTGACTCGACCAATGACTGGATGGTACACACCGATGGAACCTTTACTGGATATTTACCTCTTAAACTGATTTTAGGCTTTGCCGAAGATCACCAACGCATTGTGGTCAACGCAAGGCAAGTGCTTTATCTGGTGAGAGACAGGAGTGATAATAATGCACTCAAGGGAGCTGACAATGCCCCCATCGATTCAAAAGTTCAACTACAACGCTTGCTATGGAAAGTGCCTCATGTGACCCTTAACGATAGCAAAAAACTGGACATACTCAAGATGGTAAAGAGAGATATGCCTCTACCCATGGAATTTAGAAGCTGGGCACTCCATGAGTATCCGCTATTGCCCACCACCAACACACACAGTTGGTCTGTAAAAACAGCTCGCTATACAGAGAGACCTCTCTACCTGATCGTGGGTTTTCAAACGAATCGCAAGTATCAACAAACCAAAGATGCCACGCAATTTGATCACCTGCAATTGAGAAATGCACGTCTTTTCCTCAACGGAGCTGTGTTTCCCTATGAAGGACTGGATTTGGATTTTTCAAAAAATAAGTTTGGCCCCCTGTACGACTTGTTTTCTAAATTTCGATGGTCGTATTATCAAAAAGAGAACGGCCCCATGCTACTACCCCAAGCGTTTAAGGCAAGAGCACCACTGATTGTTTTTGACTGTTCTTACCTGGAAGAGTCTGTCAAGCCATCCAATATCGACATTCGACTAGATTTTGAAACGCATGACAATGTACCAGCCAATACGACGGCCTACTGTCTGATTATTCATCACAAACAAGTCAACTATTATCCACTGTCCAACCAAGTGACGAGTGTATAAATAACAGCTCAACCCACGTTAAGTCGCTCAGTCATGTCTTGCTTTAAAGCCTCAAGAGACGTTACATCCATGAATTTAAACTCTGAGGAACAACGTTTCAAGACTTTTGCCACATGGCCAGTGCCTTTCATAAACCCTCAAGCCTTGGCGGCTGCTGGATTCTACTATTTAAAAACAAGAGATGAAGTGAAATGTGCCTTTTGTCCCATCATCATAGACCAATGGCAGGAGGGCGATGAACCCATGCAGGAACATCAGCGCTGGTCACCCACCTGCCCCTACCTGTGCAGAATGAAAGTGGGAAATATACCCTGTCATTCAAGCTATCCCTCACTTGTGTCTCTGGGTGATGAAAAAAATACAAGTTACGATACATGTGGGCCGTATGGTATCCATGGTGCTTCGGTGAGCAGCTCACCATCAAAAACACCTAGTTTAGAGACATTGGGACATCATCGGTGTTATGGACGTTACAAACACAAGAGACTATATTGTTGTATCAGTTGCTATCGTCCTTATCCTAAAATGAGAAAAGCCTGTAAGACGTGTTATGATAATAAAATGATGTAATTCTTAAATTCTAATTTTTGCAGGTCCCCCTGTCCTACCCTAACCTTCTTTTTTGAAACTAGCATGGCAGGTAAGTCCATGGCATGATCACACCTGATCGTCAGTCAGTCGTCAGTTGACCTTGGTCCAGGCAAGCGTCAATATGTTGCGCACACTCATTGTGGATTGCCAAGGGTTTAAAATTGGTGACAACAAATTTATATTTAAACAAGTGGCCATGATCGATTGTACCACGTTTTGGATATCACAAGCTACGCATTTGCTATTTAAACCACCCCATGCTTTTGATTTATTGTGTGAAAAAGACCGTAAACAAACCCAGTGGATTGAAAATCATAGGCAACTAGACTGGAATCAGGGAACCATTTCCTATAAATATTTGGACGTGGTCATGAAAGCACACTTGTCCTCGGCCAATGTGGTATTTGTGAAAGGTAATGAAAAACGTCAATGGTTGCAACCATTTTTGGCGTCTTACTGTCAATGTATCGACCTCATGGAGTTGGGCTGCCCCTCCCTGCAAACGCTCATGGATACTTGTTCCTGTGGCAACATTACCCATACAGCCCTATCGCATGCGTGGCATCTCTTTCATTGGTTAACCACTCATGCCTGCTGGGAGTTGTTGAACAAAATTATAACTCAAGATTTACCTGTGAATGACGTCAGTGAGATTTCTACAAGCGACGTGTAAACATCTACAGCACATGATACCATGGAGAAAGGCAATGCTACGGACAAAGCCATCGGCAAGTTCTTTGTGTGCAAAAAGAAACTAGACAGTTTTACCAAAGAGGAACTCTTGGCGCTGCCCAAGTCGTTCATTTATTATGTGGCCGCCAACGCGGTCAAAGAAATCTGGCAACATGTACCAAAATCATGGACTCAAGACCCTGTGTTGAGTGAATTGCAACCCTGTACGGATTACGATCACCATAAGCAAGTGGCCATGGCAAAAATACCGTCTATGCGTCAGTGTGCGACTTGCCAGCTAGTGAAACTGTATCACGGTCATAAAAGTCCGTGTAAAGACTTTGTTGAATCATTCCACGAGTGTCATGGCGAGAAAAAGCAACAACAACAACAACAACAAACACAAACATCGTCCACAGAGGAGGAGGAAGACCAAACCTTTCTACCATCAATGGAAAAGGATATGCCAGACCTGTACTGGCAATGGCGTCATTGACAAAGTGATTCAATACCTACCTTTCGAAATACATCTTCCAGGTTATCGTTTTTGTGGCCCTGGAACTCGTCTCGAAAAACGTTTACAACGTGGTGATGTACCCATTAATCTTTTGGATCAAGCATGCAAGGAACATGACCTTTCTTATCGCCATAGTCATTCTGGTTTAAGACATGTGGCAGATAAATTGTTATTAAAGAAAGCTAAACAACGTTTCACATCCAGTGATGCCTCAGTAGGTGAAAGGATGGCAGCCCTAATTGTCATGAGTGCTATGAAAGGAAAGTTGATGATGCATGGACATAAACATTGAGGAGTGAGGAATTGGGATTTGTTTGTATTCTATTTTTCTTTTGTCAATTCACTATGACTATGAAATAAAAACAAAAGTTTTCCAGAGCACGATGTTTTGTTATTTTTAATTTTAAGAAATCGTGATGTTGATGGCTGATTTTTTCATTTTACACATTTCACACATGATGAATTCCACACACTGTCATTTATCATTTTGCAATTTACAGTTTTTGAAAACGTTCGTTTCAAGTTTAACGTTTTTGATGATATGGATTTTTCCATTTTGCTGATGACACATTTTAAACAATGTCCGTTTGAAGTTTTTGAATTTTCAAATTTCACACATGGCCATTTCCAGTTTTTAAAAATGTCCGTTTTAAGTTTTGCTGTTTTGGTGATATGGAAACATGGAATTTCCATTTTGCTGTTTCATATTTTTTCCATTTGGTGTATGTCGAAAGTTGAGATTTGACAATGATGTTGATGCGAGTGCTTGACCTTGATAATACTGCAATGTGTTGGTGTGTGTTTGGAGAAACGTCGAGGTCTACGACTACTGCAGGTAAGACTGTTTTTACAAAAATAATGTCTATTGACTGCCACATTTCAATGAAAAAACGAAACTATTTAAAACAAAATGAGTATATAAGTGACCATTTACCCCCTCCCCACCCACCCACCCACCCTACCTCACCGTGTTTGCTCTGGTCAATCATACACACCAGTTTTCTCTCTCCAGTCATACATTCACACCTGTCTTTGGGAACAAACACAACCACTTTATTTATTCCCAAAAGCACATTCTTGACATGTACACTCATCCCAAAAGAACTTTTTTTAGTTTACCATTTTACTATTTCAAAAAATAATTAAATACTAGTTATTAAAGTTACTAAAAATCTTACTTATTTCATATTTACAAAAAAAATCAATTTTGTACAGCGTTAAAAGAATCACACTATTTACCAATCAAAAAATTTTTAAAAAATAAGGTTGCACACAACTTTTTTAAAGAGCAAAAGGTCCAAGTGAATTGTCACTATTTACAAAATCTACTATTTACAATGACAGAAACCAATATTTACAAAATTCTAAATCTACAAGTTACAAAAAGCCATGTCCCATAAACGATTAAACAGTGAAATCACACCTCCTCCTCGTTGCGATCATAACCCCAGGGCAGGCTAGTGAGCAGGTCATCAGCCCACACACGCTTGTTATCCATGGAGGCGAGGGTGCGTTTTCTCTGTTCCACAAGATACAAATGATGGTTGCTGGATTGTATCCTGCACTCTGTATGAGACATAGCTTTGCCAGTGCGTAAAACCGCTAGGTAATCGTCTACACGTAGCGATTTTACCACTGCCCTACCTACACCTTTTGCTCTCTTGGCTTCCTTACAGTCGAGTGTGCGGTAAGCATACATTTTTGAGGCCAAACCTATGAATTCCGTCATAATGGAATCACCGCATTCATCTTTTAAAACGCCCATTTCCTTTTTGTTCTTTATGGGCAGCTGAAACACATTGTCAGCGCTATAGCAAGAGGTGTCGAACCAGTCACTATGTTGCCTCATGACGTCATAGGGATTGCAGTGGCGAATGTGGTAAATGAATGAGTCCGTGTCCATATACAAAAGAGAGACGTCCTCAAAATGGCGTTTGGCGAACTCATAGTGGAATCGATACATGACCGATTTAGAAAAGTCTAAAATGACTTGACCCAAGTAAATGGGCTTATCCATGGTCACGCTGGTCTTACTCATTTCAATAGTAGCCAAATCCTCATCGATAATTTTGATCGATTTGAAATTTGGCTTGGCAATGTACCGCCGGGCACCCCACCGCCCCTCCCAGACATTCACTAATTTAATGTCACGGTATTTGCGGACATTCTCCATAGACTTGCCATAGATGCAGTTGTTCATTAATTTAAAAAAATTAATTTCAAACTGCTGTGTTGCCATTTGTCGGTGCTCTGTGTTGAGTCGCATGTATGGCTCAAGCCATGCTTTTTGAGCAAAAGAAATACCCCTGTGGACTTTCTTTAACACCAAGCCTTGGGCGAGGCATTGCACCAACATTTGGATATGTAGCACATACCGATTTTTGTTGTAAAGTGTGCCCATGAGTTTTTCAGTTTTCACTTTACTGTCAGGGGGAACCATTTGCTCAAGACAGAATGGGAAATCGGCATGTTCATCATACAAGGATGAGGGATATTCAATATCCACTTCTAGCACATATCCACGGTCTGTTTCTTGGCTAGCCATGTTCACATGAAATTCTGACACTTGTTTCTCTGTCAGCCAAGCAAACTTCCCATAGGGCAAAGGCTGACTCATGGCGTAACCGTACAAATTATTCACGTCATAGTACATTAAGTACGATTCTGGTTTGTCTGGTGAATAATCAGGCATGTAGACATTGTTCGCTTCGGCATGGCGTTGGTTAAGCGACACAAAGCCGCCACGAATGCCCTTTTCAAAAAATAGAACCATGTCTACATCAGTGAGTAAATCCAATTCCACTTGAGTGTATTTCAAAGCGGCATCAAACGAGAGTCCAGGACTCGTGTAATAGTGAGCCGGGTCAAGACCGTAAATGTGTTGACACAACTCACGGAATTTTTCAAACACATCAGTGAGCAGCATTACATCCAGTTTTAGGTAATGCAAAGCATATTCACTTAGCGTGTTCATGCCAAACACTCGCCAAACTTGACATGCATGTGCATAGTCTTCATCGAAAACGGTACTGCGTGTTAGTTTCGAGTAAAATTTCTCTTGTGGAGGGAGTTTTCTTTGCTTTAACACGTCCCAGCTGTTGCAAAAATCATACGGGAATATACCTTTCCGAATGCACAACTGAAATTGCTCAGGATCATTAAAATGCATTCTAGTATTTTTTAATTCCTCCTCATTCAAGCCATTCACAAGGCTGTCTAGCGAGGATGCCATAAACTTAAAGGAATCCAAAAATCGAATGCTAAAGTCGCCCAACCACCATGTCAGGGCTGTAAAACGCTCATGGTTTTGGGGAATAATGGTAAACGAGCCCTTGTTGACATGGCCCAATTCACGAATCAAAAACTGAATGTCATAATTTGCCAGATTGTGGAAAAAGACAGCGATGAAACGAGGAGCTGGAAAGTTCAAGTTGCATTTACTATGCGCAGCTCCACGAAACTCCCCCGTAAAGTGCGAGTGATCACGAACGGTGTCTTCAGCACTGATCAGTGGCTTTTCGCAAATATGACATGTCGTGGCATGCTCATACTGCTGCTGTTGTTCTGGAGATAGACTCATGGGTACTGGGTGGTCCAGTAATTCCTGTAAATGGTCGGCAAACTTCACAAGTTCATCCAAGAACCATTTGGCACAATCTGGCCCCTGACGGTATTTGTAAACGGATTGTGTGGGGTCATGGGCACACACCACATTAAATCCTATGGCAAAAGGTTCATGTTTTTGAATGGGTGTGGTTGAGCTCATGGTGGGATCTGGTTCACATCCCGCCATGGGTGTGGTGAGAGCTTCGAAATCTGCATATACCACATAGGGAACAGTGTCACGCTTATGAATGTCCTTAAACTTTAACACAGCCTTGTCCCCTTGTGGCAATATCAATCTCACCGCTTCCTGAGTAACACAATCTATCCTATGACGTTCTAAGAGCGTAGGGGTTGTAAAATATTGCAAGCAACGGTCGCAAATGTACTTCTTACCATTATGCTTGGACACTTGACTGCTTAGCAATCTACTCAGGCTTTTAATGAGGCAATAGTGATTCACTTCTCCTACAGATAAATATAAAAGATGAATGTGATGTCGTTTCGGTTCTTTTGTGGCATAAAGAGGACCCACAATCTCATCACCATCAAGGCCATACACCATGAACGAAAAGTCCTGGTTGTCTTGTTCAAACCTATGGATCTCGGTTAAGTCCATAGGGAACGATACTCGAGTTAAATTTAACGTATGTTTCAATTCAACAAACTTGGCCTTGTACTTTCCCGGTCGACAACTGTCACGTTGTGCTGGTTGCAAAAACGCAGCCACAGACCACAGAAAGCAATCATTGTCACGATTCTTTATATTCACCACAGCCTTTTTCAAAGCTATTGCTGGTGGTGTTTCAATATAGCTAGACCCAGCATTCAACGGGTTGAATTGACAAATGTTGATTTGCAAATGATGAATTTTGTCTAAGGCAAGGCCACTCGGTCCTTGTTGCAGTTTATCAAATTTTGATAGCAAGGCATTCACCACGTGGGTTTCATACCACTGTTCCAAATTATGGGCTATGAACAGCTCTTGCATTTTACTACAAATATAGAATGTCTCTTTATGCTCTACGTCCTTCTTTTTATATATAAAATCGCACACCAGTTCTGTATTCACCTTTAAAGCCATATGCAACCTTTGCGCTGTACAAATTTCAATTTCAAAAATTTCAAAACAAGATTCTAAAAATTCTTTGGGAATCAAACTTTTTCTAACATTGACTACGCGGCCAGAGCACACACGCGATTTGAAACAACTGTTTAGAGGTTCCCAAGTTAGGCTATCGGTAGCAGTAGCAAATGACATTATTTTAGAAAGAACACTCTCACCTGAGTTTTCAGCTGTAGACTGCTTGACAATGGTCCCAAACACACACGTTTCTGGTTATTAACAAAGGTCAAGCGTTTTCCAACACTCTAAAAAGAAATAAAATAAACCACCATAAGTATATCCATTCCATATAGTTTATGCATTTCATAAACAAAACAAAATCAAACAGGTTATATTATATAATAAAACAAATCTCACCTTGACGTGTAATGCTTTGCTATATTCCCGTCTCGTGGGCTAGTGTGGAAATGGTTTTCTTTTCTATCTGTCTGTCTTTCTCTTTCTTTAATATATTTCCCACCGACACACGACAGATCGGCTATACACGTTATCTGCAAACAAATAAATAAATAAAATCATTAATTACCTAATCAATAAATAATTGCATGTATTTATATAAAAATCAATAAATATATAAATAAATAAATATATACCTACCCCACAACAAGGTTAAGTATTTTCCACCAACACCAAAACTGTTAAACTAGACCAGGGGTATCATGCAACGCAGTGTGTTCAAAGGTAGTCACTTAAGTGAGCGTGGAAATGATAACAACATATCTTTATATATGCTACGTTGCATGTATAATCTTTTTTCCCATGCTTAGAACATTCTCTTATCGTGCACGTGGACAGCTAACGTCCCAGGCGAACACCTGTGCCGGATCAAATTTCACATGAACTTGCATTTTGTCACGTACGCAGCAAAACAGGATGTGACTTGTTAACAGTTATCATGCACGTGGACAGATAACGTCCAAGGTGAACACCTGCGGTAGATCAAATGTCACATGGACTTGCATTTTGTCACGTACGAAGCAAGACAGGATGTCACTGGTTTAGCGTGCCTGTGGTTTCACATGTGTGCACGCCTTTCGCACTTCCCTGCCACCACGATGGTCAGATTATTTCACCTTCAAGCGTCATGGTCATTTTTTTCATTGCACCTGTTGTCAAGTCAGATCAACGCCTTCCAATAAGCTCAATTGATATTCACCTCTTGCTCGTCTGCAAGTTTGTTTTCTCTACTCGCTTCGACCAACATAGAACCAAGTTCTCATCACCATTTACACGTTAAAGGTAAAAATTGTGAAAAAACGTACCCTCGCTCTGTCATACACCGACCCGTCGAAATATCGATTGATCTATTGAACACAGCCACCTTGGTCAGCGACAGGTTCGTTGAAACACACACACACCCAGTCGTATCGTCTCTCTCAACCACCACGCTTTATAAACATTATAAACAGGTAACGGTAATGATTTTTTTTTTCAACATGTACGGCGTTAGGCCCTTTGTGAATTATTTTTTCGAAAAAAATATCTACCACATTTGAAAGGGGGCGTTAGCCCGAGTCCTAGGACACCTCGTACACGTCTCTAGCGTTATTGGTTCGTGACATATCGGCAAAAATCATAAAAAACACGTGTTTACCCCAAAATCGCGTTTCCCAATTTTTTTAAAATTACAACGAGTGGTCCATAGCAAAGAGGACGTCTTCCCGAATCCTTGGACCCATCGTACATGCCTCTAGCGTTATTGCTTCGTGAGATATCGGCAAAATCACAAAAACACGTGTTTACCCCAAAATCGAGTTTCCCAAATTTTTTAAAATTACAATGAGTGGTCCATAGCAAAGAGGACGTCAGCCCGAGTCCTTGGACCCCTCGTTCATGCCTCTAGCATGATTGGTTCGCGAGATATCGGCAAAATCACAAAAACACGTGTTTACCCCAAAATCGAGTTTCCAATTTTATTAAAAATTATAACGAGTGGTCCATAGCAGAGAGGACGTCACCCCGAGTCCTTGGACCTGTCGAACATGCCTCTAGCATGATTGGTTCGCGAGATATTAAAAGCACATGACCTTTTAGTTTTGGTCTTTTCATTAAATTAAGAGCCTATAGGAAAGTAGGGGGCATCACTACGAGTGCTAGGACACCCTGAATGTTCAAATCCGACCATTGGTTAGCGAGATATCAGCTTCGGGGCAAATACGAGGAGGGCTCAATAAGTTAGTAGACAGCTCTCTCATCATCCCACTACTTACAAAACACAAATTTTTGTTCTAGCGACTTGAAATTTATTTTGGGGGTAGAGGGCATAGGGACCTTTCATTTATGTCAAATAAACGTTTTTGTAGAGTTCCTAGTTTCCAAAATATAGAATTTTCAAAATTCGAGTGTTTTCAAAAAAACATAAAAAGTAAAAACGTTTTATTACAAAAAATAAAGGTCATAAAGACCATTCGTTTGAGCCATGGCACAACGTTCTATCATGTTTAGTTTTCAAACTATCACCTAGTTTCGAAAACAAAAATTTTCAAAAAAAAATTGAAAAATATAACGAGTGGTCCATAGCAAAGAGGACGTCAGCCCGAGTCCAACGATACCTCATTTGTCAAAATCGGACCACGCGTTCGAGAGATATTTAACATGGCTGAGGCTTAGTAGTGGGGCAAGGAGGGTTTTAGATTGCGTTAGAACTCTCACTACTCCACTACTAATTTGGTTTCATCGTGCTCGAATTGATAGGGCGGGCGGCAGACATACAGAGTACACACACACACACACACACAACTTTTGGCCCTGTGTAGATCTCATAAGTTTACTTTCATTTTTTTTTGCAAAAGTCGAAGGTAGGCTAAAAATAAGCTTAAGAGATCACCTTGTGTCCAAATGTGTTGTGTGTACTGTATGTGTATGTGTGTGTGTGTCCTCCTAATAAAATCTAAACGGCTGGAGCGATTTCAAATAAACTTGGTAAGATCATAGTACTAATTTGTTCAACCCAGGCCCTTTAATTCATATTACGTCTCATCAATTCAACATTGCGGCTGTGCGAAATATTTCACCGGCATTCTATATCTCCGAAACTATTACCGATATCTCCCTGAACACTTGTACGGTGATAAAGGACACTACTAGAAGTTCACCTATGTAACTTTTGAAAACCTTGTTAACTACAAAACGAACATGGCGGCCAAGCGAAGTTTAAACATTTAAATAGACTTTTATCGCGATTTAACCATCCAAGCGCAGTGAAATATGGCGCAGAAAATCTTTATACGCATTGTAATGAACTGAGATCTAATTTAGTTAAATTGTTTACATAACCACAAGATGGCAGCTGTAGAATTTTTTAAAATTAGTTTTGTATTTCTTGTGTACTAATCATTAGATCGACGTCAACGTTTGAATAATGAACCTACGCATAATCGTCATCTAATTGTACATAACGCTATGGCCTACGTATATAAGAATCCAACATGGCGATTATCCGAAATATTTAGACTGTTCTCAATATCTACGAATATATTACAGCAATCAAACTGAAATTGTGTACTGTATGTTGATAGAGGCAGTTAACATAAATAGGATATATGAAAATGGGCTGTATAGTTCTTCACGGAATTACTTGTTTCAAATCCAATTTTATGTTTCTTCCGTCATTGATTCATTGATGACGTCTGTTATAGATGAAATATTTGATATGCTAACAAATTTGGATGGAAATAGTCTACTTGCTGCATACAGGTAGAGGCAGTAAAGATTGTTGCGGTGGAACATCTGTAATCCACTACTCATACAAAGAAGAGGTAGAGTATTTTACCACTTCTATTTAATTGAATTGGTAACAATATGTACAAATGATTGAAAACGTGTAATTTTACAGCCAAATCAACATTAAAGTATTGTTACAACAAATGGGACACGTTTTGACTGCAAAACGTAGTCTTCATCAGCCAGAATATACAATGGTCAAAGCACTATCTTCTGTCTTAGTCTCAAAAAATACTGGTGTAATGTTTTGTGTCTGTGATTTTTGCAGGTTAATGGTTTGACATTTCATCCATTATAAGCTTTGGTTAACGAAGACTACGATTTGGAGACGAAACGTTCCCCATTAAATGTGTTTTTGTTATACCAATCAGTCAGTGTTGATGGCTGAAGATTTACATGTTGTTGTTGAATTGATAATGATTTTACCAATTTAGGCAAGTCAACTCAGAGCCATTCACCAATTCCCATCATATTTATTTAACATTTATTACGTAGCCACGTCGTGAGAGTGTAATGGGACCTACTTCTTTACGACCCCAACACTAGGAAACATCTCCTTTTTCAGGGAGAGGAAAGTAGTAGATAGAAAGCTTTCTGCCTAGATGGCTCCACTCAGAAAGACTTCCAGGGGTTTGGTACGAGTAAAAAGCTACGTGGCTCATGAAATGTCTCATTTAACTGGTTTACGTGTTATCCTTAATGGAAAAGGAGTAACAAACTATTACTGAGGACAGCGCGACCTCCTGAAGATGTTGAGAGAACAACAACAAGAACAAAAAGTGGAAAGGTAGGTGGTGGTATTGCATATTGCTACCAAAATTTCTATTTTGTGAATAGAATTGTTCCATGTTATGGCTTGGGCTGTTGAATCTCCCTGGATGAAAAGACAGTAGCAATCGCTTGACGGTCAGGGGTGAAACCGCACACACATAGCCTAGTTGAATGTCGATATTTACCTCAGTTTCCTAAAGAAACAAAATTATAATATTATCAAATTTTATCGTAGGTAGATAAAATAGACTTGTTTGAGTTGTACTGTGAAGATAACATTCATCGGTCTGCAGATAAAAGTACAGAAAATGGAATGCGAGTCAACAAGAGGACGACCGAGTATGTGGAAGCTATTGACATCCTGTCATATGCACTAGCAGAATTACTGGAAATATTTCCGTAAGGTATTGAAGTATTAAACTTGTCAGGTTAACATTCAATAAGAACAGAAAGCAAATAAAATAATGTATATGCAGATGAGACCAAGAAATGAACGTTCATTTTTGTTCTTTTGTACTTTGCTTATTGAGTGTTGAATGTGTTATGAAGCACGTCCTGAAATTAGCATGTTGTTCAGGTGAAAATATCAACATTTGCTATGTTACGAAATTGTAACCAGCCCCTTGATACAACAAACAAAGAAACAGGTGCAGGGTATGTTCAGAATACGTATTTTAATTCCATCTTGGTCTGTAAATGAGCTATTTATACAGCGTGGAGATGAATTTCATGGGTGTAAATGCTTTGGTCTGAGCAGAATATCAAGTGCCCTTAATGTCACATTATATAACTTACGGGTATTTTATGGCACTGAGCATGGAGTCTCAATATATAGCATATTTGTACGAGTTCCGCCATGACTACTATTGTACGGTAAACTTCAAGACATTTAATAGAGAACATTATGGTGTAAATAATATAATACCACACAATTACAGAGGTGTGCAAATTATTAGACTCGGCATCTGTTTCACAAAATTACATTTATACTCTTCACATGTTTGCAAGGCGGTGAAATTACTTACAATGTTTAACCAAGTGTCTTTCTTTTAAGAAACTCAAAGTAAAATGATTTTTTAGAATTTCCTCTAACAGAGGAGCTTTATAATAAATAATAACCCCTGGCACGGTGGGTGAGTGGTCAACGTGTCGGTCTACTAACCCCAAGCTTTCAGGTTCGCTCCTGGCCGTGGTAAGTGGCTCTTGAAAGGCGGCAAAAATGACGACACCATGTCATACGATGTTGGCATGTCAAAGAACCCATTTGAATTCAGTAGGCCGTGTTCATAATGGCAAAATTAATCTCGGGAGTTTCCGCCAACACAAAGTTCCTCATTTCTCTACTAGAAAGCACTAAGATATCTAAACTCCTTGACTTTCTTAGTGCTTCAAGGAACAACGAAATTCGACATGCAAGCTACCCTTTGGGTGTCAAATAACAAAGCTTTCACCCGGCACCCTGGGCCATACGATATTATTATTATTATTATTATTATTATTGAAGCCTCCGTGGCTTAGGCGGCAGCACGCCGGCCTCTCACCGCTGGGTCCGTGGTTCAAATCTCGGTCACTCCATGTGAGATCTGTGCTGGACAAAACGGAGGCAGACAGGTTTTTCTCCGGGTACTCCGGTTTTCCCTGTCAAAAATTTCATTCCAGCAACACTCACCACTATCATTTCATTTCATCTGTCATTCATTTAATCAATGCCCCAGAGGAGTGCGTCAGGCCTCGGCAGCCGGCACAGTTCATATCCTCGCCGCTAGATGGGGGCTTCATTCATTCCATTCCTGACCCGGTCGGAGACTGGAAGCAGGCTGTGGATTTTCATTTTCATTATTATTATTATTATTATTATTATTATTATTATACCCCTGGCATTACAGCCCATGAGCGACCGCTGCCCAGCCATTTGGTCTGCAGATATTGGGATGACGCGTGGTCAGCGCGTCAGGTCCCCTCGGCCGTTAATCTTGGTTTTCGTGACCGGGGCGCTGCCTCACTGTCAGACAGCTACTCAATTGTCCTCACGAGGCTGAGTGCACCCCGTTCCAGCCCCCATGTCAGTTTCTAAAATCCCTGAAGCAGCCGGGAATCGAACCCGGGGCCTCCGGGTGAGAAGGAGGCGCACTATCCCAACACCACGGGGAACAGAGGAGCTTTGCTACTGCAAAATGCCACCCGTTTTGTTTAGATTACTTCACTCTACTTTTCATGTGAATTTAGAGCTGAGGGTTTTGGAGTCATTTTACTGATGATCACCTCTTAAACTATTCAGGGCGGCTTCGGTGGCGTAGTTGGTAGCATGCTGAGCTTCTATGCCCAAGATAGCGGGTTCAAACCCGGCCGAAGCCGTCGGATTTTTTAAGAGCGTTAAAAATCCCTCAGTATGCCTTCCTTCGGAGGGGAAGTAAAGCCGGCGGTCCCATGTCATAGATTTATGGCATGTTAAAGATCTTTCCACTAATTACACCTGTGTGAAACTAAATTGGATAGGTTAAGAATGTAAACAACGCTCTTAGGTTGCTACGTTCGTTGCCAAGAGCCGACTGCGGTGGCGTCTAGTAGCTAGTTCTGAACTAGGCCTAGTAGTCGTTGACGGTGGCGCTTGGCGGCAAAAGTAGGAACTATTTGAAAATTCAAAGTTGCAGTCCCTACTTGAATTTAAAAAAAACAGATACACACACTAATACAGTCATCACAATTAACACCGGTTATCAGACAGATTCTACACACACCCAAAGTACACGGGGCTACATGACCGCGTTGTCGCAGCCCCTAAACTAAGGAACCAACCAACCAACCAAACTATTCAAAGATTCAAGAACTATGGATTGAAATCACCTGATTTACAGGATATATTCCGAAGTCATTGAAATAAATAGAAAACCAGCCAAGCTCAGGTATCCCTCGGAATACCCAACTCTGAAAGTTTCCAGACACAATTCCTTATCGGAAAAGGTGTAAGTCGAAATTACTAAGTAGGGTTACAAAAGGTGCCAGCAGATGGACAGTTAAATAAAGAATGGTGACTGATTTATATTCCTTATTTGATCTATAATTTGCTTCGGTGGCGTACTTGGTAGCATGCTGCACTGCTGTCCCCAAGACAGCGGTTTCAAACCCTGCCAAAGTCGTCAGAATTTTTAAGAGCGTTAAAAATCCTTCAATATGCCTTCTTTCGGAGGGGAAGTAAAGCCGACGGTTACATGTCATAGATTTATGACATGTAAAAGATCCTTCCACAGACTAAACTTGTGTGAAGCTAAATTGTTACGTTAGATTTCGTCAGAACGCTCTATCCAAGTTCCAACGTTCACCTCTATGTATCATTGATATCTGGTAGCGAAAGTTGGAACTACTTGAAATTGAATGGAACTTGTAGCTCACCCTAAGGGTGTCCACTGGAAGTAGCTACAGACTCAGGCGAGCCGGACATGTCCTCGGACACTCCCGGCACTAAAAGCCCTACGATAAATAAATCAATCTATAATTTGCACACTTCTGTAAATAAGAACTAGAACACGTCACCGGTTCCTTATAGAAAAACTGAAAAGTAACAGCTGTCTCATGGTTTCATCTTCTTCTTTAGTGATATTATCCATGTTAACGCAAAGAAAAATTTCAATAACTATTTCAATATAATACCAGCTCATCTATACTAATATAATAAAGCTGAAGAGGTTGTGTGTTTGTGTGTTTTTGTGTTTAAATGCGCTAATCTCTGGAACTACCAGTCGGATTCGAAAAATTCTCTTTTATGTGATAGCCAGATTCAAGAGGAATAGTTTAGGCTATGTTAAATTTCGGACAGACCACGCCATTCGCTGCATTTAGGCCCTTTGGCACAAATCTACACCGTTTCACCGATCTGAACCAAAATGTGTATACTTACCCTTTGGAACCCTGCGAGTAACACTGTTTACATGAAATTTCGGACAGACCACTCCATTCCCTGCATTTAGGCCCTTTGGCACAAATCTACACCATTTCACCGATCTCAACCAAAATTTGTATACTTACCCTTTGGAATCCGGCGAGTAACACAATCTGCATTGAATTTATGACAGACCACTCCATTCCCTGCATTTAGGTCCATTGGCACAAATCAACACCGTTACACCGATCTGAACCACATTTTGTACACTTACCCTTTGGAACCCTGCGGGTGGCATTGTCCACTTTAAATTTCGAACACACCACTCCATTTCCTGCATTTAGGCCCTTTATCACAAATCTACACCGTTCCTCCTAATTGCACCAAATTATACACACACTTTGAAACCTTGCTGGTAAAACTGTCCACTTCATATTTTGGACAACGCACTCCATAGTCATATTTAGAATAACAAACAAACTGAACTTGAAAACTATGTATTAAGGCCCTAGAATCATTCATGTCCGTAGTAGTGTTACTGTAAGAGTATTTTAATAAGTTTATTGTTGACTGGCAATTCGGGCTGCATCACGTCGCCCCTACCAGTGTTCTGTTGCAGAATTGCGAAAATAGTTAAATCTTGCGCTGCTTATAAATTGCAGTCACGGGGAGTAATTCGTGCAAAAAGATTTATTTTGCCCCTTAAAACAGTTATCATCATGAACATATTAAGCATCTGTATAAGTGCAATGGTGTTGGTGCAATACATTGAGGTTATCAGCTGCAATAAGCGTTGGTGCTTTCAAATTTACCTTAATTTATTCCGAAACTTATCGTTGAGCGCTATGTGGCCATTCATTTTACTATTGCTACCTCAGTAGCTCGGGACAGCCGAAGTTTTCCAAACTGTTCTGATTATTTTCCTACGGCGCTATGCGACAAAAGACGACACTATTGGTCTCTACATTTCTAACAGCCAATGAGATATAGGCCCTAGGCAGTGTCTTTTATTTCACTTACTCCTCTTTCTAATCATTTTTAGAATTTTGTTTGTAAATTACATATGTCAGTGCTGTAGTTAGTAAATAGCCGTTTCCCTATTCATTATTATCATTACGGGAAAATTACCTAAATGTTACGTCCATTATACTGTACTGCTCATCACCCTCACTACAACCTCCACCACCACCACCACCACCACCACCACAATATATATATTTATGTTAGTTTAAGTATCATGTGCCAGTTCTGTAGTAGTATTCATTATCATCCATAAAACAAATAAATCCACCGAGCGAAGCCGGGCACTACTCCTAGTCTTCAGATATTCCCATCGTGTTTTTCTACACAATATATACGTAACTTCTTGCTAGCTTCCAAAATATGCACTCTGGACTTAAAAGTACACCCAGGGCCTTATCTCCCAGACAAATGGCGTAACTGGCTTGAAGCTTGGTATACAACAGGTGAACTATCGCCTAGGCCACATTATTTGGCTAGAATAATGTCTGTAAGTGTAATGCTGACATCTCACAAGAACACCGTACTGAGTTATGCTGCTGAAATATGGGAGTAGTAATGTTACGGTGTGAATTTCTTAAGTTATTTTGTAGTGTAGCGGCTAGCACTCTTTGTTGTTGCCACGGAGATCCAGGTTCGATTCCTGACTCCACCACGGGATACTTCAGCCTCGTGAGGAAGGACTGACAGGAGGTGGGTTCGATTCCTACCTCAGTCATCATAGAAATGATTTTCCGTGATTTTCCACTCCTACTCCTGGTAAATATCGGGATGGTTTCTAACTTAAGGCCACTTAAGGGCACTTCCCACCTTTTGCCCCACTTACAAATGCATACATTATTACAGACTGCAGAATTAATACAGGTTATCAGACAAATCCTACATACATGGAACATAATGAAATGAACTAACAACCAGGCACTCATACGCTAAAATAAGCGTGCGTAGTATTGTAACACATGTTCATATATATTTTACAATAACTTTTTTTTTGATGTAGCCACTTATGGAATATTTCTTTATTCCTATGGTAGCTTTAAAGCCATTTTTCAGTGTTTGCTTATTAACAATGGACATTGTTTCAGTCGGCCAACACAAAATAGGAACCTGCTATAGATTACTTGTGAGTAATATGGTGCAATCATACAATCTTACTCATTTACTAATTTTGACATATATTAATACCGCGTGTGACTACAGTATTTATATTTCTTTAATAACTTGAAAACAATCCTGTTATGAAGACATCTTGTAAACTTTCATCATGCGAGGGTGGAACCAAAGGAAACCGGACTGAGAGCGCGCTGCTATTCGTGGACGTAGTAGAGAGTTCTCACACTAGATGAGTTTAATAGAGATCTTCAGGAAAAAAAGCTAGTCTGACGGAGTCAGTTTGCATGCTACCGTTTGATAATAGTGTTCTATTTTCTTACTCTTCTCGTGTTCCCCCTGCAAAGTCATTATGGTAGATTTAAAAATAACAAAGAGTGTGTTTGAAATTGTGTTTCCTGCGTGAAGAATCGGTAACAGAAGCTTAGCAAATGCTTCAACGGGCTTTCACGAAGGATGCTATGAGCCGCAGACAAGTTTTTGAGAGGTTTGGGTGCGAGGTGAGAAGACTCGGTCCAACGTCGAACGCTATGCTGTTAGGCAACCTTTTCAACACTTGAGCAAGGCGGGTTGAAGAAGTTGCCTATCACCACGGCGTTCTTTTAAATCTGCCATAATGACTTCGTAGGGGGAACACGAGAACAATAAGAGAAAATCAACACTACGATCAAACGGTCACATACAAACTGACGCCGCCTGGGAAGTTGTTTCGTGAAGATCTCTATTAACCCCATTTAGTGGGAGAACTCTCTACTACGTTCACGAATGGTAGCGCGCTCTCAATCCAGGTTCTTTTGGGTCCACCCTCGTATGCTCGGTGTAATTGACATTTCTTAAAGGAGCGTGAATTAAAAGTATTCCATTGTGTATGTTTATATAAGTAGAACATAGTAGTGGGAAGTTCTTTACGTCAAGCGGGTCTCCATGATAGTGGCTCTTGCACAATGCACGCCACGTTGAGCAGGTCTACAAACTAATCCACGCTTTCCATAGGCAATACTAAACTGTGCGCTTCAAACTGCGCCTGATGTAACGGGTAGTTGCAACCCACATGACACGCAGCTCATTTCACAGATTACCACTACTCAATAACTGATCACATGCTTTTACATAGGCCTACTTATAATTCATGTGATTTGAAATGTAGCGCATGGACCCTTTAACACGTGTATAATACAGTAATTTCCAATAGCATCGGGCTTCCAGGAACCAGTTATCGCACTAGATTATTCAGAGCGGTTGGCCTCTGCAGCGCGCGTGTGTATAGGCTATAAGCTTCGTACGAACAATGAGATGTTACTAAACACAGTGTTGAAGAGCAGAGTGTTCCACGTGAAAGCCACAATATCCTAAATATATTGTTCAAATACTCTTTGAAACTTCCAGAGGGCAATGTTGCACCTAATACATTTACCTGGATATGTAAACCGGGAGATTTTTAACATTTGTGGATTTGATTTCAAGTCACAGTTTATTTGGTTGGTATGAATGTTAAATACTCGTAAACAAAAGCTGTGGTCACATTTACTGAGGAATGCATTCGATTGTGCCTAAATTGCCCCATTCAATAGTGTCAATTAACTAATACTTGTAATTCTTTCCAGGGGTGTATTTTTATATTTATAATTTGTACCCCGCCCAGTCATTGGGCATAATCATGTAGACCGACTGAAGAGCAACAAATAATAATTTTGTATAGACAACACTGAAAGAATGGCTGCAGATCTGTACATGTAATGCAATATTATACGGGAAGGCTGTATATATGACAGTTACGTAATAGAAGACATAACCATACACTACTTGACAAGTCAAGTGGAACGATGCCATAATTCCACTACAAAGGTCCCGTTTATGTTGTTTTCAAAACGTTTTGATGAATGTAGAATTGCCACCTATCCACATTGGGCATTCTCTCAAATTCTTATAAGATTTATACCGAATTCTCCATCCTTTACAACACGGTTATTCCATGTCGATGTAATAACTGGTAATTGATCCAAATTTAAACACCGTAAGAAGATTTCGGTTACACGTTCAAGCGCTCAGCTGAATTATTTCTTGATTTTTGGCACTTGATTTTTAATGATTTATTTGTGCATATTTTAAAATTTTTATTACTAAGCTTGATATTTATTTACACTTACCATTAATATTTCTTAATTTCTAACTGCATTTTTGAAAAATTATTGTAAAAGACAAATATTGAATTTTATTTAATACTACATTGTATGGATATCCATTTTAGTACTATATTTCACTTTATTACAGTTCTTATCTTAAAATTTCACTTCTTATTTAGATTTAAGTACATATATATTATTTCACCTTTTTTATTCTTAATTGATTAACATTTATTTTAAGCTGAATTTGACCTCATCGTAAGGTCGAAACATGTCTAATATATAACAAGAAGTTCCGTGACGAACTAAAGAGCCTACTTTTCTTAAAATTTAAGATTCATGCCAATGATTAATCTATATGGATCTATCTAGAAGAATGACGAAATTAAGTTGGTAATATCGAAATTTCTAATTAGTTCGAAATACTGTATACCTGGCGTAATGTAGCCTAATAGAGCAGTATAATTGGCAGCCCTGGTGACTGAATATATTCTTAGTTCCATCTCTTAAGGTACAGAATACAACATTTGGTTGAAGTGCAATGGATAGCATGGACGTTACATGCAGTTAAACATTGGATCTAACAGCGCGCGTAAAATCACGTTGGCAACAATGTCATGCATGTATTGGTCAGAAATAATCTGAAATAATATGATCTATTGTTGTGCCAATTTTGAATGAAATCCGTAAGTTAGTATAGAAGTTACATGCATTTTAAAATTGGACCTATCGCAGGCTTAGAATCATGTTGGCAACACTGACGTATACAGTTACTCCAAATTAATCTAAAATGCCAGGTACTATTCGTATGCAATGCTTAGAGCTATTGGATGCATACTTTCTGATATATTGATATTAGGGTAACAGAAATAGAGACAGCATTTATTAACAGTTGGCAGCCCAGGTTGCTCTTAAGAATACCCATATTCATATGTGTTATTGTACACATAGCACATACGAAATTTGGTTGAAATCCAAATGATAGTATAAAAGTTACATGTATTTAAAGTTGGACCTCTCAGCAGGCTTAGAATCATGTTGGTAGCACTGACGTGTATAAATTACTCCAAATTAATATAGAATGTTAGGTACTATACGTGTGCATAGTTTAAAGCTGTCGGCCTGCATACTTTATGATATATTGGTATTTGGATAAAATAAATTGAGAGCATTTACTAACAGTTGGCAGCCCTGGTGGCTCTTAGGAATACGCTCAGTCATATATGTTAATGTACACCTAGCATATACGAAATTTGGTTAAATTCCAATTCATAGTGTAGAAATTATATGCATTAAAAATTGGACATATCAGCAGGCTTATAATCATTTTGGCAACAGTGCCATGTATGGACTCCTGCAAATTAAACTGAAATATTATTATCTATAAGTGTGCCAATTTTGAAATAGCTCCCAATGATACCTTCCAAGTTATCCAACATGGAAGTCAAATTTTAATTGCGGTTTTGTAGCAGTTGGTAGCACTCATATAATTCTTAAATACGGCATTGAGATATCCAGGTATAGATTTTTACTCATACCAAATTTTGTTTCGATTGCTGAAGCCGTTTAGGAGTTGATAGGGGGGGGGGGGAGGGAGGGAGGGAGACACACAGACAGACGGACAGACACACATTTGCCCGGATCGATCTCATAAGTCTACTTTTTCCTCATTTTTGCAAAATTTGAAAAGTAGGCTAAAAATATATAATTGTTGAGGATTGATTCGGCGTATAATTTTAAACTTTTAATTCTACTATCAATACGGATATTTATAACATTTGTTTTCAATGGCAAATGTGTTTGCATTGTAGGTATAGTCATGAAACGAGCAACTCACAACGCAAATGGCTTAGAGACATTGCTTATCCATAGTTGTTCTTACTATTAAGTGTTGATTATGAAGTGCAATTAGGATGGTTAAACATTAAACATTTCTTAATAGGCGTGTGCGATCAACCAGCCCACAAAAACAAAGAGATAACTCAAAAGATGAATACTCCCACCCTTCAGCCCAGGGACCATGCAACAATAATACTTTCATACTTGATTTGATAAGCTTGGCTGGCACACATCTACGCTAGCAAGGGTCAGGTTTTCACTTTCGCATGTTATCGTGGCGAAATTCTAACATAATAGTACAAGTTGTCAGTCATCAAAGCTTGCTCATTTCAGCGGAACACAGTCTCTTATTCCCCTGGTCACTTCGTCGTGTGGTTCGCGTGGTGATGCATTTATGTAGCTAATTGACGAACAGTTCATGAACATTTCTCCAACGTTCGGACCAAACGAGAATGTGCATACTGCGGCTCATTTCAGCTGTTGGCTGTATGCCACACGTGTTGCCAAGGTTATAGTTCCACCTCAATCATGGATTATAATTGCTACACTAGCGTAAAACAACAGCAGTGCTCTATTGACTCGTCCATTGGTGTTAACACCCTAAAAGATGTCTGCGTCTATGGTTAGTGGCGCCATTGGACACCATGAAGGTTCCACCTACTACCTTAGTGTTATCCGAAATTTTCATTGAGAAGATATCTTTGAAATAAAGACTTGATAGTAATTAACAAAATCTGAGCACTGCTACTAATCCGTTTAATTAGTGGCGAGGACATAAATGGCCATCAGTGCCACGTATAGAATTTGTCTGAATATATGTGCTATTGTAGAAGCCTCCGTGCTTAGGCGGCAGCACGCCGGCCTCTCACCGCTGGGTCCGTGGTTCAAATCCCGGTCACTCCATGTGAGATCTGTGCTGGACAAAACGGAGGCAGACAGGTTTTTCTCCGGGTACTCCGGTTTTCTCTGTCAACATTTCATTCCAGCAACACTCTCCACTATCATTTCATTTCATCTGTCATTCATTTAATCATTGCCCCAGAGGAGTGCGTCAGGCCTCGGCAGCCGGCACAGTTCATATCCTCGCCGCTAGATGGGGGCTTCATTCATTCCATTCCTGACCCGGTCGAAGACTGGAAACAGGCTGTGGATTTTCATTTCATATGTGCTATTGTAGTGACTCTAAGAGCGTGTCTAGGATTGAGATAGCTGTACTAGGACTTGAAATAAGGTACAAGCCTAGCATTTGCCTAAAGTGAACATTGAAACATCTGCAGTAAACGCTCACTGAGGATGTTCATTGTGACAGCACTGAGTTTCAAACATTTCACTTCCAAATTATAGCTTCCCATTGCAGTTATGGAGCCCGAGTTAATTAGTTCAGCATCCGTCTTGTGATTGAATTTGACGTGAGCGATTGCGAAAACACCGAGTGCCGTGAATAGAAATGCTCTTTATCGTAAACACAGGCCTTCCTATAATGGCTTTACATTTTCTTGACTTAAACAATTCAGTAAAACCCATCAGTCATTTAAATTCATGTTCTACATTTTCCAGAGATGGTTATTATCAGTTCAAAGTTTAGCCAGCTAGAAGTTAATATGCTCCATCTTAAACAGTGATTTCTACTGCTAACCATATCTGAGGGAATATTCTGTGATGTTATCCACAATTCACACACCTGGTTTAGAAACTTAAATTTTGTAAAATTATTTTTATTATTATTATTATTATTATGTTACTATAAAACTCTCATGTTATATTAATAATACGAGAGATTTATAATAAATATTAATATACTGCAAAATGTGTTAATGTATTATCACTATTATAGTTTTCGAAAATATGCCTAAATTTAAATGTATTTGCTCTGTTCTCTTTATAAAATAGACTAGCAACCCGATCCAGCTTCGTATTACGTGATAAGCGCATTTTTTACAATGTCAATGAACAACGACCAATATCCGTTTTACGTCTCGGCATGATGGGTTAAAATCACTGACTGGAATATTAATTATATTATCATGGAGATGCATGTGCAACAAATTCTTGTCAGACGTAATATAAGAATGGCGAGGTCCATGAAACAAATCCCTCCTCCCGTCCAATCTTAACTTGACTGTGAATTTTGCGGAACGAAAAGTTCACAAGCGAAATGAGAGTTGCACTTCCTGGGAAACTCCAAACGCAACCACTCTTCTCTAAAGTTTTTAACTCAACACGACTCAACAGTTTGCTGCTGGCTGTATCTGGGGCAATAGGTTCACCCGCTAGCTAGGATGTAACAGGGATGATAGACTCGCCCTTAGCTAGCTCGTAAACTGTCGCCTCAGTAGTTGAATGGACATGGTTGGAAGAAATTAAAACGTAAAAACACTTATAGTGGGCGATGTGTTGAAGATAGACATATGCTCTCCCGGACTTTTTTGTAGAACTTTTCATTCTGAACAATTCTTACACTCAGAGTATTTAGATATTTTAAACGTTTGGCCAGCGTAAGCTTACAAAGCGCTCGGACGCCAGTTTTTTTTCGACTTTTCCACTGAAATCGTTATTGCTCGGCTTTCTTTGATCATAAATAAATTATTTTGTACAGAAATCATCCTCGAGATATCCTTTACAGAACGGTGAAAACTGCATCAAAATCCATCCAGTGGTTCTCGAGTTTACCCGTAACATCCAAGAATCGGGGACTTTGTTTTATACTAAGTAGATAGATAAAACATTTGAAAGAAAGTATACATTATTATTTTGCTACATAGGCCTATTTAGTATAATAAAATTGATTTGCTATTATTGATATCTTTTATTGATATTATTTACCGCATGGAAAATGAGCACGTGAACTCGGCAGCTGCTTTGCTGCGTCCTCCTTTAGCGCATGGAATAGTAAACTCAACGCTTCTCTGTTGCTCGAATGCTAAAATATTCGAATCATAAAGCGTAAAAATCGAGAATCTTGATCGATTTGCTTAGGCAACCTAATACCACAGAGTCCACAATAAAATTATCTTTATTTTAGTATATATACTTGAATGAAAATGCAGTTGAGTGTAAATTAATAGAACAAATTCACCTGTTTATATCTGGCAACCCAGTAAAAGACAACCTAACTGTTCCTTGTTCTTATGCTTTGTAACCTCGATTGGTGCTAAATAAGCTTAGTTTTTTTAATATATTATTTTTAAATGAAGGGTAGCCTTGACGTGATATAATTAGACGACCCATCCGCGATTTGTTTGCATACTTACTATGTTTGATTAATACAATACCAGACGTGAAGTTGGTCCTCTATGCAGATGACATGGTCTTACTAAGCAGCAACAGGACATCACTACAAGAAGCACTCATCAAACTAGAGGAGTGGTCACAATACAACGACATGCACATAAACCAGGACAAAAGCAAGATTATGAAGTTCCGCAAGGGAGGGAAACTATCGTCCAAGGACATCTTCACCTGTGGAAATCGAACGTTGGAAATAGTAAGCTCGTTGAAATTCCTAGGAGTGACTCTACAGGTCTCCGGACTGACTTTCACCAGACACATAGAGGACAAAACCGTCGCCGCGATAAAGGCCACAATGGAGATCCGAAACTTGAAAACCCTCTCCCTTAGAACCGCAATGTCACTATTTAAGCTAAAAGTCGCCCCAGTGGTGTCATATGCCATCGAGATGATTTGGCCACACCTAAGCCACAAAAATCTAGTCTCTCGACAGAGCCAAGGCCAGATATGTAAAGCGAGCTCTCTGCATTTCCAAATTCGCGCCAACCCGAATTGTGTACCAGCTAGCAGGTACTAGATCTTTAATTGAAGATGTAATGACTACCCACAACCTGGCATCAACCCTAGCCTCCACAAAATTCCCTGAGGAACAACTCCTGAAAACAGAAAAAATAAACCCGGAGTTCTATCGAACCCCGGCTATGATCAACCAAGAATGGAAAGAAGCAAACTTGGAGCTAGGCCACATCTACACGAGAGGCGCAATCATGGGTTTCATCATCGAATCTGTAACAGGAAGGGCTTTCATGAACCATCCATAGACTGTGTGTGTGTACACTGCCCACGGTAGCACCTGATTGAGTGCACACCGAGAACATTACCTCTGTCCCAATGTGGAAAAGACTGAACGGTTGCTATATTGTGTAACATGATCCTACTTACTGTATGGCCTTTGGCTGCAATACATTATATTATTAAAACAATCACATTTCATTAGGAAAACAGATGGATGAAGTCGATATTAGTCAGGATCTTTAACTATATGTGCTTACAAGGTTTATTGCATGCTGTAGAGGAATTTTTGATTCATATTAGATGACTTTGGAATGTGGTGTTACAGGAGAATGATGAAGATCAGAATATGAAGAAAAGGAAAAGGAAAAGTTAGGTTGTCTTTTACTGGGTTGTCAGATATAATCAGGTGAAGAGGTATTAAGACGAGTGGGTGAGGAGATAAGTTTCTGTCGAGTGCAGTGTTAGGCTGGTAGAGCACATACTAATGCATGCAGGAATAGCAAACTCAGTTATGCAAGTAACAGTCGACGATAAGAACTGGAGGGGTTGACCAAGGTTAGAATATGCTTAACAGATTGCCTCGGATATAAGGATTAAATTATTATTTCAGCACAGGGAGCCATGAAGTGCTGCATCGAACCAGTTTAATGACTGAAGACTCAAATAACAACAACCAAAAACGTTATTATCCTATTAGATGCGAACATTTTTATCATATTGCGATATATATCCATAACTCAAAAATGACACTCATTTAATAATGTTTGTGTAGCAATGGGGATGGAATCATATCACCAACTTTAAAATAATTGCTGGCCTGCATATAATTCTTAATTATGTTTTAGAGTCCGGCTGCGTCTCGTTCATAATGCAGGCTTCTCCTCACGAGAGCCGCTCTGCTCTCAAGTCTGGAAGAGCGTGCCGCAGCTGATGGTAATAAAATAGGGACGTTACTCTACTAGTAGGCAGCATTCTGCAAAGTTTGTGATAAATTGCTGCAGCCTGCGGGATATAAACCATTCGTCATGTACCAGGGGGACTTCACAGAACACAGCGATCCTTATTCTCATTCCGTTGCCTTTCATTCGTAAGATTGCTCCTTATAGTCTATCTACAACTGTAACAAATGTTCTTAGCTGTCTGCAGTGGTCTTGGTTCGTGGTCCTGCTCCATCTTAAAATTAATTCTGGTCTCAAGGGTTGTATTCAGCCTTGTGAGGATAATGGAGGAAAGTTGGTTTTACTCTCGTTTCAACCATATTACAGGTGGTTTTCCGTAACTTCTTCACGTCTTCTCTTGCATAGGTCACGATCTCCTCCTACGCGTTCCTAGCGTAATAACACAAGTTATCAGACGAATTAGATGTGATCCAGTTACATGGGGGCGGTGTTCGCATACTCATGATTTCATCCGTCATCTGCATTAAAAGACAGGGAAGGTTTAATATGGCCGTTGTACATTATGCCCTTCATTTCCAAACAACATTGTTGTTGCTGTTGCTTTATTTAGGGGCTTGGCCATCATGGTCGTTTCAGTCCCGTGAGCAGAACTTATCTGATAACCTGTGTTATCTTTAGCAGTGTATGTGTGTTTGTAACTGAGGATTAGATCGGGAAGGGGGCAGCCCTGTGCCTAAGTTAGGAACCATCCCAGTATTTGCCAAGAGTAGGAGTGGGAAACAACGGGAAACCATTTCTAGAATGAAGTTTTACCTCACGAGGCTAGTGAACCCCGTTCTATCTCTCAGAACATCGCAGAGCTGGAAATCGAACCCGAGCCACAGGGATAACCAAAACCTTAAGAGTGCCAGCCAAGTATGCTAGCTTCTACCCCACAAGGCGATCTAACACAAGAAGGCAACTTAATTACGAGAATAAGCTTGTTGCTTGTGTTGCTTTATTTGAGGGGCTTGGACATCGTTGTCATTTAGCTTCGTTTACATGGATGGGTATATATAGATAGAAATTGTCTGATAAACTGTATTATTGTGGTGTCTGTAGTGGTGTGTGTATTTATAATTCAGGTGATGATTGGGAAGGAGGCGGCCATGACCGAAGGTTCGGAACCAACCCGGAGTAGAAGTGGGAAACCACAGAAAACCACTTCCAGATTGGCTGAGGTGGGAATCGAACCCACCTCTTCTCAGTTTTGCCTCACGAGGCTGAGTGTATCCCATTCCAGCCCTATTAGCAGAGTCGGGGATCAAACCCGGAACTCCGGGGTGACAGCCAAGAACGCTAGCTGCTAAACCAGGAGGTGGACTGTAAGCCTACTCTAAGTAACAAAAGTTGTATCCAGTTATTGCTATCTCACAAAGTAATGTACCAAATCGGTATTTGCACGGAGTTAGTGTTCGATATTCCTTTAATATCCTCTCTTGGAGGGGCCGCTATCAGCGCTGGAATTCGAACCTCTATGCGCCGTCCACCCAATTCAGTTGCGATGTGAGTCTTCAACTGTTCAGCTACGTCGGTGGGTTTATTAAGCATGTCCGATGTGATGACAATTATCCGTAAAATGGGACAGCGAGAAGGTTATCTGTTCCATTAAAACAAAGTGAGATGGCGTGGTTTATTGAACAGGAGTACAGGGTCGCAGAGAACAAAAAGAGACCTCATACCACATCACATAAACATGGCGAGCAGCGTAAGGACTTAAAAAGCGGTTTGTTACGCTAGATTAACTTTGCAAGCAATGGGATGAATTTTTGTGAAAAGCAGTTATTAACTAAGCAGAAATGTCTCTCAATAATAAAGTCAGATAAGCATACATGTCGTGTTTATACTGTACATACTTGTATAGCCGTGCGTCTTAAAGAAAACTGTATGACAGAGCAGATAAATAGATAAATGGTTTGATAAATAAGTACATAGATAAACAAATACATAAATAGATAAATAAATACACGCATTAAAAGATAAACAAATATGCAAATAAATAAATAAATAAATAAATAAATAGGTAAATAAATAGATGAATAAATACACGCATAAATAGATAAATAAATACGCATATAAATAAATAAATAGATAAATACATAAGTAATTAGATAAATAAATACACGCATAAATAGATAAATAAATATGCAAATAAATAAATAAATAGGTAAATAAATGGATGAATAAATACACGCATAAATAGATAAATAAATACGCATATAAATAAATAAATAAATAAATAGATAAATACATAAGTAAATAGATAAATAAATAGATAAATAAATATGCAAATAAATAAATAAATAAATAAATAGGTAAATAAATTGATGAATAAATACACGCATAAATAGATAAATAAATACGCATGTACATAAATAAATAGATAAATAAATACATAAGTCAATAGGCAAATAAATAGTTGAATAAATACACGCATAAATAGATAAATAAATACGCATATAAATAAATAAATAAATAAATAGATAAATAAATACATAAGTAAATAGATAAATAAATAGGTAAATAAATAGATGAATAAATACACGCATAAATAGATAAATAAATACGCATATAAATAAATAAATAAATAAATAGATAAATAAATACATAAGTAAATAGATAAATAAATAGGTAAATAAATAGATGAATAAATACACGCATAAATAGATAAATTAATACGCATATAAATAAATAAATAAATAAATAAATACATAAGTAAATAGATAAATAAATAGGTAAATAAATAGATGAATAAATACACGCATAAATAGATAAATAAATATGCAAATAAATAAATAAATAAATAGGTAAATAAATAGATGAATAAATACACGCATAAATAGATAAATAAATACGCATATAAATAAATAAATAGATAAATACATACGTAAATAGATAAATAAATAGATAAATAATTATATGAATAAATACACGCATAAATAGATAAATAAATACGCATGTACATAAATAAATAGATAAATAAATACATAAGTAAATAGGCAAATAAATAGTTGAATAAATACACGCATAAATAGGTAAATAAATACGCATATAAATAAATAAATAGATAAATAAATACATAAGTAAATAGATAAATAAATAGGTAAATAAATAGATGAATAAATACACGCATAAATAGATAAATAAATATGCAAATAAATAAATAAATAAATAGGTAAATAAATAGATGAATAAATACACGCATAAAAAGATAAATAAATACGCATGTGCATAAATAAATACACGCATAAATAGACAAATAAATATGCAAATAAATAAATAAATAAATAAATAGGTAAATAAATTGATGAATAAATACACGCATAAATAGATAAATAAATATGCAAGTAAATAAATAAATAGGTAAATAAATAGATGAAAAAATACACGCATAAAAAGATAAATAAATACGCATGTACATAAATAAATACACGCATAAATAGACAAATAAATATGCAAATAAATAAATAAATAAATAAATAGGGAAATAAATTGATGAATAAATACACGCATAAAAAGATAAATAAATACGCATGTACATAAATAAATAGATAATAAAATACATAAGTAAATAGGCAAATAAATAGTTGAATAAATACACGCATAAATAGTTAAATAAATACGCATATAAATAAATAAATAGATAAATACATAAGTAAATAAATAAATAGGTAAATAAATAGTTGAATAAATACACGCATAAATAGATAAATAAATACGCATATAAATAAATAAATTGATAAATAAATACATAAGTAAATAGATAAATAAATAGGTAAATAAATAGATGAATAAATACACGCATAAATAGATAAATAAATATGCAAATAAATAAATAAATAGGTAAATAAATAGATGAATAAATACACGCATAAATAGATAAATAAATACGCATATAAATAAATAAATAAATAGATAAATACATAAGTAAATAAATAGATAAATAAATAGATAAATAATTATATGAATAAATACACGCATACATAGATAAATAAATACGCATGTACATAAATAAATATATAAATAAATACATAAGTAAATAGGCAAATAAATAGTTGAATAAATACACGGATAAATAGATAAATAAATACGAATATAAATAAATAAATAGATAGATAAATAAATACATAAGTAAATAAATAAATAAGTAGGTAAATAAATAGATGAATAAATACACGCATAAATAGATAAATAAATATGCAAATAAATAAATAAATAAATAAATAGGTAAATAAATAGATGAATAAATACACGCATAAAAAGATAAATAAATACGCATGTACATAAATAAATACACGCATAAATAGACAAATAAATATGCAAATAAATAAATAAATAGGGAAATAAATTGATGAATAAATACACGCATAAAAAGATAAATACGCATGTACATAAATAAATAGATAAATAAATACATAAGTAAATAGGCAAATAAATAGTTGAATAAATACACGCATAAATAGATAAATAGGTAAATAAATAGTTGAATAAATACACGCATAAATAGATAAATAAATACGCATATAAATAAATAAATTGATAAATAAATACATAAGTAATTAGATAAATAAATAGGCAAATAAATAGATGAATAAATACACGCATAAATAGATTAATAAATACGCATATAAATAAATAAATAGATAAATAAATAGATAAGTAAATAGATAAATAAATAGTTAGATATCTCTCTGTGGTTAACAGCCGTGAGGGTGGTTGGCAGCAGCTCGCCATTCTTCCCGTCTCTTCAGTTCACAGTATGAGCAACAACCCATATCTTGCAGTATTTGTCTCACGTACTCCAGTCTGGGTCTTCCTCTACAATTCTTGCCGTCTACTGTTCCCTCGATTATGAGCTTAATCAGTCCATTGTGTCGCAGTATGTGGCCCACGAGGTGATTCCTTCTTCTTTTTAAATATTTAAGGAAGCATCTTCTCTCTCCCACTCTTCTAAAGACTTCCTCATTTGTGACCATTTCTTTCCAACTGATTTTCATAATCCTTCTATAGCACCAGGTTTCAAATGCTAGTAGTCTTTTCCTCTCTCTCTCTCTCTCCTATTGTCCAAGATTCGCTGCCATATAGCGCGACGCTCCATTCATAGGTCTTCAACATTTGTTTCCTCACATCAAGACTTATGTTCCTTGCAGTAAATACTGTAGGTTCTTCTTTTTATAGAAAGCGTTCTTGGCTTGGGCAATCCTACTTAATATCTCTCTGCTGCTTCTTCCATCATTCGTTATTTTACTTCCCAGATAATTAAACTCATTCACTTCTTGTATCTTTTCATTTCTTAACTCTATTGATGTATATATACGCAGACGACATGGCAATCGCCTCAGAACAGATAAAGGATTTGCAAGATGCAATCAACATACTAAGCGAATGGGCCCTGGAAAACGAACTAACAATCAACGAGGACAAGACTGAGATGGTCGTCTTCCGGAACGGGGGCAGGTCAGCGGAATCAGACCAAGTGCTATGAAACGGCAAGGAACTGAAGAAAGTAAACAATTTCAAATACCTCGGCCTCACGCTCCAGGTAACAGGCCGAAGCTTCAGAATACATACAAGAGCGAAAGCGGCCGCAGCAGTGAAGGCCATAAACGACATAAGCCATATTACCCAAATATCGCTGGAAACAGCAATGATGCTCTTCCGAGCCAAGGTCATACCCGTACTAACATACGGTCTGGAGCTTACATGGGAGTTTCTCAGCTACAAACAGCTGGAGGAACTCGAAAAGGTGAAATCTAGGTTCCTCAAAAGAGCCCTAGGAGTCTCCAAGTCAGCCAAATCTCGGCTGGTATATGAACTGGCGAGAGAAACGTTCCTAATAGAGGACCTTCGGTCACTTTTACTGTTGCCTTCCACAGAAAGCTACAGAGAATTACTCCAGGATCTGCAAAGCAAAAGGCTTGACATTCCGAAGGAATTCTACGCGACTGATGCCATGGTGGACAAAAGATGGATGCAACCCATATCCGAAATGAGACACGTCGTGACGAGACTCGCAGTTCATGGGTTCCACCATAAGGTCTGCTCACGAAAGACATTTCATGACCCGGATGAGAGGTGTATATGTGAGCTGTGTAGGAACGAATGCGGCAGGTACCATATCACGACATGCCCCAACAGAACTTTATCAATAGTGGCTTATAGTAAGGACTAGAAGCGAACCATAGTATCTAGTAAGTGTACATATCTGTAACATGTAATATGGCCAACTGGCTGCAATAAATGCTATTATTATTGATGTCTGGTTTTCGCCATTTCTACTGCAGACAAAAATGTTGGTTTTATTTGTAATTATTCTCATATTAAATTCTTCCTCCATTATTTTGTCCATCTTGCTCAGGATCTTTTGTAAGCCTTCTTCATTTTTTGCAATTAGCGCTATGTCATCAGCAAACCTTATCATGTCAACTTTATCTCCATGAATATTCACTCCTGTGACAAATTCTTCTCTTACTCAGTCGATTGCCTTTTGTACATACAGTATATATTGGATAGGTATGGGGATAGGGAACAACCCTGCCGTACACCCTTTCTGATGTGTGCTGTTTCTTCCTTGCTACCACAACAAACTATTCCAGTTTCTTGCTTATAGATATTGTAGATGAGTCTTCTGTCTCTAAAGTTGATACCTGTTTGATGAAGAATGCTGAATAGAACATTCCAGTTCACATTATCAAACGCCTTTTCAAGGTCGACGAACGCTAAGAAGGTAGGTTTGCCTTTCTTCATCTGCCTCTCTATCGCTTGCCTCAATGCTAAGATTGCTTCTCTTGTTCCTACTCCTTTCCTAAAACCAAATTGATCATCAGATAGGTTTTCATCGATTTGTTTTTCTATTCTCTTCATAATAATTCTGGTGACTATTTTTGATGCATGAATATATATGATATATGATATATATAAATTGATAAATAAATCAATAGATAAATAAATAGGTACCGGTAAATAAATAAATTTATAAATAAATACATAGATAAACACATAAATAGATAAAAATAAATGAATAAATAAATTACTAGATAAATAAATAAATAAATAAATAAATAAATAAATCGATAAATACATAAATAGATAGATGAATAAATAGATAAATAAATAAATCGATAAATGCATAAGTAGATTGTTGAATGAATAGATAAAAAAAAATAGATCGATATATACTTAAATAGACAGATGAATAAATAGATAAATAAATCAATAAATCGATAAATACATAAATAGATAGTTGAATAAATAGATAAATAAATAAATAAATAAATAAATAAATAAATCGATAAATGCTTAAATATATAGATGAATAAATAGATAAATAAATACATAAAATCGATAAATACTTAAATAGATAGTTGAACAAATAGATATATAAATAAATAAATAAATCGATAAATACTTAAATAGATAGTTTAATAAATAGATAAATAAATTAATAAATCGATAAATACTTAAATAGATAGATGAATAAATAGATAAATAAATACATAAAATCGATAAATACTTAAATAGATAGATAATTAAATAGATAAATAAATAAATCGATAAATACTTAAACAGACAGATGAATAAATACATCAATCGATAAATAATTAAATAGATAGATGGATAAATAAATAAATACATAAATCGATGTTTACTTAAATATATAGATGAATAAATAGATAAATAAATACATAAATCAATAAATATTTCAATAGACAGATGAATAAATAGATAAATAAATACATCAATCGATAAATACTTAAATAGATAGATGAATAAATAGATAAATAAATACAATAATTGATAAATACGTAGATAGAAAGCTGAATAAATAGATAAGTAAATAAATCGATAAATACTTAAACAGATAGATGAATATATAGATAAATACATGAATCGATAAATACTTAATTAGATAGATGAATAAATAGATAAATAAATACAATAATTGATAAATACATAGATAGCTGAATAAATAGATAAATAAATAAATCGATAAATACTTAAACAGATAGATGAATATATAGATAAATACATGAATCGATAAATACTTAAATAGATAGATGAACAAATAGATATATAAATAAATAAATAAATCGATAAATACTTAAATAGATAGTTTAATAAATAGATAAATAAATTAATAAATCGATAAATACTTAAATAGATAGATGAATAAATAGATAAATAAATACATAAAATCGATAAATACTTAAATAGATAGATAATTAAATAGATAAATAAATAAATCGATAAATACTTAAACAGACAGATGAATAAATACATCAATCGATAAATAATAAAATAGATAGATGGATAAATAAATAAATACATAAATCGATGTTTACTTAAATATATAGATGAATAAATAGATAAATAAATACATAAATCAATAAATATTTCAATAGACAGATGAATAAATAGATAAATAAATACATCAATCGATAAATACTTAAATAGATAGATGAATAAATAGATAAATAAATACAATAATTGATAAATACGTAGATAGAAAGCTGAATAAATAGATAAGTAAATAAATCGATAAATACTTAAACAGATAGATGAATATATAGATAAATACATGTTTCGATAAATACTTAATTAGATAGATGAATAAATAGATAAATAAATACAATAATTGATAAATACATAGATAGCTGAATAAATAGATAAATAAATAAATCGATAAATACTTAAACAGATATATGAATATATAGATAAATACATGAATCGATAAATACTTAAATAGATAGATGAATAAATAGATAAATAAATACATAAATCGATAAATATTTAAATAGATAGATGAATAAATAGATAAATAAATAAATATATCGATAAATACTTAGGCCTAAATAGATAGATGAATAAATAGATAAATAAAAAAATATATTGTTAAATAAATAAAATGAAGAGATAAATATATAAATAAATCGAAAAAACTTAAATATATATATGAATAAATAGATAAATAAATAAAATAAATAGATGAATATATAAATAAATAAATAAATTAAATAGATAAATAAATATATATATATAAATAAATAATTAAATTGTTAAAGAAATATAAATAAATAAATAAATTAACGAATGACTAAATAAATGTATAATAAATAAGCAAATAAATAAATAAGTGGATATACAGTGGTCTCCCTCCTTCCAGGAGTTATTAACTAAGCAGAAATGTCTCCCAATAATAAAGTCAGATAAGCATACATGCTGTGTTTATACTGTACATACTTGTATAGCCGTGCGTTAATTAATTAATTAATTAATTAATTAATTTCACTTAATGTAGATCGGTATGACACCTCTCGATGGTAAGTTCAGCACCATTGGGGGAATGATATCAACAGATATTAAGTGTGAAAAGAATGCTAATTTTTAAAACCATCATGTAGCGTATAATTGTAAAGTACAAGCACTGCTCAGAAGATACACAAGGATGAAATTCCTGATCTAACAGAAATGGTAAGCTTGCCATCTTCTCTGCAAAGCCTTCTGAGCCGGGTCGTTGGAGTGGACTTACGTGCCAGGCGTCATAACGCAGACGAATTGTCTGTAGGGAGGGCTTGCTCCTGAGTGCTGTTTTACATACTTAATGGGACGGCATCATTACTCTGCATTAGCTTGATGGCTCTTCAGGTCTATCAGGTAACAACATTAATAATATCATTCCGTACCTGTGTCTCTGGATACTCTCCGCATCTCTGTTTTCAACGTGGATGAGGATATACCATAAGAACACCTCCTTCATATTTTGATTAGTTCATTTAATAACTGATTTCGTATAAAAGAAAAGTTTATTCATTGCTTGTATCCAAAACTCAGTAGAACTTCTATTTTAATATCTTTCAGAGATTATTCATTGATTTCATTAAATGTTCCACACTGAATTAAATGAATTGAGACTGTCTCCTTCCTCTCATCTAGCCACGATATACAGTACTGTATCTTTATGAAATGTGATTATATTGTGTTCAATCGCATCTGATCGATATCTGAAAAGCAACTTGAGTGCAATCCAATTCAACAGTAACACTCCCACATTTAGCATTCAATCTATTTACAGAAGTCCAGTGGTAAAGATAGCCATCAGATAACCACACGCTTCCTTACACAATTTAGGTCAGATTCGGAAATCTCATCGAAAGCATTCCGTGATTTCCCCCCATTCTGCTCTTTGACTGCTTTGATAGCAGCTTCAGTACGAATACAATAGTCGCCATTTCCGTCTCTCAGCCGTATAATATTCACGTGTCGCTTCATTACACCTCACGATATGGGTCACCAACCTTATTTTGCTGAGATATTAAATGAAATGCACGTATAGAGCACTGAAAAGGGTTTCATTTGATGTGTTACTTCTACCAATGCATTAATTTCATCTCTCATATCAGTTAGCCAATAGCCTATGATTGGAATGTAGCTGATGAACTCTGGAACATAACAAAAGTTTAGTGCTTATTAGTCTGTCAACACAAATGTACCCAAAAGAGCTGGGTTATGCCCTAATCCTGAAATAAATTACATGAGATTAATAAATACACTAGGATGACCAGTTTCGATCATCAAGCGATCATCATCAGATCCATTACACTTAGGCTATAAAATCTATGTTTGAAAATATAGGTGAAAATATTTACAACATGTACAATTATTTAGTTGCAGTATTGATGATGCAACTGTCGGTGGATGCTAATTGTAGTATAAATGATGTTAGCTGAAATGCTAAAATGGTGATAGAAGTCCGGAGTTTGTCTATTTTGATTGAATATATGGTTATAAAAAGTCAACTATGGTTATGCCGTAATATTACAGGCTACTACTTATCTGGTTGTCTTCCTCGCTGGAGCTACGCGCAGTTTCATGTTCACTCTTACACCAGTTGTGGTCGACTGAAATTGGATGTTATCTCAACGAAACTGGTTTTTCCCTTTCTCCCCCTTGTTCCTATGTGTGTCTGAAGTCAGTGCAATGTGTATTTGTGAGATGTTGACAAATCTAAATAAGATGTATGTTATTGAATACAGGTAGGTCTACAACTATTAAAGACCGTGGAACAGTCCTCCCACGCATGGACCAATAGCCATTCATACTAAGCGCTGCCCGGTCTTTGAGGACGTCCCGGCACCTTTAATACTGCCTTTAATGACATCAAACCCCACCCTGGAACATAATTCAGCTTGTATCATTCTTTTTCATCGTCATGCCCATCTGTGGAGTGCGATAGAACTTATTTTGCTAACGATGTTCTTTTCGTCTCCCAAAATCTCTTCATCTCATCACTAACAAGAAGTTCCGTGACAGAACTAGAGAGCCTACTTTTCTTAAAATTTAAGATTCATGCCAATGATTAATCTATATGGATCTATCTAGAATAATGACGAACTTAAGTTGGTAATATCGAAATTTCTAATTAGTTAGAAATACTGTATACCTGGCATAATGTAGCCTAATAGAGAACTACAGTTGGCAGCCCTGGTGACTGAATATATTCTTAGTTCCATCTCTTAAGGTACAGATTACAAAATTTGGTTGAAGTCCAATGGATAGTATGGACGTTACATGCAATTAAACATTGGATCTAACAGCGCGCGTAAAATCATGTTGGCAACAATGACATACATGTATTGGTCAGAAAAAAATCTGAAATAATATGATCTATTTTTGTGTCAATTTTGATTGAAATCCATTAGTTAGTATAGAAGTTACATGCATTTAAAATTGGACATATCAGCAGGCTTAGAATCATGTTGGCAGGACTGGCGTAGGCCTACATTATAATTACTCCAAATTAGTCTAGTATGGGGGGTTGATGTTGCTCACGTCCGTAGGTATAACCTTAAAGTACCCTACACGTGACCCCTGGGTGGTGCTAAGCGAGCAACAATATTCTGGCAGCCAGTCTATCTGCAAGATCTCCTGGCTATCACATGATGACAAGAACACCTAATGGAAACGGCTCTTTTCAGAGCTCCTTAACAAGAAACATTGGACTTTCCATCCGTATTTTACAACTCAACATCGAAAATATCAGCAAAGCCAAGTGTGACTGTCGAAAGTTCTGCTGGATAATAACATAGATATTGCTGTCATACAGGAAACACATACTGCCAATGAAGAACAGTTCCAGAAGAGGGGTCGTATTGCGGGTTATACAGCTCTTGGAGTGACTTACCATGATGTCTACGGTGTTGCTACGTACGCTCGGAATAACATCCAAGGAGCTTCACTTCTGTCCCAAAGTGTAGATGGAGATATCCACAGTGTAACGATACGGCTGAATAATGTCACCATTGTCAACATTTATAAACCACCCAGCACATCTTGGCCCGACGCTGTCCTACCAACTGCTGAACATCCTGCAGTCTATGTGGGTGACTTTAACAGCCACCATGAATCATGGAAGTACTCAAAAAATAATGAATGTGGTATTAAACTCTCAGAATAGGCTGAAATCAACAATCTTCATCTAGTTTTTGATGCCAAAGATCATGGCACCTTCCGATCAGCTGCATGGGGTACAGATACTAATCCTGACTTGTGTTTTGCCAGCTGCAATGAAAATGGATATCCTCTGCACATCATACGAAAAGTGATTGGAATCTTCCCTCACAGTCAGCATCGACCTGTAATATTAGAAATTGGCACCTCAATCCCAATTGTAAGATCTACACCACATGCCCGGTGGAATTTTCGGAAAGCTAATTGGACTACGTTCTCTGCTGAGCTGGATAAATCTGTTCGCTGGATCCAGCCAAAGCACCAAAACTACAAACGATTTTTAGGTGCAGTAATGTCAGCAGCTAAGAAAAGCATGCCGAGAGGGTACAGGAAGGAATACATCCCTGGTTGGAGCGCAGAGAGTGAGGCACTTTACAATGACTTCCAACAAAGTGGAGACTTACATGTTGCTGACCAACTCCTGTCAAGTTTTGATGCTAACCGAAGTCAAAGATGGGCTGAAACTGTAGGAAATATGGACTTCACTCACTCCAGTCGAAAGGCATGGAGCCTCCTTAGATAACTCGGAGAAAGCGCACCAGTTGTTAAAAACCAGCCTGCGGTGACACCTGATGAAATAGCGTCTCACATCGTTGCAACATCTCGAGTTCCAGCAGATAAGAAACACACCAGGTACATCAGACGGCAGCTTCGAGCTCTGAAATTAACAACACCTCGCAAATCAAACTACTCTTGTGCCTTCACATCTAACGAAATAGATGCCTCACTCAAGGATCTGAAGTCCGGTAAAGCTCCTGGTTTCGATGGAGTTCACCCAGAATTCCTCATACACATGGGTAATAATGCAAAGAGATGGCTGGCAGAGTTCTTTACGGACATTTTAAACACTGGGGAAATCCCATCAGAATTCAAGAAGGCAAAGATAATATCTGTCCTGAAACCTGGAAAACTCTCTAATAGACCTGAAAGTTATAGACCGATAGCTCTTCTTAGCTGCTGCTACAAACTGTTTGAGAGGCTTATCTTTAACAGAATTAACTCCACAATCTTGGCACACATTCCTGCAGATCAGGCAGGTTTTAGACCAAGTCGCAGCTGTTGTGATCAAGTACTATCACTCACGTCATATATTGAGGCAGGGTTCCAAAAGAAGCTTAAAACATCTGCTGCGTTTATAGACCTCACTGCTGCCTTCGATACTGTCTGGAGAGAAGGTATGATCTACAAGCTCCTCAAAGCCATACCCTGCAGAACCATCGTTCAGGTTATCAACAACATGCTAAGTGACAGGAGATTCCAGGTGTACTCAGGCAACAGTAAGAGCACAGAGAGAAAACTCAAGAATGGTTTACCCCAAGGATCAGTTCTGTCCCCTCTACTGTTCAATCTATACATCTCTGATCTTCCTGAGACAAATTGCAGGAAATTCTGTTATGCTGATGATCTTGCACTAGCCACACAGCATCAAGATCTCAAGAAAACTGAGGAAATCCTCACAAGGGACCTGTCCACTCTAGAGGTCTATTTCAAGAAATGGAGACTCAGTCCTAGTGCAAGTAAAACAGAAGTGTCATGCTTCCACTTAAATAACCGACTGGCTAACAGCAAATTGAACATAAGCTTCTGTAACCGAGTTCTTCGTCATAACTGGTTTCCTAAATATCTTGGTATAACCTTAGATCGCACTTTATCATTCAAGCAACATCTATCGAACTTATCAAAGAAACTGAAAACTCGGAACAACATTCTTCAGAAACTGTGTGGGACCACTTGGGGATCTACTGCAAGCACTCTACGACATTCTGCCCTTGCTCTGGTTTACTCCAGTGCAGAGTACTGCTCTCCAGTATGGTTAAATAGCCCGTATACCCGATATGTTGACACGCAGCTAAACAACAGCATGCGCCTTATTTCGGGCACAATCAGATCCACGCCAATCCATTGGCTCCCGCTGCTCACGGGAATAATTCCACCTGATCTGCGCAGATCGAATGCCCTATTAAGAGAGTACCAAAAAATCTGCAGAAATCTCCTGAACTACCCATACAAGAAGACATCCCTGCACTCAATCTTCAAAGATTGAAGTCACGCCATCCACCTTTGCGTAATGCTACTGACATGACTCACAACAACTTCGACGCTGTGAAAGTTTGGAAAGACCGTTGGGAAACTTCCACAGACTTGTCCCTACACAACATCTTTTCTGGTGCGCAAATTGCTAGTGGATTCCATCTACCACGCAGGCAGTGGGCCACTCTTAACCGAGTTCGGACAGGCCATGGAAGATGCAGGGACTCACTCTACAAGTGGAACTGTTTAACGTCACCAGAATGCGACTGTGGTGCTCCACGGCAAACCATCGCTCATATCGTCGGCAGCTGCAAGCTGAGAGCCTACTCGGGTAGCTGGGCTGATTTCTTGATCCCATCAGAGGCAGCACTAAAGTGGATCGAAGGACTGGACATTTCTATTTGAAATTGTTTCTTGTTATTGTATCATATTTAATTGTATATATGTTACTTATGCCATACGCTAATAATAGTCTAGTATGCCAGGTACTATACGTGTGCAAAGTTTAGAGCTATTGGGTGCATACTTTCTGATATATTGATATTAGGGTAACAAAAATAGAGACAGTATTTATTAACAGTTGGCAGCCCTGGTTACTCTTAAGAATCGGCATAGTCATATCTGTTATGGTACACATAGCACACACGAAATTTGGTTGAGATCCAAATGATAGTATAGAAGTTACATGTATTTATAGTTGGACCTCTCAGCAGGCTTAGAATCATGTTGGAAGCACTGACGTATATACGTTACTCCAAATTAATACAGTGTCAGGTACTATATGTGTGCATAGTTTAAAGCTGCCGGCTTGCATACTTTCTGATATATGGGTATTCGGATAAAAAAAATGAGAGCATTTATTAACAGTTGACAGTCCTGGTGGCTCTTAAGAATACGCTCAGTCATATATGTTTATGAACACATAGCACATACGAAATTTTGAAATCCAATCGATAGTGAAGAAGTTATATGCATTTAAAATTTGGACTTATCAGCAGGCTTATAATCATTTTGGCAACGCTACCATGTATGGCCTCCTGGAAATTAAACTGCAATATTATTATCTATACGTGTGCCAATTTTGAAATAGCTCCCATTCATACCTTCCAAGATATCCAACATGGAGCTCAAATTTCAATTGCGATTTTTCAGCAGTTGGTAGCACTGACAATATTTTCAATTATGGCCGTGAGATATTCAGGTATAGATCTTTGCTCCTACCAAATTTTGTTTCGATTGCTGCAGCCGTTTAGGAGTTGATAGGGACACACACACACGCAGCCAGACAGACACACACACACACACACACATTTGCCCGATCTCATAAGTCTACTTTTTCCTCATTTTTGCAAAATGTGAAAAGTAGGCTAAAAATCTTCCTCCGTTCTTCCGTCCATGATTTTTGGTCCTGGATGGAACACCCACACCGACGCAGTGAGGAACCAAGCTGCCCGGCAACTGGGTATGCTAATCAGAAATCTACGTAGCTGCCACACCAAGGCGAAGAGAACCACCTACCTGAGCCTAGTGCGACCGCTACTAATTCACGCGTGCCCTTCATGGATCCCCGGTACCAAGGGAAATATCCTTAAGCTAGAACAGATACAAAATCGTGCCACTAAATTCATACTTTCGAACAATTCTCACTTTGACCCTAAAATCAGACGCCAAAAATGTAGCCTTTCATCTATTGAGAACCTATTTACCCAAATTGATTTGTCATACCTGCGAAAACTTTTTAATAATACAGACTCATCTGCTATTTTAGACAAAATTTCCCTTGGCTACCGATCAGTTCAGAAGGGCCGCGGAGTTACGCTGTACGCCCCACTACCCAGGAATGAGTCGTACAAACTGGGGTTTGTAAATAGATCGGTTTGTGCATGGAACAGCCTACCGTGTTCCCTGAAGGCCAGCAACAATAATGCCGTACAGTTCAAGAGGAAGCTGCGGGCGGCATTATTTGTTCAACAAGTAGGTTGTGCCTCACAAATTATGCCCAGATTCTTTGTTGTGCTAGTGTTTCCCATGAATCTCTATTTGCAATATTTATTTGATCTCTTCTCTTGTTGTTCCTCCCTTATCCTATGTAAATGTTCATTTACCATCCCCCTAATATATACTGTAAATAATGTAATCATTGCTCGATTCTCACTAATTGCCATCTTGTGTACATATGTAAATGTAACCCAGTGTATACATATTGGGGGCTCTGACGCTTTGCTCTTTTCAGAGACTCCCTTCAGTGTACTGTAAAAATAGTGTAAGACACTGATAAATAAATAAGAAATGAGAATGAAAATGGTAGTAATTTTCTCAGAGAAATTATGGTTATTAATTAATGTTCTGAAGTTTAGTCGGTCTTGTAAAGTTTCCCCCGTAATGCCAATTTCTTGACGGTCTTTTTTCTATTCCACTAAGCCATTTGTTCTCGACTTTCACTGAGGGAGAAAGGTTGAGAATCCTTTTGGGGAGCCTGTCATTGTACAATCTGAGAATGTGGCTGACGAATTTCAATCGCCTTTTCTTGTAGGTGATAGTGATCTTCTCAGCGCACTGATAAAGCTCCTGAGACTTCCGTTTCATCCAGATTCCTTCTGACAGACTCGACCAAGAATTTTACTCAATTTTTAGCCTATTTTAATTTATATATATATTAAAAGAAAGGCATATTATCATATTATGAGATCACCTTTTGTCCGTGTGTGTGTGTATGTGTGTGTCCCCGTAATAAAATCTAAACGGCTGGAGCGATTTCAATGAAACTCGGTGAGGTCATAGCACCATTTTGTCCGACCACGACCGTGCTCTTCAAATTTTACTACGTCTCACCAATCCAACATGGCGGCTGTGCGAAATTTTTAAATGAAGTTTTAATATCTTGTGTATTAATCATGCGATCAAAGTGAACGTTTGAATAATGAACTAACGCAATAATCGTCTTCTAATAGTTCATAACTCTATGGCCTACATATATTAAAATCAAACATGGTGACCATCCAAAATATTTAGACAGTTCGCAATATCTATTAAGCTATGACAGCAATCAAACTGAAATTTTGTATGTTGATAGAAGCTATGAACATAAGTTCACCTATGGGACTATCAATAACCTGGCGACGCAAAATATAAATATTTAAATGGGCGTTTCTCGCGATTTAACCATCCGAGCGCAGTGAAACTTTTTACGGTGAATGCTTATGCGAAATTTAATCCACTGGCATCTAATTTATTTCAATTATTTTCATAGAATGCAAACACATTTGCCATTAGAAAACAAATGTCTTAGGCTAAATATCCGTACTGACAGTAGAATTAAAAGTTTATAATTGATTTTCATTTATTCTAAGCTGAAGATGACCTCATTATAAGGTTGAAAGATGTCCAATATATAGAATATAATTATGTAGTATTGATTCGGCATATAATTATAAACTTTTAATTCTACTGTCAATACGCATATGTATGACATTTGTTTTCTAATGACAAATGTGTTCGCATTCTATGAAGGAGCCAGCCAGGCTTATAAAACACTTAATATATTTAGTCAATTAAGAATTAACATTTCTACTTTATTAATTTTTAATTGATTTTCATTTATTCAATGCTGAAGATGACCTCATTGTAAGGTTGAAACATGTCCAATATATAACATATATATTTATGTAGTATTGATTCGGCGTATAATTATAAACTTTTAATTGTTTTCATAACCACAAGATGGCAGCTGTGCGAAATTCTAAAATCTCGATTTCATTTCTTGTGTCCTAATCATGCGATTGAAATTTGAATACTACACCTAGACAATAATGTTCATGTAATAGACATATAAGACCTATATAACAATCCGACAGGGCTACCATCTGACAGATTTATGAAAATCCACAGCCTGCTTCCAGTCTTCGACCGGGTCAGGAATGGAATGAATGAAGACCCCATCTAGCGGCGAGGATATGAACTGTGCCGGCTGCCGAGGCCTGACGCACTCCTCTGGGGCAATGATTAAATGAATGACAGATGAAATGAAATGATAGTGGAGAGTGTTGCTGGAATGAAATTTTGACAGGGAAAACCGGAGTACCCGGAGAAAAACCTGTCTGCCTCCGTTGTGTCCAGCACAGATCTCACATGGAGTGACCGGGATTTGAACCACGGACCCAGCGGTGAGAGGCCGGCGTGCTGCCGCCTAAGCCAAGGAGGCTTCTGACAGATTTATACGGTTCTCAATATCTATTACAGCATTTTGTATGTTGAAAGAGGCAAATAACATAAGTAGGATATATAAAAATAGGCTGAATAGTTCTTCACTGAACTACTTGTTTCTTTCATGTTTCTCTACGTCTTTAATAAGAGATCATCCTCCAATGATCAAGGTATCCGAGGCAAATAGGGCTTCATATTTGATTACTGTGTTATTAAGTCTTAATTTTGCGTTCTTCGAACGGATTTTTTGCTGTAGCCCAGCTGTTCCAGGTGATTCAATAATCATTATCATCATCAACATCATAATCATCATTTATTGCATGTTACAGGCCATTAAGACCCATAGCAGAAAAAAAGGGGAATACAATTCTTTATTACAATATATAGCAAGCATAACATAATATAACATTGTACTTCATAACAGGAAGAATGATTTCAGCTTCTCCTTATTATTATTATAATTATATTATTATTGTTATTATTATTATTATTATTATTATTATCATCATTTAAACGTAGTATCTCAACACAGATATATATGAATTGGATGCCATAAGTGGTGTTGACCTACCAGAAATCACTTTTAAACACCTACAGCAGGTTTGACAATCGCTGCGGACGGAAATCTCTAATGACTTGAGCAGAAGGTGCCTTAAATGGCTTTCTGTAACTAGTACTCTGTGACGAGGAGCTTGGATTCAGGCTCACTCTGCCCTGCTATCCTGTTTAATATTGGCTTTCAAAAAGAAGTGAAACCACGACTTGCCATCATGTAAACAAAGATGCTCAGGTGGACATCTGGACTAACACTACAGGATCATATCTCATGTGAGGAAGTTTGTAAGCTATGCCGAGTTGCACCAGTCGCACTTGAAATGAGAGAAATCCGTACTTCAAGCTGAAGCCGGAATAGTGGCAAAGATTGGTTTTACTCATAGTTTGCAGGTGGATAGGAAATGGCCGGTAGGATGACCGTAGCAGCGTTGGCTTGACACCCTGCACGTTTAAATGCCTGTACCCTTATGAGGCAAAAGATCGTGTAAAGTACTACAGAGAGCAAAAAACAGTAGACACCGACAGTACGTGGAACAAGGAATTATTATTATTATCGTTATTGTCTCATATTAATTCAGTGTTATTAGCCGATGACGCGGTGGCTGCTGATCGCGTTATCCACTTTATAAGTGAGAGTGGTTTAGGGCCAGCAATCTAAATTTTCCAGTGAACATTGACTCAACGACTTGTTCGTTTGTTTGTTTTTCCGTATTTTTTTAAATTTAATTTTTGGTTTTATTAATTTTAGGTCTTTTCAAATTTAGGCGTCCACCTCTAAATTTTAAATTCAATTCCAAATTTATATTCTTTAATCTGTGTTAAGAGGGACAGATGACCTCGTAGTTCCTCCCCTTAAAACAACAATAACTAACTAACAAACTAACTTGAGTCAGTGCATATCGCTCAAGTATCCCTAATTTAACATATTGGGTTAAGAGATCTCCTCTATGTCTTAAGATTATACCCATAATTTAGCGGATAGTAAGACTTCGAAACACCTCAGTAACTTAAGAGAAATGTTGGGATGGTATCACATTAGTGATATTTCCCTGACTCCAAATTTAATTATACACTAACAACATAACATAGAACTATAACACATTCTTCATGTGGTAGACGTGAGAGTCTGCTACAATAGAATGTAGCCCAAACGAAGGGAATTTAGAAATTAACTTAATGTCCACAAATAGCTTTCATATTAGTATTCATTAAAGAGAATAATAATTTACCCAATACATTGTAGGCCCGAGTAAAACGAACATACGCTATTTATATTTTTATCATAATTGTTTTTTAGACGACGTGGTAAATTACACATAGAATATTCAAGGTTTTTATAAATTTCAATATCAAGTTATTCTGGTGTTATCAAAAATACACCAATACAGTATGCAACATGACCTTTGTATAATCCATCAAATGTACAATCAGTAGCAAGAGGCTGATGGCATGCCTCGGTGTGCTGTCGCCACGCAACCTTGCTGTTACCGTCCAATCTGCCCGCTAACAAGCGGCGATACAGTTTACAGTAGATGTAGGCATACTGGTGTATTTCTTGAAATACACTGTCAGGTAGAGTTGGCTTTTGCTGCTCTTTATTCTTTTATATTAATTCATTTATTTAGATTTCCTTCCCGCAGACATCAACAGCGAACTTTTACATTCTGTTTGCCCCGTACACTTGCTTATGTTTGTTATAAGTTTGTTCCAGAAGCGCATATTCTGCGGAACCAGCCTGGCAGCGCCTTGCAGCTGCCTTTTGAAGTCCTTCAATTGCCTCAAGTCAAGAAGACTTCCTCATCAATACACCAGGCTTCGTCATCGTCGTCAGCCAACTACTCCGTGAAGAAACTTTACTTGCATAAGAGATTTTGTGTTTGTAATATTTCTCATGTTTGTATAACCTCTTTTGTTTCCTTCCCCTACCCCCTCGTTTCCCCTTCCCCTTGCCTGTCTACCTCCTTCTGGTGCGTGTTCGCTCGTTCTCAGTTCTGCTTTAGCTTTCGAGCATACAGTTTGAAGCCTCTCAAAGGCTTGTCTCCTGTCCATATGAGACATTTAAAAAAATCTACGCCATGTTGTGGACCTAAGCTAACGGTCGCCAGGATCATCTACTTTCTTCAAACATGTAAAAAGCTAAGTACCAATCTCCAATGATTTTTAAATTGTTTTAAAGGTTTTTAATACAATTTTATAGGCAGTGTGTGGAATTGCAAACTATTATGCAATAACCGTCTTCGAGGGATTTTTCTAGTCATGCTCTAGCTTCTAAGCTGACTTTAAAACCTGAAAATTTAGTAGCCTACTTCTTGTACAAATTAACTGAGAATACTTTCTCACACCATGGGATTCTTGTTAAACTTAACACTGTATATAAAAAACTTAGCTTCTTTTTCTCCGTGGGACCACTACTGCCCCATTCAACCGTCATAATAACTCCAGAACTTTCTACGTCAAACTATCTTTCTACAAGTGAAGCAATCTAGTATTTTCCGCTCAAATATGGGAATACTTTTCCTCACTGAGGAATTTATGTTGCATAAACCGCTTGTCAACACACAATTTGCTTTCCTCCGTGGGAACTTTTCTTCAGCATTCAACTACAACCTATACATTTTCCAACGAAATAAACTTGTTCAAGCTAAAATTCAACTAGTGATCTCCATAACTACAATAACGTTTCTCTTTGTAAACATTCTGTGCCACAATAGTGAACTTTTCAAATCCATCAATAGACTATAGTGCAAACAGTGCCTGTTGAATTACCAACCGCGCCGCGTTCGAATGAGAGTGATACAATTGGCCAGAACATTACAAACCCATTTTCTTTTTCCAAACACCCCTTACTAACCATATTTAAATTAATGTATGTACCTTGTCAATTTTCAATGAGGCCTCTCCCCAACTTTGGCGCCCTCCCATTTTTCTCCATGTAAAATTTATTAACTCTGTGAAATTACAAGAAGTTGTAGAAACTTCTTTTTATTCTTTCCTCTTTCTTTTTTTCCTGCTAGTAATTGTTAACTTTCTAATCATTGATCCTTTGTACTCAAACATTTTTTCTTCAGAATTCGTTATACAATCTGTACATCATTGTATTTACAATCTAGTAATTACTATTTCAAATAGTGGCAATTTCCGCTTATATTTTTCTTCTTTTCCTGTTATAATCAGGAATTCAACATACCTTTTACAGCCTTTTCGATTTCCATAAAGGGATTCTAAAAGTGCCTACATTGAACCTGATTTAATTATCAAACTTATAATGGCGTCATAATTGTCGTTATAAACGTTAAAGTTCTTAATCTTAAGCACACATTTTAAACCCTTTGTATAGGTTTAGTGCTTTTGCAAGTTCGAAACTTGTATTCGAAAATTGTTTACTTCTTATTATTAGGTCTGAGTCCTTGGCATTTTACAATTAACCGTTGTTTTGAACTCAAATTAAATCTTAACTTATGCATTGTTAATTTTCAAATTATATTTACTGTTAATAAACTCTCTATTATTGTTTGCTTCATCTTTCTCACTAGAATTAAAGTTAGGCAGAACCCTCTTTACTCTGATTCTTCCTTTAAGCTTAAGATATCTTTACGAAAAAATATAATTTCGAAATCGTCAAAATTCGTACTACTTGTTGCATTTAACTTAAAACTGCAAATAACAACATGTTTAAAGTTTCTCTTAGCTGTCACAGCTAATTCTAACGAGCCCTTAAGGCAAGTATAGCTAGCTCTGCAAGCTTCCTGCTTGTTGAGATTCTTTTCCCTGACTTATGGTTTGTGTCTTAAACTCAAGTTTTTATTCTGTTCTAAACTTTTAGTCGGCAGTCTGCTGGGTAAAAGCTTAGCCTTTCTTAAGTGCAACAATTGGTATTCTTATAAAAGTTGTCAAGAAAACCAGTAAAATTATTACTAAAAGCATTCATACTGCTTTATCGCGCCCCTCTCTGGGAGCATTGGGTTGGTCTGACGGAGATCCAACAGTGCCCAGAAATAAAATTATTATACCAGATTCAAATCTTTCGAGCATTCTTGAATGAATCATAAAAATAACCTTTCTGCAGTGAAAATTAGTACGTTCTTTCCTTTTGGCTTACTTTGCCTTGCCAGACTGCCACCGTTCCCCATAATACCGGAATACCGGCTCGAGAGGGAAGGTGCAATCGCCGAGCACTTGCAGGCCACCTCAATTCACGCTACGCTCTCCGCTTGCCTGAAACAGGCCCCCGCTAAAGTTAGGTTCCTCTTAAGATTTGTACAGTAGATTTTCGTTCCATTTTATTAATTTACTTCAATTTTTGTGGTGGATTCTCTTCCTATCTACCAATACTTGTTTCCAAACCGAAACCCATCTCCTTTTCTCTCCTTTCATCATCCCTTAGGTAGTGTCAACCCTAAGCTAACACCTACCACTTACGCGAGTTTGTCTCACTGTATTTTTCAAGGGAGTTTTCTTTGGGAAGCAGAACCAGTAGGAGCACTTAGTATATTGTATACATTTGCGCACAGCGCTCTTCTAACCTGTAGTAGGTGTCATAGAACCAGTGTTGGCTAAAAGTGAATGATTAAATTATATTCGTTGTACCAGAAAATTATACGTTATTCCCATCGACATTTATCCAAACTGAGAAGAAGGTATCGTTGGTCTTTTGAAATTAAATCCTCTAGAATCTCCTCCAACACATCTTAAAGCTAATAGAACAAAACATCCACATAAATAAGTTTCATGTGGCATAGTAAATTATCAAATATAATGTATTAATCTGTCAGCTTAGCTAACTGCGGCACATTTTTTGACAGCCATTGTGTGCCCTAAAGTTTGGATCCTTTTTACTGAATGTTCTAAATGTTTCTAATGCAAATCTTCTTCCCATTTTGTGTAATAAATAACACCATACCCTTTGTTACTAACTATAATAATGAAAATAATAGTCTTGGTAAAAAGCTTTCAGGTATGTTATGATGTAAGATTGTTGATGGATTATTTTAAAATATTTATATAATCCGAGGGGGGGGGGAGAGGGGGCGGGGGGAGAATTTCAACCTCTGGAGGGACATTGCTTCCTCGGAGACATGCTGGAAGAAATACTCGTTCGTCTCCAAGCTGCCATAGCATACGGGATTTACAGACGACATTAGTTGTCAGACAAAAGATCCATTCCCCTCGGGGCTCACACCTCGTAGTACGTGGTATCCTTGGCTGTCATCTCTGAGGGCTGGAACGGAGTACACTAAGCCTTGTGAGGCAAGACAGATTAGATCCCTACCTCAGTCATCCTGGAAGTGCTTTTCCATGGTTTCGCACTACTACTTCAGGCAAATGCCGAGATGATACCTAACTTATAGCCACGGCCTCTTCCTATCTGAATCCTACCTCAATTGCGAATACACAAACATCACAGTGACACAGGTTATCAGGCAAATTCTACACTCACCGAAGTACACGGGATGCATGACCTCGATGCCGCAAAATCCCTAAAAGATTCCACAACAACCATGGAATCTCTTTGTATCTGACATTGCTTCATAATATTAGCCTACTTGAGCCAGGTTCCTCTCATTGATTTTTTTTCGTTTGTTCTTCAGTTGCTCACTTCCAATCCTCATGGTATTAGCAGATACGAAACCAAAGGAGATTTTCATTTGTGCGTCTTTCAAGTCTTGATTTTCTTCATATTCTCGTGGCATGTGTATCACACGTCACGTTGTCTTCCTGATTGTAACGGAATTTTCTCCTCTGCACCTCCTTGTTATTAGTTTGTCCAGCGCATGGTCACATTGGCTTCTCCTAGCATCCTCTTCCTTCACTATTTCTGTGAGATGGGTCGAGGGACGAGTTGAACACTTAATGAATTCTCTCCTTTCTTTGATAAACTCATCTTGGGCCAAATGTGTTGGTTCTTTCTTTGGAAGACCCAACTTGGACCAAGTGTGTCGGTGGATGACCTGTCCGATGTGGTAATGTGTTGGGTGCATGTCTACGAGGTGGACAGCTGATAAGTAGAGCCCTGCGCGGATAAACAAAACGTATCCGCATCCGCCCCGCATCCGCCCCGCATCCGCACGCTTGTTATCCGCATCTGCCTCGCATCCGCACAACTGTTATCCGCATCCGCCCCGCATCCGCACGACTATTATCCGAATCTACTGACATAAAAAAAATTATTAGATAAAGCATAAAGTATAAAAGCAACACATTTAGACATTTGAGGAGAAAGTTGTTCCCCTAGGCTATGTGCGACGTGTTACGTTTAAAATAAATATTATACAACCATTTTCAGTTCACAGTGTTAATTACATAATATGAATGAGATTAGCATAAATCATCATTTTATATTATTTTCATGAAAAACATAACGGATAAAATATGATATGTCATAAACATCCCAGTCCTTGTAATGATATTCAGCAACATCAGATTGCATTCTAAAAACTATCCGCAAATTTACTCCAAACATTATCCACAGCTTATCCGCTATCCGCTCAGCTATGCAAACTGTATCCGCATAGTGAAAATGTTGCGGATATCCGCGAGTTTATCCGCGGATATCCGCATCCGCGCAGGGCTCTACTGGTAAGCCGTTTTCCATGAGATATGAAACACGGCCCTATAGGAACGCGTGACGGTGCTGCTTGAACCAACGTGTGCTGTTGGCATAGGCACATCTCACTGATATGAACATGTTCTGAATTCAGGACATAGAAAGCTTCGGAGCCATTTTTCAGTGTTGAATTTAGGATAATTACCACGATAGCTTGTACTGTCAACTTCGAGTGTTTTAGTCGTAGGCTGGGAAGGTCAGTAACCTGCTGTGCTAATTTGAAGTACGTACGCATCCGGATAGTTTATGCAAGTGAGCAATTTTATTCAAAGGACTTGGAATCTTATATATTAAAATAAATTATATGAAATTTCACCTTTTATTAAAACTGAAATATCTTGACAAGTAAATGTGCTACGACGATTTGTGTTGGCCTGAGACACTAGGCACGCTATCCATTGAGCCCCGACTTACTTGATTCTATCATTCGTGTATTCAAGTAATTGCGAATATTAATTTCATCGTTTTGTTGTTGCTTATTTTAAGGGCTGCGATATCGTGCTCATATATCCCCGCGTAGTTTGGTGTGTGTGTGATAGTGTGTGTTATTGTGATGGCTGTAATAGTGTGTGTGGGCCTATATGTTAATTGGGGATAGGATTGGGACGGAGTAAAGTAACGCAGATTTATTTCCATTTTTCTCACTCCACGGCGTGACGTAACCATGCGCGTGAATTTCCTGACCAAGACCGCAATGGGGATCTGCGATAAGTCCGTATATCAGGGGTTTGAATCCCGTCGCTGACAGTGTCTACTCTGTGGTTTAACCCGAGTCTTTCAACACTCCCTCCTGGCAAATGCCAAGATAATATCTAATTCGAAGTCCCGAGGCACCAACTCATTGTCCCTAATGCAGGTAAACACACCACTAAAAGAAACACTTGCGATCAACACACACCCAATTATACGGGGCTGATGACCAAGATGTCTCAAGTCCCTATATTGAATTAACACATATTTTATTTTTGTCAGTGAGTGTATTTGAACAACAGACTTATTTATTGTTGCTAATGTTTTATGCTCCGTATAACTTGTCATAATGGTCAGTTAGCTGCTGATACAAAAATAAAACACAAACGCAGTAAATAGAGCCAACCGTGTTATTTATCGCCACAATAAACGAGGACGTTAATTCGGATTCTTTCACGCTCTACATCAATGCTGCAAAATAGATGCTTACAATGCGATTAGACGAGGGTGGATCGAAAAGTCTTTGCCCCTATTCTTTTTTAGCCAAAAGAAATACATACAGGTAATTACAAATATACGCACTGTTCTACGTACCTTGCACTATATTTCCACACAGTCTCCAAATTTGTTCAGACATTTGTCCCATCGCATCACTACATTTGAGATGCCCCTGTGGTAGAATTCAGCTGGCTGACTGTGGAACCAACGTCGAACTGCTGTCTTGGCTTCATCGTGGCACGTGAATCACTGTCCTGCCAAGAACTTCTTCAGCGAACCATAAACGTGGAAATCACTAGGGGCGAGGTCCGGGCTGATGGTGGATGGTCCAGACTCTCCCAGTGAAATGACTGGAGCTTGTTGGCGGTTCTGGTTGCCACATGTGGACTCGCATTGTCATTCTTCTATTCACTATCTCAGTATTTAAGTCGTAGCATAAGAGTTGGCTTTTAAGAAAATTGTGGTGTATTGTTTTGGAATGGGCCTAGTACTTCGAAGATAGAAGTCCTATGAAATAAAAGAAAATCCATGCAGTGCCACAAGAAGTGTGAATTAAAATTCTTCTCATATTTGTACCGTAAATCAGTGCCAGGAAAGCAAACAAGGGAGGTTGGAATGTTCTTTTTACTGTTAACTTGTTAAGTCGTAAATATTGGTTGCATTTCAAACCCCATCTTTACCTATCTCTTAATGATTTTCAATTTGTTTCACATATTTCAGATCCAAGCAAATGCTGGGATGGTATCTTCTATACATAACTACCATCTCCTTTCAACTCCTTGCTGAGATTCAATAATCTGTTTTTGTTTTGTCTGTCAATAATTCCTATGATGAGATTGAGGTCACGAAGGGCATTTGGCTCTAAAACAATTTGTCACAGACTCATTTCAAGTATAGTCAATAGGCATTTCAAAAACGAAGGTTATGTCGTTAAGACAGAAACACAAGAACATAGAATACAAGATTGGAGGAAAAAACTGGAGCAGGTGAATCATTTTAATTATTTAGTAAGTCATTATAAAATTATGTATATTTGAAAGTCTGATTCTACTGAGAGAGACCGACAAAAAAACAAACGTCTTGTCAGAATATTCCCTGGTAAAGAAGAAATGTACTCTGCATGTAACTGTTTGTAAGATGTAATACACGAACGTATGCATCTACTTCCTCCAAAATGAAATCTTTTACTTGTTCAAAAGAAAGCTCATTCATCAAACTTGGTCTTCTATGCTATATCAATAACGGCCGTTATATTTATCGCTACCTTGACCGAGGCCTTTTAGGTCTTTTTGTACCTTCAGACATCAGCTTCAATAGTTGGAGTGTAGCCAACGAGGGATTCGTCACGCCGAGAGATTTTTATTCATGTAGAGATTTAAAGCCATCCGTTCAGTGTGGCCTATACAAAATTGCCATTTGAGGCTCTTTAGTTGGTCAACACGAATAATCCCAATGAATAGGCGGGGTACAAGATATAAATATGTAAATACACTCCCGGATAAAAATACATGTATTAGTTAATAATCACTATTAAATGGAGCAATTTAGGATTACGAGTTTCGATCCTCAAGTGACCATCAACAGATCCTGATCACTGTGAGGTTTAATATTACACTAATGTAATTACACTGCTATTGTAGTAGCTAGTCTTTGGTGTATTTTATACGGTTCGCAATTTGAATCTCGTTATATGTTAGGCTAGTTTTGTCTTAAAGGTTTTATGAATTACATAAGTAAAAGTGTAGGTCTTGATACACGTGAGTACAACAAATTCTAGTATAAATCAATACAATAAACAATAATATACAAAAATTAGCATGCACTAGAAATTAATGTTTACTTAACTCAATAGTTTACCATTCCTACATTGCTTTCCAATCAACAGAATTGATCTTCAATCGGTCAAAACAACAGTGCCGGAAAACAATAGGTGGGAAATTACGACTTTCTTTTCTCTGAAAGAAATACACACTTCTTCAACAAATTACACTCAATGTACACGGGAATATATGACTGCGATATCGCAGCCCCTAAACTTAGGAACCAACCAAGCAGCAAAGTCGTAAAATATTCGTTACCTACCACCCAATTTATTCGTTATTGTTCCATTTAGACGCTTGGGACATAGAGGTCGTTTCAGCCCCGTTGTACTTGGGTTGTATATATTCGTAATGTGTGTGATAATCTGTGTTAACGTGGTGTTTTTGTAATTGAGACGAAGATTGGGGTGGAGGTGGCCGTGGCCTTAAGTTAGGAATCATCCCGGCATTTCCATGGAGTAATTACGAGGAACCACGGAAAAACACTTTTAGAATGGCCAACGTGGCACCTCTTCTAAGTCCTTCCTCACGAGGCTGAGTGTACCCCGTACCAGCCCTCACACCAGAATTAAATTTCTTGGCCGAGCCGAGAATCGAACCTTGACCTCTGAGGCGACTGCCAAGAATGCTTGCCGCTGAACCACGTGGTAGTAAAAAAAATTACGAGCCTTACAGCAGTCGCATATGATGTGTAACATCTGACATAGAAGAAACCTCACGTGAAATTGTTGATACACCAGTATTTTATACTCTTACTAGCAGTAGTACCCGGCTTTGCCCGGTGGAATGATGATAATGTTTTAAGGTATCCTTAGAAATATAATGGACTTAAAATCTAAGTCATTTGCCCCCAAAGACAATGAGGGAGTAATATCTAGGTCATTTGCCCTTTTGATAAGGATGATAATAAAAACTACTGTTGAATTGACACGTCAAACTTACAAACTACCGTAATAGAAATACATATTTCAAAATTCACAGGCGAGGAAGACTTATTCTGTGTGGTGATTAATGGTGTAATGGGCGTAACATCTACTGTAGGTCATTTGCTCTTATGATGAGGATGATAAGGGAAACTACTACCGGTATTGAATTGACACTTCAACGTATAATGTACACAATGTACTGTAATAAAAATAACTATATGGCGGCTTCGGTGGCGTATTTGGTAGCATGCTGAGCTTCTATGCCCAAGATAGCGGGTTCAAACCCGGCCGAAGCCATCGGATATTTTAAGAGCGTTAAAAATCCGTCAGTATGCCTTTCTTCGGAGGGGAAGTAAAGCCGGCGGTCCCATGTCAGATTTATGGCATGTTATTGAACCTTCCACTAATTACACCTGTGTGAAGCTAAATTGGATAGGTAAACAACGCTCATAGATGTCTACGTCCGTTGCCAAGAGCCGACTGCAGTGGCGTCTAGTAGCTAAGTTCCGAACTTGGCCTAGTAGTCGTTGACGGTGGCGCTTGGCGGCAAAAGTACGAACTATTTGAAGAATTCTATGTTGCAGTTTGTACTTAAATTAAAAAACAGATAACACACACTAATACAGTCATCACAATTAACACCGGTTATCAGACAGATTCTACACACACCCAAAGTACACGGGGCTACATGACCGCGTTGTCGCAGCCCCTAAACTTAAGAACCAACCAACCAAAAATAAATATTTTAAAAATCACAGTCGAGAAAGACTTTATGCGGCGGTGATTATTGGTATGATGCGCGTAACATCTAGGTCATTTGCACTTATGATGATAATAATAAGGCAATGAAAAAATGACTACTAAACGAACATGGTGTTATTTTAAAACTGATATAGGTAATTCAGGTGTCTAGCTTCGATGTCTTCCAAAGTCTCAACCTTATTTTCTGGCTTAGGCCTGTACTGGATGTGTCTAGTGAAAGAGCGTACTGCTCGGCAAAGACAGAGAATATAGGTCCAAGCTGCACGAACCTGAGATGATCGCAGATGATGACGAAATATGATGACACACGTTCGGGGTTCCCCGTCCTATACAGATTGACCGGGAATCACTCACTGTTTCGCAACGGCCCTGTGCTGGCATCAGCATAGACAGCAGGAGATAACACGGCGGGCTCTGGAAAGTACTCTCAAGTCACCTCACGATGAATCAGCAAGCTATTCTCACAACTGACCACCCCCAGGGTCTCACAACTTGTGGGACGTGGGTTGGCGACCACGGAACCCCAGCTGAGTCTGGCATCGCTTCTACTTCCTGGTGCCGGGCTCATTTCAGTTCTCTTTCCTGTCGGCCTCCCTTGGTCAACTCTTGTTCTCTTCCGACCCAGACTGTATTAGGGTATCCGAGGGCTAGGTAGTCTTTCAATTTCCTGCCTTAATTGGCTTTGTCTCATCTTTCCTGATACCCTCATTCTTCGAGGGGTCTGCCTTCTTTTCCTTTTCATAATATCTCCTGTCTTCTGCTCAAGGCCCTCAAAGAGGCAGGGTGTGTGTAGACCCACCTATTCTGGTACACCCTCAAGGGCTCATGACTGGTGAGTTAGGAAGCTGGCAACCCCGAGGAATTCCTGAGCTACATGCAGGGAATGGAGTGGTATGTCAGAAATTTCAAGTGGACAGTGTTACGCATCGGATTCCAAAGGGTAAGTATACACACTTTGTTTTCGATCGGTGAACGATGTAGATTTGTACCAAAGGGCCTTAATGCGGGAAAAGGAGTGGTCTGTCCGAAATTTCGAGTGGACAGTGTTACTCGTCGAGTTCCAAACGGTAATTATGTAAAATCTGGTTGAGATCGGTGAAACGGTGTAGTTTTGTGCCAAGGGCCAAAATGCAGGGAATGGAGTGGCCTGTCCAAATTTTAAAGTGGACAGTGTTACTCATCGGGTTCCAAAGGGTAAGTATACACATTTTGTTTTCGATCGGTGAACGATGTAGATTTGTGCCAAAGGGCCTAAATGCGTGGAATGGAGTGGTCTGTCCGAAATTTCGAGTGTACAGTGTTACTCGTCGAGTTCCAAAGGGTAATTATATAAAATCTGGTTGAGATCGGTGAAACGGTGTAGTTTTCTGCCAAAGAGCCAAAAAGCAGGGAATAGTGTGGTCTGTCCGAAATTTAAAGTGAACAGTGTTACTTGTCGGGTTCTACGGGTAAGTATATAAAATTGGGGTCAGATCGGTGAAACGGTGTAGATTTGTGCCAAACAGCCTAAATGCAAGGGATGGAGTGGCCTCGCCGCAATTTCAAGCAGACAGTGGTAGTCGCAGTGTTCCAAAGGGTATATATACAAATTTTGGTTGAGATCGGTGAAACGGTGTAGATTTTTGACAAAGGGCCTAAATGCAGGGAATGGAGTGGTCTGTCCGCAATTTCAAGCAGACAGTGTTACTCGCTGGGTACCAAAGGGTAAGTTTACGAATATTGGTTCTGATCGGTGAAACGGTGTAGATTTGTGCCAAAGTGCCTAAATGCAGGGAATGGGGTGGTCTGTCCGAAATTTTAAGTGGACAGTGTTACTCGCAGGGTTCCAAAGGGTAAGTATACAAAGTTTGGTTCAGATCGGTGAAACGGTGTAGATTTGTGCCAAAGGGCCTAAATGCATGGGATGGAGTAGCCTCTCCGCAATTTCAAGCAGACAATGTTAGTCGCAGTGTTCCAAAGGGTAAATATACAAATTTTGGTTGAGATCGGTGGAACGGTGTAGATTTGGGCCAAAGGGCCTAAATGCAGGGAATGGAGTGGTCTGTCCGCAATTTCAAGCAGACAGTGTTACTCGCAGGGTTCCAAAGGGTAAGTATACACAATTTGGTTCAGATCGGTGAAACGGTGTAGATTTGTGCAAAAAGGGCCTAAATGCAGGGAATGGCGTGGTCTGTCCGAAATTTCAAGCAGACAGTGTTAGTCGCAGTGTTCCATAGGGTAAATATACAAATTTTGGTTGAGATCGGTGAAACGGTATAGATTTGGGCCAAATGGCCTAAATGCAGGGAATGGAGTGGTCTGTCCGCAATTTCAAGCAGACAGTGTTACTCGCAGGGCACCAAAGGGTAAGAATACGAATTTTGGTTCTGATCGGTGAAACGTTGTAGATTTGGACCAAAGGGCCTAAATGCAGGGAATGGGGTGGTCTGTCCGAAATTTTAAGTGGTCAGTGGTACTCGCAGGGTTCCAAAGGGTAAATATACAAAGTTTAGTTGAGATCGGTGAAACGGTGTGGATTTGGACCAAAGGGCCTAAATGCAGGGAATGGGGTGGTCTGTCCGAAATTTCAAGTAGACAGTGTTACTCGCAGGGTTCCAAAGGTTAAATATACAACTTTTGGTTCAGATCGGTGAAACGGTGTAGATTTGTGCAAAAGGGCCTAAATGCAGGGCATGCGGTGGTCTGTCCGAAATTTAATGTTGACGGGGTTACCCGCAGGGTTCCAAAGGGTAAGTATACAAATTTTGGTTCAGATCGGTGAAACGGTGTAGATTTGTATACATAACAGACAGCCAGCCAGACAGACAGACAGACAGACAAACTTTGTGCTTTATATATATAGACTAGCAGTAGTACCCGGCTTCGCCCGGTGGAATGATGATAATGGTTTAAGGTCTCCTTAGAAATATAATGGACTTAAAATCTAAGTCATTTGCCCCCAAAGACAATGAGGGAGTAATATCTAGGTCATTTGCCCTTTTGATAAGGATGATAATAAAAACTACTGTTGAATTGACACGTCAAACTTACAAACTACCGTAATAGAAATACATATTTCAAAATTCACAGGCGAGGAAGACTTATTGTGTGTGGTGATTAATGGTGTAATGGGCGTAACATCTACTGTAGGTCATTTGCTCTTACGATGAGGATGATAAGGGAAACTACTACCGGTATTGAATTGACACTTCAACGTATAATGTACACAATGTACTGTAATAAAAATAACTATATGGCGGCTTCGGTGGCGTATTTGGTAGCATGCTGAGCTTCTATGCCCAAGATAGCGGGTTCAAACCCGGCCGAAGCCGTCGGATATTTTAAGAGCGTTAAAAATCCGTCAGTATGCCTTTCTTCGGAGGGGAAGTAAAGCCGGCGGTCCCATGTCAGATTTATGGCATGTTAAAGAACCTTCCACTAATTACACCTGTGTGAAGCTAAATTGGATAGGTAAACAACGCGCATAGATGTCTACGTCCGTTGCCAAGAGCCGACTGCAGTGGCGTCTAGTAGCTAAGTTCCGAACTTGGCCTAGTAGTCGTTGACGGTGGCGCTTGGCGGCAAAAGTACGAACTATTTGAAGAATTCTAAGTTGCAGTTTGTACTTAAATTAAAAAACAGATAACACACACTAATACAGTCATCACAATTAACACCGGTTATCAGACAGATTCTACACACACCCAAAGTACACGGGGCTACATGACCGCGTTGTCGCAGCCCCTAAACTTAAGAACCAACCTACTAAAAATAAATATTTTAAAAATCACAGTCGAGAAAGACTTTATGTGGCGGTGATTATTGGTATGATGCGCGTAACATCTAGGTCATTTGCACTTATGATGATAATAATAAGGTAATGAAAAAATGACTACTAAACGAACATGGTGTTATTTTAAAACTGATATAGGTAATTCAGGTGTCTAGCTGCTTGCCACGGTGGGTGAGTGGTTATAGTGTCGGACTACCAACCCCAAGATTGCAGGTTCGCCCCTGGCCATGGTAAGTGATTTTTGAAGGCGACAAAAATCACGATACTCATGTCATACGTTGTTGGCATGTTAAAGAACCCATTTGAATTCAGTAGGCCGTGTTCAATGGCAAAATTAATCTCGGGATTTTCCGCCATCACAAAGTTCCTCCATTGTCTACTTGAAAGCGCTGTAGTGTCAAGGAGTTTAGATATCTAACCTCCTTGGCTTTCATAGCGTTCAAAGGAACGACGAAATTCGACATGCAAGCTACCCTCTGGGTGTCAATTAACAAAGCTTGCACCAGGCACCCGAGGCCATACGATATTATTATTATTATTATAGGTGTCTAGCTTCGATGTCTTCCAAAGTCTCAACCTTATTTTCTGGCTTAGGCCTGTACTGGATGCGTCTAGTGAAAGAGCGTACTGCTCGGCAAAGAAAAAGAATATAGGTCCAAGCTGCACGAACCTGAGATGATCGCAGATGATGACGAAATATGATGACACACGTTCGGGGTTCCCCGTCCTATACAGATTGACCGGGAATCACTCACTGTTTCGCAACGGCCCTGTGCTGGCATCAGCATAGACAGCAGGAGATAACACGGCGCGCTCTGGAAAGTACACTCAAGTCACCTCGCAATGAATCAGCAAGCTATTCTCACAACTGACCCCCCCCCCCCAGGGTCTCACAACTTGTGGGACGTGGGTTGGCGACCACGGAACCCCAGCTGAGTCTGGCATCGGTTCTACTTCCTGGTGCCGGGCTCATTTCAGTTCTCTTTCCTGCCTCCCTTGGTCAACTCTTGTTCTCTTCCGACCCAGACTGTATTAGGGTATCCGAGGGCTAGGGAGTCTTTCAATTTCCCGCCTTAATTGGCTTTGTCTCATCTTTCCTGATACCCTCATTCTTCGAGGGGTCTGCCTTCTTTTCCTTTTCATAATATCTCCTGTCTTCTGCTCAAGGCCCTCAAAGAGGCAGGGTGTGTGTAGACCCACCACTTCTGGTACACCCTCAAGGGCTCATGACTGGTGAGTTAGGAAGCTGGCAACCCCGAGGAATTCCTGAGCTACATGCAGGGAATGGAGTGGTATGTCAGAAATTTCAAGTGGACAGTGTGACGCATCGGGTTCCAAAGGGTAAGTAAGTATACACACTTTGTTTTCGATCGGTGAACGATGTAGATTTGTACCAAAGGGCCTTAATGCGGGAAATGGAGTGGTCTATCCGAAATTTCGAGTGAGCAGTGTTACTCGTCAAGTTCCAAACGGTAATTATGTAAAATCTGGTTGAGATCGGTGAAACTGTGTAGTTTTGTGCCAAGGGCCAAAATGCAGGGAATGGAGTGGCCTGTCCAAATTTTAAAGTGGACAGTGTTACTCATCATCATCATCATCTTGTACAGTTTCCAGCCCCAGGCTGGGTCTGTTTGGAACATCGGGTTACTCATCGGGTTCCAAAGGGTAAGTATACACATTTTGTTTTCGATCGGTGAACGATGTAGATTTGTGCCGAAGGGCCTAAATGCGTGAAATGGAGTGGTCTGTCCGAAATTTCGAGTGGACAGTGTTACTCGTCGAGTTCCAAAGGGTAATTATGTAAAAACTGGTTGAGATCGGTGAAACGGTGTAGTTTTCTGCCAAAGGGCCAAAAAGCAGGGAATAGTGTGGTCTGTCCGAAATTTAAAGTGAACAGTGTTACTTGTCGGGTTCTACGGGTAAGTATATTAAATTGGGGTCAGATCGGTGAAACGGTGTAGATTTGTGCCAAACAGCCTAAATGCAAGGGATGGAGTGGCCTCGCCGCAATTTCAAGCAGACAGTGTTAGTCGCAGTGTTCCAAAGGGTAAATATACAAATTTTGGTTGAGATCGGTGAAACGGTGTAGATTTGGGACAAAGGGCCTAAATGCAGGGAATGGAGTGGTCTGTCCGCAATTTCGAGCAGACAGTGTTACTCGCTGGGTACCAAAGGGTAAGTTTCCGAATATTGGTTCTGATCGGTGAAACGGTGTAGATTTGTGCCAAAGTGCCTAAATGCAGGGAATGGGGTGGTCTGTCCGAAATTTTAAGTGGACAGTGTTACTCGCAGGGTTCCAAAGGGTATGTATACAAAGTTTGGTTCAGATCGGTGAAACGGTGAGATTTGTGCCAAAGGGCCTAAATGCAGGGGATGGAGTAGCCTCTCCGCAATTTCAAGCAGACAGTGTTAGTCGCAGTGTTCCAAAGGGTAAATATACAAATTTTGGTTGAGATCGGTGGAACGGTGTAGATTTGGGCCAAAGGGCCTAAATGCAGGGAATGGAGTGGTCTGTCCGCAATTTCAAGCAGACAGTGTTACTCGCAGTGTTCCAAAGGGTAAGTATACACATTTTGGTTCAGATCGGTGAAACGGTGTAGATTTGTGCAAAAAGGGCCTAAATGCAGGGAATGGCGTGGTCTGTCCGAAATTTCAAGCAGACAGTTTTACTCGCAGGGCACCAAAGTGTAAGAATGGGAATTTTGGTTCTGATCGGTGAAACGGTGTAGATTTGGACCAAAGGGCCTAAATGCAGGGAATGGGGTGGTCTGTCCGAAATGTTAAGTGGTCAGTGTTACTCGCAGGGTTCCAAAGGGTAAATATACAAATTTTGGTTGAGATCGGTGAAACGGTGTGGATTTGGACCAAAGGGCCTAAATGCAGGGAATGGGGTGGTCTGTCCGAAATTTCAAGTGGACAGTGTTACTCGCAGGGTTCCAAAGGTTAAATATACAACTTTTGGTTCAGATCGGTGAAACGGTGTAGATTTGTGCAAAAGGGCCTAAATGCAGGGCATGGGGTGGTCTGTCCGAAATTTAATGTTGACATTGTTACCCGCAGGGTTCCAAAGGGTAAGTATACAAATTTTGGTTCAGATCGGTGAAACGGTGTAGATTTGTATACATAACAGACAGACAGACAGACAGACAGACAGACAGACTGACAAACTTTGTGCTTTATATATATAGATTGGCACAAAATGATAATCTGGTAGCAAAAATATCTAGCCCATCCGGGAATCGAACCCAAGATCTCTTGATTCACAGTCATAAGCACTAACCCCACGGCTATTTCGACTACGCAAATTTTTTGCACAAGATGGTGACTTATTTCCACGTTCCAATAATACTGCATTACGGAATTAAGTTTCATTTATATTTTGCTTGTTTCGATAATGTTCCTGTGTGAAATTGAGTTTAAAATGCCTTATGAATAGGCCCTCTTGTGAGTAAAGAGAATGTATTCAGTAATAGTTCATAAAGGCTTGCTCAATTCTCGTATAACCACAACGATTATATTATATTGATGACTGCATTACCGTTATGTGGGTTAATATTTGAATAGCCATTGCGCAGAAACATAATACCGGCAATGCCGACTACTTGCAATGTTTGATATTAAGGCATTTTACCATTTAAATACTGATACGAAGAATTCGAACATGTACCATGTCATTTGTTCCAATCACTTGACACCAGAGTTTGCATGAGCGTTTTCCGTTCAGTATGTCATATACATTCCACATGGCCGAGAGTACGTCATGGTATCAATTTCATTGTTTCTCGTACCACTGCCAGCTGGGTCTTACCACTGCCTGCTGGATCGATCGATCGAGCGGGCAGTGCATACTTCCGTTTTCCAGTAATGCCAGCTAGTACACTTCCGTTCGATCGATCGAGTGGGCAGTGCATACTTCCGTTTTCCACCGCTGCCAGCTAGTACACTTCCGTTCGATCGATCTTGCGGGCAGTGCATACTTCCGTTCGATCCACCACTGCCAGCTCGATCGTTCCGATTCACTTCCGTCCCCAATTTTCAAAATCACTCCACAAAACTATCCAGCAACCGAGCGGAAACATGTTACACATCAAAAAAGGTCAGCGAATGTCGTGACAACATGTGTAGTAAATTACAAACTTACTTTATTGCAATGCATACATCGGTGGTGCAGAGGTGGTTGAAGAAACCGCCATTATGATAAATTCTGGCCACAACGGCCTAATTGAGTTTTCGAGATGCCCGTAATGTTAGAATCATTTTGATATACTCTGTATTAATTGTTGTAATAACATTCACTGTCCCTACAACTGAATAATTTCCAGCCAAGTAGGGTGCATAAATTCCTAAAACCTAAAAAAATCGATTAACATTATTTACTAATATAATAATTCTATTATTATTATTATTATTAGCGTATGGCTTTTAGTGCCGGGAGTGTCCGAGGACATGTTCGGCTCGCCAGTTTTGTAGCTGCTTCGAGACGGACACCCAATGGGTGAGCTACAAGTACCGTTGGGGAGGGAAGGAGGGAAGGTGGAATGTAAGGACGAGGAGTTGGAAGGTAGCGGCTGTGGCCTATAGTTAGGGACCAACCCCGGCATTTGCCTGGAAGGAAGATGGGAAACCACAGAAGACCATCTTCAAGGTTGCCGGCGGGGGGATTCGAACCTCCTCGCCTCCCGGATGTGAGCGACTGCCATCAGTCATGCCGTAACCACCACGGCTAACTCACCCGGTTAATAATTCTATTAAATGTATTACATTAACGGAACGAAGAGAAATTTTACGTTTTCTTTCACAAAATGAAGGATTTTACACATATTCATATCTTCCAGACTTTATTTAGGAGGCATGGCCAGCATCCCTTGGCTTTTATGTGTGCATCGAATTTAAAACGAGGGACCGTTGTTCTCGCCTCTTTTTCACTTGGAACCAAACTAACGGACGTTTCATTTCAAATAGAAAATCTCGCAAGTATTACCGAGAAACGAATTCCTTACACCTTGCCTTGGTAAGAGATAAACAGTTTCACCGCAGCGCCCTCACGCCTTTGTATGGAATCTGTCTGAGAACCTGTGTTATTGTAATATTCTTAACAATGTGTGTAACTGGACAGGGCCAAAATTTGGGTAGGCACCCGCGGACTTGAAATAACACACTATTACGGAATTTACCTGGTAGGCCAGTCAAAAGTGACAATAAATTCGCAAAACTTGATGTATCTCTGATTTGTTAGTATGTTGTTTGGAACCATTAGGGCTATGTATACCCAAGTTTGCAACTCTCAAAAAGTTGTGGAAAAATTTTTACACACCAAAAACCGCGAAATGTTTGGACTTGTTTCAGATTCTGCTCTATAGCACTAATGGGTACAAACAACATACTAAAAAATCAGAGATACATCATGTTTTGCGAATTTAGCCATTTTTGTGTCACTTTTGAATGGCCAATGGAGTGAGTGTGGAAAGGAACGAGGAAAACCATACTCAGAATGGTTGCTTTCAGCACCGGTATTCCAATCTTAGGTCTCCGAATGCCAGCTATTGCTACAGCCGTAATTATGTCGTAAACCAGCTTGCCTACGCTGTTTGATACTAAGATTCAGTGAAATATACAAACATTATTAGGTTACCTTCTTAATTAATTTACTTATTTATTTATTTATTTATTATTACTTCCTGAAGATTTTCAGAGCATTTGTCTATTTAATCTTAAGAACAACGTTTGCTGTCTGCCGGTACACAGCACAATCAATCTGATTGTCGTACCGTGGGAGTATTGGACTTACATTTAAAATGTAATGAAACGAAGCACACCGAGCTGGGACCGTCCGTGAACCCTATCCTGTAACAATAAAGCAATCTACTATATGGATGCTGAAATGCGAAATGTCACCCAGTGAATTGAGCTGACCGAGGGGTAGTGCTGAGTATGGAAGATATCGTCTGCAGATTTATGGTCCCAGCAGCTTACGGCGAGGATCTGATCTTTCACTACTTTATAAGTGGAACGCTTTACAAGAGAACCACTGAACACGTGAGGTATTGGATTCTGGAACTCCACTGTGCTTTTATATCCCATATTAGTTATGTGTTGAGGCTGTCAAAGATATTGTATTAGCAGACAAACCCGTTCATCAAACAGGTATTTTGCAGGATCGAATCCTGTCGTACTCAGTTGGTATTTGAGGATGCGTAAATTCGAGGGAGCCATGTAAGTAGATTTTCTGGCACGTAAAAGAACCCCTTCGGGTCAAAATTCCGGTCGTCGTCACGCTAACCACGCTTCACTCTACCATATGTAGGTCAAATGGCTTGACAGTGGTCACGTGGTGGGACAAGGCCACCAATGGGCTGTAGTTGGAGGTGGGAAGGTTACTACTTTAACAATTTATTCATAAACGTCTATGGCGGAGCACAGATGGTGGGTGGATACGATGATATACGAACACTAGGCTATAGTTTGAGGACATAAACCTAAGGATACGAAATGAAAGGTAAAATATTTTTTGGGGCGAAGAAAGAAAACCATCGGAAAATAAATAATGAGAATGATAATTATGAAGATGAGGCAAAGAACAAGACAGTGATGAGGAAAAATTAATCACAACAGGCAAATCCAATTACAAGAAAGGATAATAAAATTAAGGCTAGGTGATTAAAATCTCAAGAGTTGATTACATGATCCCCAGTTAACATATCACCAAAGAACATAACTTAACTCACACTGACTGATATAATCCAAGCCTCTGAGGCAAACTAGGTCTTGAGAGCTGAGACTGAAATGAAAGTTAAGTCACATAAACAGATAATAATAATGGTATTGGTTTTACATCCCTTTTAACTACCCTGGCTTTTAGAGACGCCGGGGTGCCAGAATTTTGCCCCGAAGGGGATCTTTAACGTGCCAGTAAATGTACTGACACGGCTCCCTCGCATTTGCGCACCCTCAAATGCCAGCTGACTGCGCCAGGTTTCGAACCTGCAACCTTGGTATCAGCAAGCGAGAACGTTATCCCTGAGCCACGCAGCCAGACACATAAACAGAGATTAAATAAGACTACCCTGTAATAAAAGCAAAGATGATGTAAATAAAATTATTTTTATTTAGTCTCCGATCACAAGATTTGAAGAAAGAAGAACAAAAGCACAACAATCCATTATCAATTAACTGTCGTACGTGACATTAAAAATACACAACTCTTAGATTAGATGACCTATTACTCGTGTTCCAGAATACAAAGAACTTCTACTGTATAGTGTACTGTAAGTAATCTCTATGAGACACCGAAGACAGACGCATAAATAAATACTTTGGACATAAACCCAATGGTGGAGCATGCAATGCTCGTCATCCCCAGGTGCGCTAAACGTAATTCAAATCGCGAGCTACAAAGGAGCTAATAATTCATATTTTTTTGTTAGTCCAGGACCCATGAAGTAATTTTTAAAATTCAAAATCGTGGGGCGATGGCGGTTCAGGATAAACTTTTTAAGGACATAACTAAATAGATAATTAGGCTACAATCAATCATAGCTAAACGTTAGGAATTTGTTAGAAAGAGGCATGGAAGATAGAATAAAGTTGATAATAATAATAAAATGTAAATGGATTACCATCTAACTAAGAATGTGTACCTCGTTCCAGCCCTCAGACAAGAATTAAATTTCTTGGCAGAGCCGGTAATCAAACCCGGACCTCCGGGGCGACAGCCAAGTATGCTAGCCACTACGCCACATGGTGGTCGCAAGTACTGTACGAATATTTGCCTAGAAAATGAATGAGGAAACCACGAAAAACGACATCTAGCATGGCTGAGGTGTAATGAAATCTTCTTACTCTCACTTGTTCTCGCGATGGTTCCAGATCAAAAACAAATTTCTTGGTATAACCGGGAATTGAAAACCTAAGAGAGTCTTGGTGCCCGAATTGATTTTGTCTACCTTATATGCAGCATAAATGGTGTTTGAAATTATGATCTTAAAATATTAATCCTACTAGTGACCTAGGCTCCCTTTATCCTGTCAGGGGTAACATCACAATCTCCATTGCTCGCTGTGTAACAAGCATCCTCCTGTCGCCTAGTAACCAGTGATAACACTATCATCACAGCGACATGTTCCTTCTCAATACCTAGCGATGTGGCTCGCTGATGGCCTAGGGATTTTATAGGTAATGGAATGTACACAGGATGTATTTTCGAAGGCGTTTAATCCAGTAAGCCTACTGTGTTACTCAGCACGGAGATGCACTCCCCTCAAACAACTAAGGATGAATGATCGAGTACCAGCCCTCAAAAGTGCGTAATTGCAAGAAAAAGTAATTTTGTACATTAAAAACCCCTTCCTGGGAATAAATGAGAGACCTTGGCGTCTTTATACCCACTGAAGTTGAAATAGATGAAATACGTACCTATATTCGTCCAAATATTTTGGTAATTTTCAGTCGGTCAATAGGGAGTTATGCCCTTTTGATGTGTAACATCTTTCCACTTGGTTGCTGGATATTTTTGTGGGAGTGATTTTGAAAAATGGGACGGAAGTGGATCGGACGGAAGTCTGTAAGACGCACTGCCAGCTGGATCGTATCCCTCCTGGCTGCTGTGGAATGTATATCTCATACGGATTACTTCAAGGTTTGGAGGTGCCATTACAAACGTTCCTACAATAAATCATCTTCAAGTTGTCGTTCTCTGGTGTAAAAATATTCATTTGCTGAAAACAATTATGCTTTATTAAGAGTCTGTTTTTCTGTACCTGGATAAAAGTGATCAACACTGTCATTCTGACGGTAAACGCTCATGCGAACCTAGTGTCAACTGATTGAACACAAAGCACATGGTCGAAGTCAAGTCTTCGTATTAGTATTTTAATGATTATATGCTTCAATATGACACATTGTAAGTAGTCGGCAATTCCGGTATTATGTTTCTGGATAATGGCTATTCAAATATTAACGCACATAACGGTAATGCAGTCATCAATATAATATATATCGTTGTCTTTATACGGGAACTAGGCAAGCCTTCATGAACTATTGCTGAACACAGTCTCTTTACTCACAAGAGGGCCTATTCATAAGGCATTTTAAACTCAATTTCACGCAGGAACATTATCGAAACAAGCAAAATATTATGAAACTTAATTCCGTAATGCAGTATTATTGGAACGTGAAAATAAGTCACCATCTTAAGCTCAGTATTTACGTGGTCGAAATAGCCGTGGTGTTAGCGCCTTTGACTGTCAATCTAGATATATTGGGTTCGAATCCTGGACGGGATAGATATTTTTGCTACCAGATTATCATTTTAAAGGATATTTATCATATCAATATGACTCATTTTAACAGAATCCATATGAAATTACGTGTTGGTTGTGAATCAAGGGGTCCGGGAACTGGGCAAGCCTTTCATGATCTACTGCTGTGCACATTGCATTTACTCGCAAGTTGGTCTATTTATAAGGAATTTAAAGTTTTGAGCGGTGTCCCGTCTATTGATCTAGTTGATCCATATCGTATTCTTTATTTAGGCTAGTGCTGGTGGAGGCTACACATCATCTAATAAAATGAGTTCCGTATTATAAACTACAATATATGTAAAACACTCCCTTTTACAATAGATTAATATTTGTGCCGAAAATATTATAAAATACCGGTGTATCAACAATGTCACGTGAGGTTTCTTCTATGTCATATGTTACACATCATATGCGACTAATGTAAGGCTCGTATTTTTGTATTTATTAGACGGGAAATATGAGACTGCCTGCCAAAATACATGTAATTATTACTTGCACATATGTCGTCCAAATAATAATTAATCCCATGTAACTTACCAGGCAGTCTCATATTTAACGCATAATATAATTGGGCATAAATACTGCGCTCGATAGGGCATGTTCAATTCGACCATCGACTGCCTGGATGATCGACAAGTTGTTGGATTCATTAGAACAGATCTGATTTTCACATAATTTGCCTACAATCTCTTTGGATCTTGCTGGAAATTGATATTTATGCACTTTCTGATCTACGACTATTATGAAAGTGTTTGGAAAATTTTGGGATTTTTGACAGTAAGTTATTTGGAATATTTATAACATCGCAGAAAGGCGAATATGGATTTTTAGTTGATCGCTTGATGTAAGTAGTGACAGCATGAGTTCCGCCCGCTACCCACAATTACTACTAGTACTTTGTGACTCGTGGAAACGGGTTGATTTTTGTGATCTAGTTAGAGAAAACGTGCTACATCAAATACTGTACCAGTATCCAAATTTTGTTGGCAGAGATTATTACATCCATGCATTTAATATTGCAGAGGACGTTTATTGTGAGTTGAAACAGGAATGTTTGGCATTATTTGACATTTTCTTGCATTTTTGTGCAATATCGTGGTTGAACCAAAGACTGTTGGTCGAGCACATGGCCGCAGGGCCAACATTGTGAATGTAAGTTACAATTACGCATCTAAGCTTAAATTGAGACAGTATAATTGTGAATAAAGAAAAAATATTGGAAACAGTAATAGGCTATTTATTTAAAATTACGATTACCGTGATAACTTACGATCACGTGGTTGCACATTATAAAATTCAAGTTTTGAGTGTGAATATCATACAACTGATATTTAAAGCCTGTGGCGGAGTGATAAGGGCAATTTTGTATAAGCGCACTGTGTAACTTCAGTGACATCACATTTAAATCCATACCAGTAAAATTAGAATCTGTGAAATACTAAACTCCGACATCATGGGAGCAACCAAGCATGGAAATCGAGCCCACCTGAAACTTTGCTGCTTACTTGTACCGGCAGTTGAGATGGAATAAGCCAAAATGCATTGGGAGAGTGGAGAATGTTAAATTGCCGGCAGACCTAGCAGGAGATGGCTGGAATCGAAGCCAGAGCTCGCTCATACACCCTAAGTGAAGCTCGAATCATGCACTGCAAGCAGAAATGTAAGTGAGACGACATGCATTAAACACATGTTTGTAAGGGGTGGATTCATGGAGTAGAATAGACGGTTTCACATGCACAATCTGTAGGTAGGCAACGTATTGTATATTTAGCAATCTTATCATACTGTAGTTTTACATATCAGTTACACATGCCAAGAGCAGGCACATTTTTCAAGGGACATCGTATAATTTTAGCAAGCAGACAGGTGTTTTGTAGAATTTGAAATTCATGATGTAGAAGGCTAGTTGACATGTGGTTGTCAAGTTTATAGGCAGTGGCCTTGTGTGCTGAGATGTTTATAATACTGCACTGCGCTATGAATCTTATAATATTCTTAATTTGTATAATCGCCAAGGCAATGATATTGAGTCTGACTGCAGCCGACGAAACTAAATGTAACCTGCTTTATAGCACACATAACCAGGTGCTTGTGTAGAAGGATTCTCTTATTTTTATTTTGACATTGAAACGACGACTTCGACTGAATTAAATGATTGTACTCGGAAGCGAGATATCGCTAGTTCGATGAAGGTCTTTTCTTGAAAGCTTATGCAAGCCTATGATTCTAAAGTAAAGCATTTAAATCGTGTTTTAGACACGCTATTATTAAAATCATTTGTTGGTTATTGAATTTAACTTCATGTTCATTGGAGAACAGTTGATTACCAGCGTATAAGCATATTTGAGTCCATGAATGAGACCAAGTGTATAAAATAGGGAACGATGCTATTGTATTGTCTTATAGCAGACACTAAAAGGGAAGATTGTGGTTATAGCTCAAATTTTTGGAGCTGTTTTTTTTGCCAATGACATTGCACGTGTTTTTCTTGTCGGCTGATGATGGAGACTGACGAGTCATTGTGTTATTGAGGTGACATGCACTTAAGGTGACAGTGTTCACTGGTATTCTACGATTTTAGTTGGTTCTTTCCCTAAACATAGTTACACTAAACAAAGTTCATGGTCAATAAAGCTTATAATCATACTTTTAGGTATAAATTGAATTAAACTTGAATTTAATAATCAAGTGGTAGGAGTTTTGGAAGAAAAATATTACTTATATAATTTTGGAATCTAAATACGAGTTGAATGCTAAACTTAAATTTTCTTTTCTTGACCAACACATTAGAATTTGCTATATACGACTTGTTTTATACATTCTGACTTGATCCCAATTTTGAGACGACGATCGATTGATGTTATGATAATGTGAAAGCATGCATTACATTGATAACGCAACGTGAGTCGTGGCGTCCCGCCATAGCTGTTGCCGACGTAATATTTCCTCTTTCTACACTTATGACCATTTACCGCAAAGAGCGTGAAATGGGTGCAGGCAGGGACGCCTATTACGTAAATATTAGGAGGGCCAATGCCTATTGTTATTCATTTGTGTTGTACTAGATTATTTTTATGATAGTATCAGATTGTGATTAGTTTTGATTTTTAATTTGTAATAAACACTTATAATTTATTTCTATTTAACGTCAATCAGGGTTAGCTTAGATGGATAACGAAAAATAAATGTTGGAGATGACGTCATCATAACGTAGATATTGATATTGTATTCGTAAATGTAAATGAATATAGCATTGTGGACAAGTTAAATGTCTTGCTTTGCCAAACATTCATGGAAGTTATTATTATTATTATTATTATTAGTTTCCGATGTATTGCGTAGGGTCTATTTACATGTCACTCTCTTAGTTGTTATATATCGATTATTGTGGTTAGGACTTCGAGAGGCTTAATGTAGATTTTTAGCTAGGATTACTATTTCCTTTCAGGGCAGATTAGTTCGGACTAGACGATTTTTACCTCTCTGAAGTAGGCTATGGATCTGTTCTTTTTGTCAATAAATTTGGAAGGATTTTAACGAAAGCCTGGCTTCTGTCTTTCATGGTTGTGTTTTTGTTGTTGTTGATGTATTCCTCTGGGCTGATTTAAAATAGTAACTCTCCTATTCCCGACACCCCCGAGTGCAATTTTTTGTGCTGAACCAGTCCAAGAATGCGTCGTGCCTCCGAGTTGTGTGTTGGTTGGAAGAGGGTCTTGGAAGGGCCGTTTGAACCCGATGGCTTCCCCAAATCCTTATCTAATGGGCACATAACGTGCTGACCGACTGTAACTTAACATTTAATCATAACAATTACTCTTTCTTGAACCCCATTCAAAAAATATCAATACTTAACTATTAATTGTTTGATAGGCAACACTGAAATTCGATTCAAAGTTTTCAGTAATGTTATTATTACAGTATTATTATTTTAAGCAATTCTCCCAATAAATGGAAGACGTTAAGCAAATAACTCAATCAACTTCCTTTTTTTGGTTCTTCTTGTTGTTACAATAGGCTTTGATTCTTTCCAAGAAGACGTATTTACGTTCTTACGACCACTTTGGTCTGTACTGTTTTTGTTTTGGTTGCTCTGATGTAACTTCCCATTTGTTTACTTTGTGTCTGAATGTGTCCCTTTCTGTTGAACTTATGTTTGCATTTTTGAGGTCCTTTCGAAGTTCTTCTAGCCAAGGTTTTGAGTTCTTGAGTGAAGTTACAGTATATATTATCCTCTTCGTCATTCGGGTAGTCCAAAGAATTTAATCATTATTCTTATCATTCTTTTTGTTCTCACTTCATTAAGGCCAACTAAGGACCACGTAATTTCAAATGTATTCTTTTAGCTTTAAAATTAGTCCAGTATTCCTTCTTTCGTAGATGGTGTTGTTTCTTTCTCTCTTTAATCCACGCCTCTCTAGTTTTCATCGTTATCAACGTAATCCGTATTTTTCCACATCGTGTCAGTAATTTTCTGCCCAAGTATATAAATCCTGGTTATGCCGTCTTCTAAACTCACCATTCTCTTTAACTGGATCTAAGATTTCTCTCAAAATTTTCATTTTCTTTGTTATCAATATCATCATTATTATTATTATGTATATTATTATCATTACTATTATTATCATCATCATCATCAATACCATTCTTATTATTATTATCTACCTATTAGTCTATCATAATTTTATCATTGTTATTGTTATTGATTTATTATTATCATTGTATTTATTTATTACAGTAGAAGTACGATAATCCGGCACGTTCGGGACCGGCTCGGTGGCGGACTACCGAAAATTCCGGTCTATCGGGCGGTGCCCCTTCTTTTATTGTAGACTTTGCCGTAAAACAAATGTACTTTGTTTTTTAACTACATACATACATACATAAATCGTAATTATAAGAACAATTAGGTTAATACATAATTAAACTACAAATACAGTATGCAAATACAGTACAACAAAGTTTATTTTACATTTCATATAATGTATGTACACGTACTGTAAAACATATTTCACTTAGATTTAAAAACGTCACGAATGTCTTTTTGTTTTCTTGACTTTTGGCGTTTAGTATAAAATTTATTTCTAATGATATGGAAACCAATAATTTCTGAAGCACTGTAGCTAGTACTAGCCTCAGCAAAAGAGATACACTTATTTAGTGATTCTGCAGCTTCTGCCCAGCTGATTTTTTCCTTTTCTTCTGTTTCGGCATCTGAGTCACTTTCTTCAAGATTTTGAGTAGGCTGAGGGTTTACTACACTGTTAATAATGTCCTCATCGGTTAGTTCTTGTTCAACAGGCTCATTCTCGTCGATTTGAAGCCACTCCTGTACCTCATCTTCAGGCAGGTTTTTCAAGGGATTGTCAGCACTTCTAACGACATCCAAGACTTGGGTCAGAGAGTCTTGATGGTTTTCTTCCTCATCAGTCTGTAGAGTTAGGTAAGATGCAGGGTTTGCAGCTGGCCAAAGTTTTCTCCAGCATTTTTGGAGTGTTGTATTTTTTACTTGGTTCCAAGACAGTGCAATAGCATAGACGGCATCTTTTACTGTAAACTTTTTTTGAAAATCAGTCACATCACAGTCGGCATTTAACAGGCCTTGAATAAAAGACCTTCTATAAAAGCATTTAAAATTTTGAATAACCCCTTGGTCCATGGGTTGAATCAAAGGTGTTACGTTAGGTGGGAGCAGAGTAGCAACAATATTTCCAGAAACTAACTCATCTACTGGCGGGTGGGCTTTGCAATTGTCCAAAAGAAGGATGGCTTTAGTATCTTCTGGTAGACCAAGGCTTTTGAAGAATTCCTTGACCTGAGGCACAAAGTGGTGAAAAAAAACAGTCTTTAAAGAGGGCGGCAGTCATCCACGCATTTGATTGAGCATCGTATTGGACAGGCAAGTGTGTAACATTCTTAAAAGTCCTGGGTTTTTAGATTTACCTATCACAAAAGGGGTCACTCGGTGGTTTCCGGACGCATTAGCACATAGCAAAACGGTTAATCTGTCTTTGTTTTTTTTTTAACCCTTGGCTGCTTTTTCTCCTCCCCCAGCTAGTGTAGATGTTGGTAAACATCGCCACAATATCCCTGTTTCATCAGCGTTGTAAATCTGTTCAGGTGTTAAATCATTATCAGCCACGATTTTCTCAAACTCATCTTTGTATTTTTCTGCAGAGTTTTGGTTTGCTGAAAGTGTTTCTCCAGTTACATCAAGTCTTCGAATTCCATGCCGAAACTTAAAGTTTCTGAGCCAACCATCAGAATAATTACATTCACTTTCAGCAACTCCTAAATCTTGGCCGAATTTCTTTGCCATTTCAACAATCATTGGCCCTGTTACCGGCTTTCCTTCAGAACGTACTGCTCTAAACCATTTGAACAATACACTATCTAGCTGTTCCAGTTTTTTTATGTTTGTCTAGAAGCCAATTTTTCAGTTGTTACCGATTGAGAAACAAACTTCATTAGTTCATCTTTTTGTTTTTTAATGTCATAAATAGTTGATGAGCCAATATTAAACTCATTCATTAAAACATTTCTATTCTCATCTTTTTCTAGCCGTTTGATGATTTCTAGTTTCTGATTGAGAGTCAGTGTTACGTGTTTCCGTTTCTCTCCTTTTGAACTCGAAGGCTTAGGTTTTGAAAACATGGTCACTGTGTACAGTTAGAACGAAACTCACTTTGTTTATAAACAGTTTCAAAAGTTACGTACGTCACTACAGATGAACTGTATTACAGTAGAGAGTACTGAGACATTTTACTGCGATGTGAAAGGACACAAAACAACATCGCACAAAAAAATGGCGAAGACGCTTCGTGATTGATAAACTGTGCTGCACTGCTCCTGTATTTGTTGTGACAGCTGAGACTAGCCAGCCGCTAATTGTTTCCGAACAATACCGAGCGCTTCCGGATGATCCCGAACTACCCCGAAAACTTCCGAATAGCTCTCGAGCGTTTTTATTTGCTTTAAAGACACACTTTTAGAGAAAACCAAAATTTTTACAATTTTCCGGAGCGATGCCGGACTATCGGGCATTCCGGACTGTTGGATGCAGGACTAATGGACTTCTACTGTATTATTATCCCTGATTAAAGTGTAATCTTATAAAACGAAATTAATACTGCAAAAGTAATTAACATTTCAGCATGCAATAGTGAATTGAAAGAACAATGCTTCATGGTGTTCGGGTAGTGCACCTGCCTCTCACCGCAAGGTCCCGGGTTCGATTCCCGGCCCCATCAGAGATTTTAGAAACTGACGTGAGGGCTGTAACGTGGTGTACTCAGACTCGCGAGGACAATTGAGCAGCTGTCTGACTGGGTGGCAGCGCCTCGGTCAGGAAAACTAAGATTAACGGAGAATGAGACCCGACGCGCTCACCACACGTTATCCGCAGTCAAATGGTTGGGCAGCGGTCGCTTGGTATAGGCCCAGGTTCTTGATGGGCTGTGGTGTCATGGAGTTTGGTTTTGTTTCTTACAGGAATTAAATCACCAGCTTCAATGTTCAGAAGATAGTGCAGAGTCATGTACCACCTACGCGTGGCATAATGCTTATGGAAATTGTGAGAGGATATTCAATGCATGTCGGGAGCCGATGAGCGATAAGCAGTAATATACTGTAAATCAATGCTACTGAACCTCCGTCCTCAGTGGTACACCATGACACTGAATAACGATTAGCCATGAATCATAATGATCAATTTCATCAGTTAGGGCTTAAATTCTGAGCTAGTTGTGTCGATAATCACAAGCAGGTCTGTGAAGAATCTCTTGTAGCTCAACATATTTTCAGGTCTCATTTAAAAGCATTCTCTCGCTTTGTCTAGTCTTAACACTATCTCCTCATTTATCATCATTTCTAATTCAACGAGTACGTATTATGATGCCTGTCTAGAAGGTCCTGGGGTTGATTCCAGGCTAGGCCAAGAAATTAAATTTTGGCTTAGAGCTGGTGTGGACTACATTCACCCTGGGGAAGGCAACTGGCCGAATAAAACTCATTAACGAGGTTTTGGAAATCTCCACACGATGGCCCCATCGTGAGGACGCAGAATGCAATGATATTAGTTATGTACGAGTTACGTATTAGATCCAGAAGTTCTAATCTCTCTCTCATGCTCTGCCCAAGGTTGTAGGATCGAATTCTAGCGTATTCAGCTGGCATTTGAAGGCGCGAAAATACGAAGGAGCCGTGTCAGCAGATTTACTGGCACGTTAATGATCCCCTATGGGGCAAAATTCAGGCACCACGGCGTCTCTGAAAGCCTCGGTAGTTAAAAGGGACGTAAAACCAATAGTATTATTATTATTATTATTATTATTATTATTATTAATAATAATAATATTTACAACGTTATGCCAGTCTAAGGAGTGCGTTTGAACCTATCTAGCTCATCTTGCTTTCTTGTCCTCACAAGATCTCTTCATCTACTCGCTAATCCTTTGTATGTAATGTGTGGGTGGTCTGAAAATTGATGATTGTCGACAAGTTCTCTAAATTTAGAACTATCCAGTACCATATCACTTAAGATGTCTATTTCCTGAAGGTCTCTTTCAACTTCAAGCAGCCAGTTGTCCTTAGCTTTCTTTGAGAGAGTGAGATTTAGAATTCTTTTAGTCAGTCTGTGATCACTCATTCTGAGAATGTGACCATACAATTTCAAACGTCTTTTCCTGAATGAGGATTGAGGGACTTGTAAAGTAGTTAAGCCATGAAAGGCTTATTATTGTTATTATTATTATTATTATTATTATTCTTGCTTCGTTACGGCCAACTAAGGACCAAGTCATGTCAACTGTTTCTTCTGAATTTTAATGTTGGCCCAGTACACTTTTATTCGCTATTATTATTATCTCTCTCATGCCATGTTCTAGAAACAATTAATTTCTTATTTTTAGGTCCTGTTTTATTATTACGGCAGTATGAATTATCAACACTACACGATCAGCATTAATCATATTTTATTAATTTTGAAACTTGCTATACAAATATCTCTTATCCCTTGTAGAGGTAGCCATAACCTCGTTCAGAGAGGGGTAGGGTTAATTTATTATCCCTGTAGTTTCAAATATAATCTATTGATACTTCCTTTACGTTTCTCTGACCAGAAACAGGTAACGGACGAATATCGCGAGGGCAGACCCGCAACGTCCAGGACCCGTCCAAATGTCAACAGTGTGAATGCGATCATTAGACAGAACTGGCGCATTCAACTGAGAGAAATCGCGAGCTGCACGTGGAATTCATGCCGAAAGGAGCGACGATCAACGCGTCGTCGTATTGTCAAACGTTGCACTGGTTGCGTAAAGCAATTAAAGAGAAGCGCCGGGAGAAATTGAGCGCCGGTGTGATTTTGTTGCACGATAACGCAACACCTCACAAGGCCCGCCAAACGAGCGAACTGCTGCAGCGATTCAAGTGCGAGGACTGGCAACATCCACCCTACAGTCCCGACCTGGCGCCATGTGACTTTCATCTGTTCGGTAAGCTCAAAACGGAGCTCGGTGCTCGAAGTTTCCAGACCGATGAGGATGTGAAGGCCGCTGTCTCCGTGTGGTTGCAGAACGATGGAGGAACTTTCTATGCATCCGGCATCGACAAGTTGGTTGTGCGTTCGCAGACATGTTTGGAGTCTCTTGGAAACTATGTGGAAAAGTGACGTTACAATGTATGTCGTTATAGACGTGTTGCTGTTGTATAGGTGGTGTAATAAATGGCCATAACTGATCTGCCCTCGTAACATATGGACTAGAAGAACAAAAGGACAAAATAAAGGAAGAAGGAATAAAAGACAGTGGAAGGAAGCGCCCTCAACCCTCGAAGAATGAGAATTGAGGGACTCGGAAAGAAGTAATGAACCCATATACTGTTGGTTCAAGCGCCGAATCAATCATTTATTGGTAAAAGAAGGAAGGAAAACTACAGTCCTTAGAATGACTTGGAAAGATTCTATGCAAGAGGACTGGTTTAATCTTGTGCAAGAGTAAGAGACCAGGTGGCCAGGAAATGATATCACGCGTGACGCACCGATAAGCAGCGATCATGGCTATAATTAGAACGAGAGGAACTTTCCGTTCGGAGTGAGCGAGAGAAGGTTTCGGAAATTGAGCTTACGTTGCAGTAAAATGGCATCCTCGCAGTTGTGCAAGAGGAAGAATAATTAGATTTAAGCCATTTGCGAGCATATAATTAACAAAAGAAATACATCATTGTGAATCATTTCGGAATAGAGATTTTTGTGTGGGAAAAGATGTTATAATAATTGCCCAGGAAAAAAGTGCAAATGCGGCATTACGTAATTAAAAGTTCCCCGAGACCCGAGGAGACCGACATATCATGTGAGTAACCATTTCATTATGTGATGTGTTGGGGAAGATTTGTGTACAATCCACCTGAGAATGAGAGAATAGGGATATTTTTGAATAACAAATAACAGAATAATAGCGCGATCTGAACGATAAAAATTGAAAAGTATAAGATAAGGTAAGGTAAGGTAAGGTATAAAATATTCTGTGAAATGAATAAATCCCTGAAATGAAATAAAATATCAGTGTATGTGATAAATGATTTAATTATATGAAAGCAAGCGTAATAATAATAATAATAACATTGATATAAATGAATAAAGATTGTGATAAATTATATGAAAGTAGTAGCTTTTGAGCTCCTTTAAAGGAATAAATACATGTTGTGAACACATGTTTCTTAAGATAAAGCGATTATTGCACGGGAGAGGATTAATATAAAATTGAGATGTATAATCAAATGGTGATTTTTGAATTTATCAGTTCTTTGAAGGCAATTTGGCAATAAAGGATAAGCGTAATGTAGCGCATTGAAGTAAATTTGTCACGCTAGGAATGCGTTGAACCTAAGTATACTTGGTAAATTTAATTATGAGGGGCAGTTGGTCGGGGTAATTGAGCTACAGTAAGTCCTCCAAATAGTGATGTGTTCACGAGGCCATTGTGTGTGTTGTAATATAAAAGGGTGCGAAATAATTGTATTATGAGCGCGAGTGTAAGGCAAAGGCCTGCTATAAGTCGCTAATGTATAAGTCCTCCAGTATGGGATATGGTTCCCGAAGCATTTGAAAGAATCGAACCCAGATTCGTTTATGTGAAGCCCCTAAATATTTGTTGTTGTATTGAATTATTCTTACCCACCAATGAGGACACTTCATAATTAATAAATGCCAAGGTAATAAGAATGGGTCTAGTGAACCTAAATATGTTGTTAAAATAAGTAGAATGAAGCCTTGTTTGTTCAAAGAACTGCATTTAAGAAAAAGCTGTATGAAAGCAGAGGGTAGCTCGCCTCCTGCGAGTCTGACCGTAATGTTCCTGCTCCCCAAAAATAAATCACGCCAAGTGGCCAAGGCCAGACCTCACCATTAACGGAAGTGCGGTAGGTCTGTGAGCCGTCTGTTTTGAAGTTATAATACACAGAGTGTTTAGAGTTGGTTTTAACGACCCGGTCTTCGAACCGAGGTTCTTGTAGATGACAATTACCGCGTGCAAGTTCAGATCGTTGCTTTCTATTGATATGATGGTCTTTTAAGACAAATAATGATAAATCCCTAATGTAATGTTATATAATGGAGTGATTCACGAGTTCAGTGAAGACAATTAGATTCCGGGAGTGATATTAATTTTTGGCATGTTCAAGTAGTCTTCAGTAGCTCGGGAGTACGCAATTGTTTTCCCAATCACTGTAGTGAATTGTTGATTTGAGAGAGATGGTAACATAAGAACATTGTGAAAGCCCAAAGTTTAAGTAAATGAGTAACAGTACTTTAATAAGAATTATTTATTGTTTTAATTATAAAATACTCATATAATAAGAAGTGATGTGTAGTAAAAGGATAACACAGTTTATATTGAAAAGTATCGAGCCTATTGGAGCTCTTGATTGTATTGAATTTTAAAAGGACACTATATGGAAGTGAAAAGAAATATGAGTTGGTTGGTTTATGAGATACCATTTATTATGATTTAACCTTTGTTTTATTATGTATTCCTTGTTCACTCTGAACAAGTTAGAATTATGGGTCAGTATTTTATGTGTTTAATTTGTTGTAGCTCCATATATTTGGTTAATTAAATGTTTTATAGTAGGAGTTGATTTTGTTTATTTATTTTGGAAGTGTATCCTCTATTTAATCCAAAATGTGTAAGTCACAGAGGGGGAGAACATACCATAACCCTGAAAATCCCGATTTGAGCATTGCTGGCATACTGTGATTTGCATATTTCATGCTAAAAGGGCACAGTAAAGCCATTAAAAGCAGATAGGAGAGGGAATGAGGAGAGGGTCCACCCCAAGGGCAACGGAAGAAGGGAAAACCTGGACCCAGCTCAGAAATCCCTCGTGGTCACCAACTCCCGAACTCACCAGTCGTGAGCCCTTGAGGGTGTAGCACTATACTTTGTGAACCATAAGAGTGGTGGGGTTACACGCACCCTGCCTCCTTTAGGGCCTTGTGCAGAAGGCAGGAGATAAGGTGAAAATAATGACATAGGTCTGACCCCTCGAAGAATGTGGGTTCCTCGAAAGATGAGACAAGGGCCAATTAAGGCGGGAAAGTGAAAGACCCGTCTGGGTCAGAAAAGAAAAAGAGTTGACCAAGGGAAGTCGACAGGAAAGATGACAGAGGAGCCCGACACAAGTAAGAGGAAGCATTGCCGGACCCACCTAGAGTCCCATGATCACCAACACACTTCCCACTAGTTTTGAGCCCCTGGGGTAGTACACGTAGTTATCAGAAAGGAACTGACTGTGGGCAGCAACAGGAAGCTGTAAGGCGATTAATTTGATTTTTTAACCGAATATTTCGTACAGTAATTAGAATATTAATTCATTACTATAACTGACTTAAATATTTTTAAATGTTGCTTTTGAATGCCGCCAAACACTGAATATATTCACACTAACAGCGATAAATGAATGTCATTCATGATTCAGGCCTACTACTGGAAAACATTCATTAACTTCAGAATCTCACGCGAACAAAACGTTTTAATTTAACAATGGCAGTATACACGTATTATGTACAATTATATTACATTCTTAGCACAGTAAAATTTACAGTGAACCCATTTAAATAACTGGTAGACAAATTTTAGTCTTTTAAGGCACTCGGAACGCTCATGAGTAAGAAGAATATCCACATAAATTTGTCCTGAAAATTCAAATATTGCTGCTGGACACAGTCCTAAGATAAAGTATTTAGAATACTATACACCTAAAATCAGCTTCCAGTACCACTCCCCAGTAGGGAAATTTAGGCCTACCCTGCATTAGGTAGGAATTACCCAAGGTTGACAGTCTAATTCCTCATTGAACATGGCACTGAATACCTACATCAATAATAAGAATATTCTTGATTTTCCTTTCTTTCAGCAGTTATATTAACTAATATTAATTAAATTAAGATACAAATAATTCAAATAACCAAATACGGTACGTTGCTACTGCTGCAAGAAGAATGGGAATAGTGTAGAATCGTATTGTAACTCCTAAACGGCTGTCACAATGTGCGACGTGTATAAATAATCCAAATGCACCTACTGGTTGACACCTGAAAAATTATGCTATACAGTGTGTACCAACAGGTACGGGGACTAGTATGGAACAAGGATATACCAATTAAGGCTAAAGAAGTTATGTACAAAGCATATTATGTTCCTATAATGACATACGCAGCGGAAACTTGGACAATTACTAGAAGGGATGAGAGCAGAGTACAAGCAGCTGAAATGAGATTCCTGAGAAGTATGGTTCAGAAAACGAGGCGAGACAGAGTGAGAAATGAAGATATACGGAAAGAACTGGGAGTACAGAAACTACATGACAAACTGGAGCAAAACAGATTGAGATGGTTTGGACATGTCAAGCGGATGAATGAAGTAAGGCTACCAAGACGAGCACTGGAACGACGGATGACTGGGAAGAGAGGACGAGGAAGACCAAGAATGAGTTGGATGGACTCGGTGCAGAATAGTATTAGAAAACGTAACCTGGATTGGAACACTGTGTCTGAAGAGGAATGGTGGAACGACAGAGCAAAGTGGAGAGGAACCATATTTGCCCCATATTTGCCCCCACCCAGTGTCAACTGGAAAAGGGGAAATGAAGATGATGAGTGTGTTAAGAAAAAAGTGTCCAGTATTGCAACAGTGGTTGGGATTGTCCAAAACGAGAAGAAATGTTTCTATAAACATATGTCTGGAAACAAATACCTGTTTATTTGTTGTATTTATTATGGACTCAGAAGATGGAGAAAACTAAGCGATGTCAAAATAGCTCTACAAAACACTACTAAACCTCCAATGAACACTCACTAACGGTCACTGCTCTAAAAGAAGTAAAAAACGTAAAAATCGTAGAGAGAGTGGCAACTGTTACTGGTAAAGCTATCTATACAAAACCATTCGGATTTATAAAGCAAAGAGAATGTTAGTTAATTATTGTTGTTTTAAGGGGCGAAAGTAGCACTCGTTGCTCACCCCTCTAATACTGTTATACTGTTTGAAGACATGCACAATGCCTGATATTGCACTGTCTCGTCATAATCATTACTGCTAACGATACTACTACAACGATCTGAAATGAGCCCCGTTATCGATACGATAGGCATGTGGTTTGCTATTTGCAATGTACTTCAATTAACTGTGGTATTTCCGAGTCGATGGTGTTAAACAGCTCGTTTAATAACCATTATTTGTAGCGCTAGCTTGTTACTTCTGACTTTATTGCTGCAGTAGCTTGAAATGAGATTTAGATTCATTTTGTAACCATTGAGGGATTCATAAAAACAAGTCACAAGCAATACAGGCTGTCTTACAAATATGTTATCTCCTTTTCAGGACAAGTCCTGTGAAGTAATACTGTATGTGTCTAAATATAATATCACGAGGTCCGTTGCTGCTTCCTGCGGATATAATTGTAGTACCAATATTACTTTATACTTGTTGTTGTTGTTCCATTTTAGCGGCTTGGTTATTCGTTTAGCGCCGAGTATTTGGGTGTGTGTGAGAATTTTTTGTATGATAGCCCGTGTTATTATGATGCCTGTATTAGTGTGTGCATTTGTAGCCTAAGTGAGGCGAGGATTGGAAAGGAGACGGTTGTGGCCTTAAGTTAGGAACCGAACTGGCATTTGCTTGAGTAGAAGCGGGAAACCAGGGAATACCACTTCCAGGATGACTCAGTTTTGTATCTCGAAACAGAGTGTACCTCGTTCCAGCCCTCAGAGCAGAATGAAATTCCTTTGCAGACCCGGAAATCGAATCCGGACTTCTAGTAAGACAGCCAGGAATTCTAGCTGCTAAACCAATGGGCGGTCAATACTTAATACAACTGTTCGCAGCTTTGAGCAGTCTTGTAGTGATGTGAATTGAAATGAGAATGCCTTTTGTAGCATTGACAGATTCCTCTTTGTTTTAAGAGATATTAGTGTTCAAAATTTGGTGTCAACAGTCTCTAAACTAGAGACACGCTTTTCTTGTACCGTGAATGCAAGGTATAAACTTGATAGTAGACCGTAGTAGATCTTTTGGCGACTTACGAATGACTCACAGCCACAAACTCAACAAATCAGTTTCTTATTATTGTAGTTCCTACAGTGATATCCGTTGCCCTTATCAGACACGATCGAATAGCACCACGCACTAAGCCAGTATTCTGCCGCCTCTGCCAGCGGATACCTTCGACTGAATGACCATCAGTTGCCCTCTGCCAGTTCAACGTGATGTAATGTTTAAAGCCTTGTAGTTGTAACTCCGTATCACCTATCGAGAATGTGTTTTCAGATTTAGAGTGGCATTTTGAGACTCATATCTCATATTTGAATGTGACGATTGTCTCGAAGATAGTGCCAAAGTCTATACGGAGTAGTTTATTTGAACTACAGTATCAATTGATAATATGGCGGCTATCATTCATGACTGTCAACCTGGAAGTATGGGTTCGATTTCGGCCTCTGCCAAAAAATATCAATTCTGGTCTGAGGGCTGGACCCAAAACAGAGAAGAGGTGTGTTCGATTTCCACCTCAACCATTCTAGAAGTGGTTTTCCGTGGTTTCCCACTTCTACTCCAGGAAAATGCCATGATAGTTCCAATCTTAAGGTCAGGGTCACCTCCTTCCCAATCCTCGCCTCATTAACAGTTACACACACTAATACAGAGACCTCAATGAGACACAGATAGTAATAATAATAACTAGAGGAGCTGTGCGAGAAATCTCGCATGTGTACATACCACCCGCCCAGCTTTACTGTTATGCGGGCTCGATGCGACACAGTTCTGGCAGGGGTTATCATCTGTTTATTTGTTTAAACGCACTTTTTAAACAATTAAACAAACTTCCGTTGACTTTTCAAAAAATGCAAGGTATTTCCTATACTATTGAGACGATTTGGAACTTTTTGGCACAAACAACATCTTCCAACTTCCTCCAGGTTTGTGAAAAATACACGCTCTAGCGTCTTTTATATATGCTAATAATAATAATAATAATAATGATAATAATGAGCCCTATATATAGCACTGAGCTTTGTGTTAGGTTGCCAATTATTCTTAATATCCCTACCCCTACATGGAATAAATAATACTTAGGTACAATATAAATGTCGGCCTAGTTTAGAGAACAGTACAAAACTATTACAGACACAATTAGTTGAAGGCAATGAAGGATTCGTCAGAAGAGAATCCTCATAGCCTCTCCACTCCAACTCCAAACACTGACCTGCCCATGGTGTCCCCTGCTAAGCCGAGCTACCCAGTGGAAGGTTGGGTAACCAACCCCAGCGGGAAACTGGGTCGGTGAACAGACTAGTGTTTGGGGGACTGAGGGTGTCTCTCTCAGTTATTTATGTTTCCCAGACAAGTTATGGGTTGGCGCCAGGAAGGGCATCCGGCCGTAAAACTTTGTCCAAATCAAAATATGGCAACTTCTTTAAGTTTGACCTCGGTGACAGGGCGTTCCCCATAGGCGACGCGCAAGGAGATCGCCTGCCCCTTGTGAAAAGAGTGCGAAGGCTACCGAAGGCTCACCTTAGAGTAGGTACGCTTAATGTTGGATCAATGACTGGACGAGGACGGGAGATTGCTGATTTGATGAGAAGAAGGAATATCGAAATTCTATGTGTACAAGAAACTAGGTGGAAGGGAAATAAAGCAAAAGAGCTTGGTGATGGCTTCAAATTACTGTACAGTGGAACGAACAATCTGGGAAGGAATGGGGTTGGCATCATTCTCACGAAAGATATGAAGGCTTGCCTGACGGAAGTCCACAGGAGAAATGACCGGATAATGAGTATCAAACTGTGCCTCGAGAGTATATTTAACATAATTTGTGCTTATGCCCCTCAAGTTGGTTGTGATGAGGATGAAAAGGATAAATTCTGGAGTGACCTGGATGAGGAAATCAGTCGCTTACCAGCCGAAGAAAGAGCTATTTCAGGTGGTGACTTGAATGGGCATGTGGGCACTACGGTAGGAGGAGAACTAGCAAGGAGAGTACATGGAGGCTGCGGATTAGGAGACCGTAATGCGGAGGGTGAACGAGTGATAAATTTTGCATTGGGAGCAGACTTAGCTATATGTAACACCTTCTTTAAGAAATGTGGACAGTAGCTGGTAACTTATAAAAGTGGAGGGAATGAAAGTCAAATCGATTACCTCATGTGTAGAAGACCACTTCTGAAGGAAGTGCAGAACTGTAAAGTCATAGTAGGTAAACATGTAGCTCCGCAACACAGAGTATTAGTTGCCGATTATCAGTATATCTGCCTCAAGCCATATGTGGAGAAGAAAACGGTATCGAAAATCAAATGGTGGCGGCTAGATGACCCTATTCTGTGTAGTGAGTTCAAAACTGAAGTGTTACGGCAATATCAACACATAGAAGGAGTTGATAATTGGTGGAAAGTGAACAGTGAAATAATACGCCGAGCAGGAGAAGCCATTCTTGGTAAAACCTCCGGTAAAGTTGCTCATAGGGACAAAGAAACTTGGTGGTGGAATACTGCAGTAAAAGAAGCAATAAAGGCCAAGAGGTTTGCCAAAAAAGCCTGGGATCAATCTGCGACATATGAAGACAGAGAACTGTACAGACAGGCAAATAAAGATGCTAAGCGAGTGGTAGGGCAGGCAAGGGCAGATGCTTGGGATGATGTATATGAGGACTTGGAGAATACCAGTGGAGTGAAGAAGCTTTTCAGGATAGAGAGGGCTAGAGATAAGGCATCGAAAGATTTTACTCATATTAAGCAGATGAAGAGTGGTGAGGGAGTAGTTCTTCATGATGAAAATAAAATCAAGAAAAGGTGGGAGGAATATTTCAACCACTTACTAAATGAGGAAAATGATAGGCTGTCTTCTGGTGATGGTGTCCCCTACCAGAGCTTAACCACTGGAATTGGTAGAGAAGAAGTGATGATTGCTCTCAAGAAAATGAAAAAAGGAAAAGCCACTGGTCCTGATGAAATTCCAGTGGAAGTATGGCAGTGTCTTGGGCAGACAGGAATAGATATGTTGTGGGATCTCATGCAGCAAATTTATTCGGAAGAGGTTATGCCCATGGAGTGGAGGGAGACAACACTGGTCCCTGTATATAAGGAAAAGGGCGACATCCAAGACTGTTCTAACTACAGGGGGATAAAGCTGATGTCCCATACCATGAAAATCTGGGAGAAAATTATGGAGAAAAGGCTTCGAGAGGACACAACGATTGGAGAACAACAGTTTGGGTTCATGCCAGGTAGGAGTACAACTGATGCCATTTTTGCAATCCGGCAACTCATCGAAAGGCATAGAGAGAATAGTAAGGAGCTACATATGGTCTTTATAGACTTAGAGAAAGCCTATGATAGAGTTCCACGCCAGGAAGTCTGGAGATGTCTGGGGACCAAAGCAGTCCCGGAAAAATATGTGCGGCTTATCCAGGACATCTACGAGGAGGCTAAAACAAGAGTCCGGAGTAGCGTCGGGTTGACTAACTGGTTTCCCGTTCAAGTTGGGTTGCATCAGGGGTCAGCCCTGCGTCCATACATATTCAATCTTGTCATGGATGTCCTATCTGATGGCTTACGTAGTGCAGCACCATGGTGCATGCTGTTTGCCGATGACATTGTTTTGTGCGACACCAGTAGGAGAGAACTGGAAAGGCGACTGGAGAGCTGGCGAGAAGCCTTGGAGACCAGAGGCATGAAAATCAGTCGAATGAAAACAGAGTATTTGTGCCTTGGTGGTGAGGGCAATGAATTAGTGCTAATGGATGGAGCAAGCTTGAAGCCAGTCAGTAGCTTCAAGTATCTTGGGTCAACCATGTCTGAAGATGGCAACATAAATACTGAGATTAACCTCAGGGTTCAGTCAGCCTGGATGAACTGGAAAAGTATTTCTGGCATTCTGTGTGACAAAAGGCTCAGTATAAGGGTGAAAGGAAAGGCCTATAAGACAGCTGTGAGGCCAGCCATGATGTATGGTGCGGAGACATGGGCAATAACTAAGTCACAATGTCATAAGCTGGATGTGACTGAGATGAAGATGCTGCGCTGGATGAGTGGCATCACTAGGATTGATCACATCGCAAATGAGAAAATCAGGGGCACAGTTAAAGTAACAGAAGTCTCCAAGAAAATCCAGGAGAGAAGACTGGTGTGGTATGGGCATGATATGCGTCGGGATAATAACTATGTAGGAAGGAGAGCGATGTCTCTGGTTGTGGATGGCACGAGGAATAGAGGCAGACCTCGAAGAAGATGGACTGACAATATCCATGAAGACCTAATGGAGAAGCAGTTAAGGAACGACGATGTGTGAGACAGAAGTTGTAATTGAAAGGCTATTACGAGTTATCATCTAGACATTTCGCTGAAGTTAAAAATGAAGAATCAAGGAAATTCATTTATACGACGGTTCATGGAGGGGTTTGAACTCTGTCCCCTGCTTGGGTCCAAATAAAGAATGGTAACATGAACTTGCTGAACTAGCTGAGCTATCCTACTGGAGTAATAAGGGAAATTGACAACAGACCAACTTGTCGCAATCAGTTGTTTTTAGTGAGAAGACGCAGACGACCACATTAAGACACTTTTATGTTGAAAGTTCTCAATCCCTCCTCTCACTGTCGAATGAGACACTTAGTTCTCTTTCATTGTTTTTGAACCTGCCGAGACAATGCCATTAAGATTAAGAAAGTCTCAAGGTTTGTAGCACACATAACACATAACTACGGCAACCTACTGCGTTAACACAAACAGGCAAAGTTTTAACGATTTAGCTATCATAAAAGACCTGAACATTCGCCAAACTTTAAATGAGCAGACTGGCTGATTATTTCAGTTCAAATATGTTAAGGACAAAGAATACACATCAACGTGCTTCATTTCTCAATTTCCTGGACCTCACGGTACGAATGGATGTGGACATTCAGCAAGTGGTACGAGTCAACGAGGAGACCCTGCATACCGCACCTCAGTGAGGGATACACTCTGCAACGGCTTCGGTGGCGTAGTTGGTAGCATACTGAACTACTGTGCCCAAGATCGCGGGTTCAAACCCGGCCGAAGTCATCGGATTTTTTAAGAGCGTTAAGATCCTTCAGTATGCCTTCCTTTGGAGTGGAAGTAAAACCGGCGGTTCCATGTCATAGATTGATGGCAGCTAAAAGATCCTTCATCTAACTATATTTGTGTGAAGCAAAATTTCCAGGTTAGATTTCGTTGTAACGATCTATCAACGTTCCAACGTTCACCACTAGGTGTCAGTGACATCTGGTAGCGAAAGTTGGGACTAGTTGAAATTGAACGGAATTTGTAGTTCACCCCACGGGTGTCCGCTTGAGGCAGCTACAGCCTTTGGTGAGCCAAACATGTCCTCGGACACTCCCGGCACTAAAATCCATACGCTAAATAAATAAATACATAAATAAATAAATGTCTGAAAATGCATGGAAAATGAACGGCCTCCTTTTCGGAGCCCGTGGAGCAGCTTTCAAGTTCGTCCTGAACATCCTTAAATAATTTGGCATCATTGAAAATGATCTGTAAAAATAAATCTGCTTTAGCATAGGCCTGTTGAGAGCCATATTCCACATGCTAAATAATCATTTGCATACGAGTATGGTGTATCGTAAAGTATGATTAGAGCGAAAATTGTATGTTATTCTGGATCTTTATGGTCTCCAGGAATACCGGGCAAATGTTCTTATGGAAATATATTTATATATTGGTAGGAAAAGCCAGAATACTAATAGATAAAACTTATCTTGTAAATAAAACAAATAAAAACTAATTCCGCAACCTTGTCCCATTATTTGTGTAGATGTGATGGTTCACAGCAATGTTCATACCATAGGAATAGGAACCAGAATTAAGCTACAAATATGAAGTTGTTCGCTTGCCGTCCACCTTATTTTTGCACAGCGAATGTTTGATTATATACTGGGGTGTTTGTATGTATTCTCTATTGTTGTTTTTTTTTAGTCGTTTACCCTCCAGGTTGGTGGAACCCACGGACTCAGCGAGGGAACTCACCACTACCGCCTCCACGGGCAGTGTCCTAGAGCTGGGAACATCGAATCGGAAGGGATACAACTGCTGAGGTGGTATTGGCACCTCGCCCAGGCGGCCTAACCTGTAAAGCGAACAGGGGCCTGATGAGGGAAGATAAGGGATAGTTAGGATGGATAGACAAGGAAGAGGGAAGGAGGCGGCCGTGGCCTTGAAGAAGGTACTGTACCCGATCTCCGGATAGTAGGCTGTCAGATATCCGCCCCCTCAATCGGATTGCCAATAATCAAACGCGCCGGCATAGCTACATCAATGAAAATGGCACTGACAGATACTATCGAGATTAGAGCACAATAGTTAACAAGAAAATTATTGTGGAACACACCAAAATATACGGGGGTTCATACTTACCTTGACTTACCTCTTAAATATATCTCGGGGACTGGGTTGTCAACTGGATCACTTAAAGTATGTCCTCACAATAACCTCCACCATGATATTTAAAATGAACCAAAAACGAAGACGAGAAACTTTAAACTGCACAATAATTTATTTCACATAAAGAATAATTTTTAACAAAAATGAAACAACAAAATATACGTGGCAATCAGAAGCCATTTACCACATAACCATGTCCTCCTGTAGGACCTGTATTCTCTACATATAATGTTTTAGCTTTCTCAAGCTTATAGCAACGAAAATATAACAATGCAATGGGAATGGAAACGGGATTTGGGATGAGACACACATATCAATTGCTTTGCGTGTTTATATACTGCATATTTTATTTATAGCCACAAGGCTATTATGAAACGCCCTTGGTCTCAGTAACACAGTTGTCCGGACCAGCTGCAAGGCACCTGTGTCGTCAAAGCGGACACCCGTTCGTTCAACCCTACCATAAGCGTGCTACCTCAGAGCTCGGCTCTCTCTTTTAAACACGTAAATGTTCACATCTCAACTGAAATATTATCACGCAAATGTCTTACATGCTTCCTTCAAACACCATTGGATTCCTCCAACAATCCCAAATCATGATTATTTGTTTAAACCACTTGCTTAACTTGCATTGTTTAGAGTATTAAAAAAAACTCTAAATGTTAATAACAAAAGTTCATTAATTATTTATAACAATAACAAATTGTTTATAACAATTGAAAATTTACTACACGCTTCTATTAATCACTATCATTTCAAATTATTTAACAAAGATATTTACAAAATTATTTTACAATATTAAATTGTTTATATTATTTATACAGGAATACATTGAACCACACGTTTATCCGGTTGATAATTACTCAAATCGTGTTGATATAATCGACCAATGAAGGTTAGTTATATTAAATTGTCAAATTCAGATTTAATAATGTTTAATAATAATTATTAATATTTGTGACTGTAACCTCCATTCAAAATCTTTATCTCAAATTATTTAACACTCTTGTTAATTTTAACAGTATCTTCATATGAATAATCTTTCAAAGAACAAGAACAACATTTAGCGGGAAAATACTTCGCTCATAACGCACAAAAATTACACAACAATTGGCCCAAAATTCATCATATATCTTCATATATATGGCATAAAAATCTTCCAAACTACACACAAAAACCTCCACTATTAATGCATCAACTTCATTAATTATTGTGGGAACCTCCTTCATTATTCAAGGGCATTATTCAACAGCGACTTTTACACGTCCACTGAACTATCGATTATACATCCATTGTTCCTCTTTAAAAATTCTTATATTCATCAATTGTAATAATGACTGTTATTATTTAACCTTCGTGGGTTTCATTCATGAATCGATATGAAGAAAAAATTTGCCAATCACAAATAAATTTAATAGCAAATACGGTTAGACACTCCTGCCTGGTCTATCAAAATTGAGATTAACATCTTCAAAGTAACGCAGTATAAAAATACTATCTTCAAACAAAGTTCAACTAAAATGCAAAATAGTCGAATAGAATACAATTAGATTGTGGAATGCAAACATTATTGTTCCAATCTATAATTGAGAAAAACTCCAATCACATGTTCATTACTATAGTGTATTCAATAAATTTTAATTAACGTTCGTATTTCATAAAATTGTCTATAATGCAATGATAAATGTCTATGTTGCAATCATGTTCATAAGACGACTAGTATTTCAAAGATCGTCGATATCGTAGTAGATTTTAACGCTCTAAAATCTTTTTAATTATTCTTCTTTCTTGAGGATGACAGAAAATTGGTCAAAGTAATTAACTGAATAGAATTACTTTAATAAAATGACACGCTGTCTGAATTCAAATCTGCCATAGCAAATCATTAACTTTACAGTTAAATAGTGACTACAAAAATATGCAAATTACTGAAAGAATCTAAATCATCAGTCTCAACTGATCCAAAATTATTTAAGTATGCCAATGACATAACAATGTCTCAAAAATCGAAGAAAAAGGCATAAATCATCGAAGTGTACTGAGTACAAAAATATCAATCAATAAAATGGAGCAAAAGGTAGGACAGAAAATATGGGAAAAATGTTTGCTCAGATATCGCTACGATACTCAAATAATACAAGAAACGTTCACAACTACCTTATCTGCCGATTGAAGTTCCAGAGAAAAATTCCCCAAAGAAGACTGCTGATGGATCCATTTCACCAACTTAAAGATGAGCTCCATCCTCGAAACAAGAATCAGCGTCCTCAGAGAATCGAACTGCTTCCTCCTCCGAAATGGCACTGCTCCGTGGATACGAGAAACGTCCTTCCGACAACATTCTTCATTGTGCGCCGGGATAACCCTGGCCTCTCTTGAAAGTTCTCTGAAGTTCTTGCAGGAATTCGTCATGAAGTTTAATGTAGTTATTTCCGCAGAAATATTCATAGTTGTGGAGTATGAAAATATTTCCACTCTTATCTGGTATAATTCAGCGATGGATTAACGATGCATGAGTGTAGTTGGATGTTCATTACATGCTCGCTTTTGTAGAAAGACGATTAACGAAGTTCCATGCTGTTACTTTACTCCAATGACATATGTCCCAATTGCATCAAAGCCTTAGTCCTTCATCTCAACTGCAGTTATAATGATCAAAAGCACTGCAATATTATAGTGTTCCATAGTCGAATGTATCGTTGTAATACCAAACTGTTGCACTCCACGTGTCAGCCGTAGTGTATAATATGGAATATAAAAGTGTTTCTCCTGTGGCGAGAAAATCACTTTTGTTGGCAGCCTAAAAGTTCCAATAACTTTCGAAGTATCACTGTGAAATCGTTCAAATCTTGTATACAGCTTAATGTTATACTGCCTAATAGAATTATCATACAGGCTGAAGTTAGCGCTGGATATCTTGACTGGTGGAAACGTTAATGTGCGCGTTTCAACTTCACCTAGTTTTGAGCAGCGTGAAATGGAACTGCCCCGAGTTCGTTCGATGCGGCAAGGCTTTCACCTCACGCTAAAGACACCTTACTTCACTGAATCACTTGAAAATAACTCTATATCACCAGAAATATATATGCGATCACAAGTATAAGATCTGAGCGTATCAGTATCAGTATGAGTATGAGTATGAGAGCTCCTCTCTCCTGTGCATGACCTTTTATCAACTTCTTAAGGGGCGTATCTATCCCTACCATAGCCTGTTGCTGCGTCATTGCTGGAAGTTTTAACTTTGGCTATACTTGACGGATTTTCAAAATTCAAAAACTCAAAATTAATTTCTTCAAAATTCCAAATCAATGCCATATCTGAAAATAGATTTCCACAAATCTGCATGCCAAAAGTAATCGAATATCGTAGTTTCAGCAATCTCCGTCTTCCTTCCAAACTATCGTTCATTGGTTCTCGTCTCTCCTCCAATAGCGTAGCTTCTTCCTTAGCACAATACCTTGTTTCCTGCGACTGCGTCGTAAATCTCGGATCTTTCTCGAAGAAAATCATGACGTCACCAAGAATCTCAGCTCAATCAGCCTACTGGCATGAATTCTACGTCATCCGTGCCTACGTCATGAATATCCACGTCATAACTATGACATCCTTAACTTTACTGATATTTTCCAATACATCCATCGTGGTCTCAATATAATTCAATTTCCGGGGGCATTCTCCCTTCACCACGTTTTAAAAACAGTTGCAAATTGTTTTTAAACTCTGTGTTATACATATCTCAATTCACTTGAACACGAAACTGAATTATTATTGGCTTACTCTTCTATGATATTTCTACTATGTTCCTTAATCATAAGTCTCTTCTTCTCTGGGTTTGTGTGTGGTTAATGTATTCTCTCCTCTCTACTGTCTCTTCTGTCCTGAATTTCTGTTTTCCGAATTATGCTGGCTCGTAGAAGGCCCAGGATCAATCACAACATCTTGCCTTTTCTTTTGATTTTCGGCTTCTTTTTCCCGTAACTCCTTCAGGTATTGCTGGCTTTCCTTCTCTCTTTCCTGATACTGATCGGGTGTCATAACCTGACCTTGAGAATCCTGATTTCTATTTTGGTTCTGGTTATTTCTATTATAATTTCTGTTATAACCATTATTGTTGTAATATCTGCCTCTTCCATTGTTGTAATTACCTCGATTATAGTTCCAGCCTCTTCTCTGTTGATACGGACGGTAACCTTGCGATCTGTTATTCCGAAACTGATTATTCCTGTGAGGACCTACATTGTCAGTTTTCTCTTCATCTGGCTTGTCAGTTTGCTGAACTTGGTCCATATATACAGTATTTATTTCTTTGAAGTCATGCCTTTGACCTTTCTGTACCACGTTAGGCATTGGACTTGTGTAGTCTAACCTCCTCAGTAATTCGTCCATGCTGGTCAAATCCCTGATGTTTGACGAAATGATTAGTCTCCTCACCTCCACAGGCAGCATACGAGAAATCGCATCAATTAATTGCTCCGTTGACAATGGGGGTTGCAAAAATCTCAAGCGGGACAATTGACTCGTAAAGAAATCAGCGTACCGTGTTGGAAGAGTACCTGAGTATTTTCTTGAATAAACCTCCGCTCTTAACGAATTCTGCGCTTCTATGGACCAAAATCGTTTGATTAATGCCTCTGCAAACTCGTCAAAGTTACTGAATGTGTATCTAAAAGCCCTAAACCATTCAAGGGGTCCTCCAATCAAAAATCTTTCCACTATCTTCATCTCTCTCTCTCTGGGAATGTGAGCTTCGATGAAATAATCTTTGAGGTTCCTAACATATTCTATGGGCGTCAAACTATCAGTGTTGCTGAATTTTTGCGGTTTGTCTTCAAAATTCCTGATGACCGTTACATTCCTCGGATATGAATCCGGGTAGTTTTTCCCACTATCTCGATAGTTCCACTCAGGTTCCCTATTCCTCTCGTCATCTTCCTCCCTGAATCTGGATATACGTTCTTCAGGAGTCACGTCTCTCTCTTCTGGGTCTAGGTTATATCTTCTGGCATAATTCCTATTAGTTTCGCAAGCTAAGCCTTCTGTATCCTTGTCAGTGATTTCCGTTAAGACTTTCCTGATTAACTCTTCTTTGTAGGTCTCCATCAAACTAGCTTCTCCTAGCTTCAAATTCTGCAATTTGCTCGTCGTTTCATTTACATCAGAGACAACTTTATGAATCTGATCCTCTAACGCAGATTTTAATGCTTGCACATCCTGACCTATTTGTGTTCTATCTTCTACTTGTCTCTCGGATAGCGAATCCATCCTTACGCTTGAATCTTTCCTAATCTGTACTAATTCATTGTTAATATCTATTTGAGTACTGGCAAGTTTTCTTTCAATACGTTCCTGTATTTGGGTTACATGTTCCCCACTTGACCTATTCCACTCGTCTTTCCATACTGCTACATTTGCCGTTAACATTTCTGCTATGTCTCCTTCGATATCTTCTTTGAGTAATCTATTATGGTCTAATACTTGGGTTCTCATGACCTCTACGTCATACTTTAAACCTGCTAAAGACGCTGTCGTTCTAACTGACTCATCAACTAGCCTAGTCGTTAATGCACTCATATTACGCGTACAAAGTGTTTTCGAGTTTTCTATTTCTTCCCTGACTTTATTTACATCAGTTTGGACTTTAGCAATATCTACGAAAACTGTGTTGACTTCTACTTGAATCTTATTTATGTCACTTTGCATCTCATTTACATCCGAATGAATGTTATTAATATCAACCTGAACATTGGACACATCAGTTCTAACATTTTGGACTTCTCTTTGGACTTCCTCAACCTTGTCTTGGACAGTCGCAATATCATTTTTAACAACAACTACTTCCGCCCTAGCACAAGAAATATCACTCCGGACATTAGCAACATCAAGATTCAACATAGTAAGATGTTTTTGTACTTTAGACACATCAATTTTAACAACAGACACATCTTTATGCACATTGGACACGTCTGTGCGCATGTCAGTTACAGCATTCTCTATTCCTTGGGTATTAATCTGTAAACGCGACATATTATCCTCTAGGTTTGCAGAACTGGTCTGAATAACTTTCAAATTTTCATCCATCCTAGTAGACAAATTACTAACATTCTCTTTCATCATCTCCTGCATTCTAATGGACAAATTAGCAGACAAGTTACTAGCATTCTCCTCCATTCGACTAGTATTCCTAGCTTCCATTTCCCTCACACTTTCATTCACGCTAGCTTTCAAACTAGCAGACATATTACTAGAATTCTCCTCCATCATCTGCTTCATACTGCTATTCATGCTAGCTTTCATCTCCTCCAACATAATTCTCAGACTTTCGTCTGCCATTTCAACAATATTCAATAATAAACTGCTTTAGGGACATACATCAAACAGAGTAAAATAACAACATCTGAGCAACATTCTTCACCATATATAAAATTTGAGCAATTTTCTGTCTTAAATCTAACTTATAATTACCTTATAATTAACCGTCGTAGACACTTCATGTTGAAATAAACTCAAGCACATGTTCAAGTTTCTTTGGTTCATTTTAAAATATCCTAACACAAATAATTTACATTTATAATCCAAATAGTTTAATTTTATCTTTAATATGACTATACATGTCATAAGCCGGTCAAATAAAATAAGATTCCAGATCATAGGCGATTTTTCTAAGTTTCCAGCCTATTTAACCTCTTTCAAGTTGTATAAGATCTGATCTTTTCTGAGTGTAATTTTCCTAATACAACACAACATTTATTCCTATATAATCACACTCTCAAATTCTACAATTGGCTAAGACATCGAACAAAGAATCAACCTCTTTATTTGAGTCTTCACAATCCCTTTGACATCGATAACTTGGTAATCCAATGTTATTCGAACACTCCACAAAAATTGCGGTGTCATTTCTACTGCAATAACTTGGTAATCCAATGTTTTGTAGAACATGCCAATCGAGACAATCGAGCCCCACAGAATTGCGGCAATCCTCCTGGTAATCCAGTTTTGTAGAACATGCCCCACGTTGGGCTCCAATCCTACTGTACCCGATCTCCGGATAGTAGGCTGTCAGATATCCGCCCCCTCAATCGGATTGCCAATAATCAAACGCGCCGGCATAGCTACATCAATGAAAATGGCACTGACAGATACTATCGAGATTAGAGCACAATAGTTAACAAGAAAATTATTGTGGAACACACCAAAATATACGGGGGTTCATACTTACCTTGACTTACCTCTTAAATATATCTCGGGGACTGGGTTGTCAACTGGATCACTTAAAGTATGTCCTCACAATAACCTCCACCATGATATTTAAAATGAACCAAAAACGAAGACGAGAAACTTTAAACTGCACAATAATTTATTTCACATAAAGAATAATTTTTAACAAAAATTAAACAACAAAATATACGTGGCAATCAGAAGCCATTTACCACATAACCATGTCCTCCTGTAGGACCTGTATTCTCTACATATAATGTTTTAGCTTTCTCAAGCTTATAGCAACGAAAATATAACAATGCAAAGGGAATGGAAACGGGATTTGGGATGAGACACACATATCAATTGCTTTGCGTGTTTATATACTGCATATTTTATTTATAGCCACAAGGCTATTATGAAACGCCCTTGGTCTCAGTAACACAGTTGTCCGGACCAGCTGCAAGACACCTGTGTCGTCAAAGCGGACACCCGTTCGTTCAACCCTACCATAAGCGTGCTACCTCAGAGCTCGGCTCTCTCTTTTAAACACGTAAATGTTCACATCTCAACTGAAATATTATCACGCAAATGTCTTACATGCTTCCTTCAAACACCATTGGATTCCTCCAACAATCCCAAATCATGATTATTTGTTTAAACCACTTGCTTAACTTGCATTGTTTAGAATATAAAAAAACTCTAAATGTTAATAACAAAAGTTCATTAATTATTTATAACAATAACAAATTGTTTATAACAATTGAAAATTTACTACACGCTTCTATTAATCACTATCATTTCAAATTATTTAACAAAGATATTTACAAAATTATTTTACAATATTAAATTGTTTATATTATTTATACAGGAATACATTGAACCACACGTTTATCCGGTTGATAATTACTCAAATCGTGTTGATATAATCGACCAATGAAGGTTAGTTATATTAAACTGTCAAATTCAGATTTAATAATGTTTAATAATAATTATTAATATTTGTGACTGTAACCTCCATTCAAAATCTTTATCTCAAATTATTTAACACTCTTGTTAATTTTAACAGTATCTTCATATGAATAATCTTTCAAAGAACAAGAACAACATTTAGCGGGAAAATACTTCGCTCATAACGCACAAAAATTACACAACAATTGGCCCAAAATTCATCATATATCTTCATATATATGGCATAAAAATCTTCCAAACTACACACAAAAACCTCCACTATTAATGCATCAACTTAATTAATTATTGTGGGAACCTCCTTCATTATTCAAGGGCATTATTCAACAGCGACTTTTACACGTCCACTGAACTATCGATTATACATCCATTGTTCCTCTTTAAAAATTCTTATATTCATCAATTGTAATAATGACTGTTATTATTTAACCTTCGTGGGTTTCATTCATGAATCGATATGAAGAAAAAATTTGCCAATCACAAATAAATTTAATAGCAAATACGGTTAGACACTCCTGCCTGGTCTATCAAAATTGAGATTAACATCTTCAAAGTAACGCAGTATAAAAATACTATCTTCAAACAAAGTTCAACTAAAATGCAAAATAGTCGAATAGAATACAATTAGATTGTGGAATGCAAACATTATTGTTCCAATCTATAATTGAGAAAAACTCCAATCACATGTTCATTACTATAGTGTATTCAATAAATTGTAATTAACGTTCGTATTTCATAAAATTGTCTATAATGCAATGATAAATGTCTATGTTGCAATCATGTTCATAAGACGACTAGTATTTCAAAGATCGTCGATATCGTAGTAGATTTTAACGCTCTAAAATCTTTTTAATTATTCTTCTTTCTTGAGGATGACAGAAAATTGGTCAAAGTAATTAACTGAATAGAATTACTTTAATAAAATGACACGCTGTCTGAATTCAAATCTGCCATAGCAAATCATTAACTTTACAGTTAAATAGTGACTACAAAAATATGCAAATTACTGAAAGAATCTAAATCATGTCTCAACTGATCCAAAATTATTTAAGTATGCCAATGACATAACAATGTCTCAAAAATCGAAGAAAAAGGCATGAATCATCGAAGTGTACTGAGTACAAAAATATCAATCAATAAAATGGGGCAAAAGGTAGGACAGAAAATATGGGAAAAATGTTTGCTCAGATATCGCTACGATACTCAAATAATACAAGAAACGTTCACAACTACCTTATCTGCCGATTGAAGTTCCAGAGAAAAATTCCCCAAAGAAGACTGCTGATGGATCCATTTCACCAACTTAAAGATGAGCTCCATCCTCGAAACAAGAATCAGCGTCCTCAGAGAATCGAACTGCTTCCTCCTCCGAAATGGCACTGCTCCGTGGATACGAGAAACGTCCTTCCGGCAAAATTCTTCATTGTGCGCCGGGATAACCCTGGCCTCTCTTGAAAGTTCTCTGAAGTTCTTGCAGGAATTCGTCATGAAGTTTAATGTAGTTATTTCCGCAGAAATATTCATAGTTGTGGAGTATGAAAATATTTCCACTCTTATCTGGTATAATTCAGCGATGGATTAACGATGCATGAGTGTAGTTGGATGTTCATTACATGCTCGCTTTTGTAGAAAGACGATTAACGAAGTTCCATGCTGTTACTTTACTCCAATGACATATGTCCCAATTGCATCAAAGCCTTAGTCCTTCATCTCAACTGCAGTTATAATGATCAAAAGCACTGCAATATTATAGTGTTCCATAGTCGAATGTATCGTTGTAATACCAAACTGTTGCACTCCACGTGTCAGCCGTAGTGTATAATATGGAATATAAAAGTGTTTCTCCTGTGGCGAGAAAATCACTTTTGTTGGCAGCCTAAAAGTTCCAATAACTTTCGAAGTATCACTGTGAAATCGTTCAAATCTTGTATACAGCTTAATGTTATACTGCCTAATAGAATTATCATACAGGCTGAAGTTAGCGCTGGATATCTTGACTGGTGGAAACGTTAATGTGCGCGTTTCAACTTCACCTAGTTTTGAGCAGCGTGAAATGGAACTGCCCCGAGTTCGTTCGATGCGGCAAGGCTTTCACCTCACGCTAAAGACACCTTACTTCACTGAATCACTTGAAAATAACTCTATATCACCAGAAATATATATGCGATCACAAGTATAAGATCTGAGCGTATCAGTATCAGTATGAGTATGAGTATGAGAGCTCTTCTCTCCTGTGCATGACCTTTTATCAACTTCTTAAGGGGCGTATCTATCCCTACCATAGCCTGTTGCTGCGTCATTGCTGGAAGTTTTAACTTTGGCTATACTTGACGGATTTTCAAAATTCAAAAACTCAAAATTAATTTCTTCAAAATTCCAAATCAATGCCATATCTGAAAATAGATTTCCACAAATCTGCATGCCAAAAGTAATCGAATATCGTAGTTTCAGCAATCTCCGTCTTCCTTCCAAACTATCGTTCATTGGTTCTCGTCTCTCCTCCAATAGCGTAGCTTCTTCCTTAGCACAATACCTTGTTTCCTGCGACTGCGTCGTAAATCTCGGATCTTTCTCGAAGAAAATCATGACGTCACCAAGAATCTCAGCTCAATCAGCCTACTGGCATGAATTCTACGTCATCCGTGCCTACGTCATGAATATCCACGTCATAACTATGACATCCTTAACTTTACTGATATTTTCCAATACATCCATCGTGGTCTCAATATAATTCAATTTCCGGGGGCAGTACCATCCCGGCATTTGCCCGAAGACGAAGTGGGAAACCACGTAAAACCACTTCGAGGATGGCTGAGGGGCTATCGAACCCCTCTACTCATTTGGGCCACCCGAGGCTGAGTAGACCCCGTTCCAGTCCTCGTACCATTTTTCAAATTTCGTGGCAGAGCCGGGAATCGAACCCAGGACCTCCGGGGCGGCAGCTAACCATGCTGACCGCTACGCTAAGGAGGCGACACATTCTCTATTGTCAGACTGATAATAGTCCACATGTGCCAATGCAATAAATTATTAACTATGAAGGAATCGAAATTTAATTACATTTAATAATAGTATTAATATGTGTCATTATTATTATTTATTTACCATAAATCAAACAGAAGTATGGAAGGCCTAGTGGAAAAGTGCAAGCCCCACATACATATTACATGTTTCACTGGCACAACTTGCATCTACATTTGGTTTGCAATATTTATATGTTTTACAAAGATATTTGCATTATTTACATATTTAGAATATTAACATAGTTCACTCACTCTCTCAAGCACGCACTTTCATCGCCTCAACCACTCCATTCATTCATTCATTCGGCGAGACAATCAATAATAATAATGAAAATGAAAATCCACAGCCTGCTTCCAGTCTCCGACCGGGTCAGGAATGGAATGAATGAAGCCCCCATCTAGCGGCGAGGATATGAACTGTGCCGGCTGCCGAGGCCTGACGCACTCCTCTGGGGCAATGATTAAATGAATGACAGATGAAATGAAATGATAGTGGAGAGTGTTGCTGGAATGAAATTTTGACAGGGAAAACCGGAGTACCCGGAGAAAAACCTGTCTGCCTCCGTTTTGTCCAGCACAGATCTCACATGGAGTGACCGGGATTTGAACCACGGACCCAGCGGTGAGAGGCCGGCAATAATAATAATAATAATAATAATAATAATAATAATAATAATAATAATAATAATAATAATAATAATAATAATAATAATAATAATAATGTTATTGGTATTACGTTTCTTTTAACTATTGTGGCTTTTAGAGACGCCGGGGTGCCGGAATTTTGCCCCGAAGGGGATCTTTAACGTGTCAGTAAATCTACTGACACGGTTCTCTCGCAATTGTGCACCCTCAAATGCCAGCTGACTGCGCCAGGATACGAACTTGCAACCTAGGGCCCAGCAAGCGAGAACGTTACCGCTGAGCCACGCAGCCAGTCACGCAATAAATCACTCACACAGAAGTTTATTTACACAATGTAACTTTTTATGCACGGTCTGGATCTCCGAAGAGGCAAGATCTTTGCATCCCCTGGCAGCGCGTTCCATAACCGCGCAGAGCGGCCGTAGAAACCTGTAAGCATTGCTACGAGCGAAGGGCGGAACGAGAGATGCACCTCGTCCTCTCCGAACTGGGCGATATGCCAATAACAGTCGGCAAAAGGTGTCGATATTAATGGAACCTGTGAGGGATTTTTTGAGTAAATTTTCAGTAAATTTAATTAACACATTATCCATTATGGTTATTGCTTTATCTTCATATGGAAATTTACTGATTTTCAGTCAGTGAATACGATTGTATCCAATTGTAATGGTTGTTTCCGTATTCCTGAAAATAATTTACATGAGATTAATAATTTGTAAATGTTTCATTAAATTTTGATTACTAAGACAACAGTGAAATATTGCTGCCAACATAATAATACCTATGAAGGTGCAGAAACAAGAATATTAACACCCATGTGTAAGACACCATTAATTATTAACAACCACGTACACACACCCACTCAAACATCCCGACAACAAAATTACATCTAGTTTCCATTCATGTATTCAATCCGAAAATTTCAAAGAACATTAAAAGATGTTGTTGTTTGAGTCTTCAGTCTTTTGACTAGTTTGATGCAGCACTCCATGCCTCCCTGTCCTGAGCTAATCGTTTCAACTCTACATAACTACCACACCCTACATCCGTGGCAATCTTTTTACCATATTCTAACCTTGGTCTACCCCTACAGTTATTGTCCTCGACCCTTCCTTCCATAACTAAGCTTGCTATTCGTGGGTGTCTTAGTATGTGTCCTACCAACCTATCTCTTCTTTTCATTATCAGTCGCCAGAAACATCTCTCCTCTCCCGCTAGTCTTATTACCTCTTCGTTTGTAACCCTATCTACCCATCTGATCTTCATCATTCTCCTGTAACACCACATTTCAAACGCTTCAATTCTCTTCTTTTCTACTGCACCAGTAGTCCAAGTTTCCATTAAAATAGATCTTTATAGAAATCAAGAACCTTTATTAATACGGGGCGTGGTGGCGTAGCGATCAAGCTGTTGGCCTCTCACCACGGCAGACCGGGCTCGATTCCCGGTCAATGCATGTGAGATTTTCAAAGTGAAATGCCATGTCCTGTGGTTCGGATTCCACGTAAAAAGGAGGTCCCGTGGCTTATGATCTCGCGATTAACGGTCACGTAAAACTACAATCTTCCTCTTTTCCTTTATTAATAATGTTAAGAGTTTGTCTTCAACTGCTGTGTCGTTAAAGACGTCGGGATGAAGGCATTTTTTCCAGATCACGAGGTTATCTCATTCCTTGAATGTCATCGTACTAAGCCGGGTGGGATCGAAACTTTAAGTTTAGGTTTTGAGGTGTCAACAAACTCCATCACTCAGTTGAACTGGTTATTCCTTAGGCCTACTGCTGTGTTGAAGAATGTTTTGTTGATTCACCGTGGGACTTTGCGACATCGTGCCCATGTAGCTCCATGCACTTGGGTGTGTCTTATAACCTGTGTCATTGTGTTGGCAGTACTAGTTGTGTGTACCAGTATTTGCAAATGAGGCTAGGAATCGAGTAGGAGTTGGCCGCAGCCTTAATTTATATAACAACCCGGCATTCATCTGAAGTAGAAGTGGCAAACCGTGAAAATCTACTTCTAACATTACTGTGATATTAATCAAACCCTCCTCTCTCTCAGTCCTGTATCACGAGGCTGAATAACTGTCAAATCAGAATAACATTTTTTCGCAGAGCTGGCAATCAAACCCGTACCTCCGCGAAGAAAACTAGTCACTGGAACATGTTTTACAAGTGGGGTTATTTGTACATTTCAAGTATTTGCTCCATTTCTACTCATATCTGGTTATCTTATTATTATATTAGAATAGGTCTGCACTGTAACTTCGAAGGGAGAGCAGGCTTGACCGCTATCCTCAGAGACCCCCTCAGCACGCCAGCCACTTCCACCAAACACCCTAAACAACGACGTGTTCAGCTGAGTTCCCGTGGTCGCCAACTCAATTTCCACTAGTTGTAAGCCCTTGGGGCTTCCAATACAAGTTTGATATACTGTAGACTCTAACATTGTAGAGCATTAATCAGATATTGCCACAGCAACGGGAAATGGGATCAAGTGAACATGGATCGTCGATCAGCAGTCAGGACGTGATACAGTATATCCTGTATTGAGTGGCTGCTTAATGACTACCATTACACGGCTCATTTACCAATAAACAAATAGTTACGTGTTTTACGATGAAATCATTCTGCCTTACAACCTAGTTTATGACTCGATCAGATCAAATAACTCGTTATGTGAAAATAATGTTAAATTTGAAACGTTGCTATTGCTAACCAATACGGAAAAAGATAGAAATATGACTAAAGTCATAGATTTACATTGCTAACCAATACCTAGGTACATCGTCCGATTGAGTAGCTAGGTGGATTAGACGCTCATTTACTGTGTTCTGACAAGGCTGAGAGATTGAATCTCGTTACAGTCAGATGGATTTGAGGATGAAGAAATATGGGGTAGCTACCCACGTCAGTAAATATACCGTACGTGAAACAGCACTTTCTGTGATTTCGTAAGCTTCATTCGTAGGGTTCCAGTTGCTCATATGTAAAATCAAAGGAGTAATGTGGACCTACTTTTAACATATTTTTTTCTTATGAAATCAACTTTTGTCTGTGTTTGTGCATGGGTGTTACACTCAAATGTTGATCGACTCGACCTATGTTACAGCAATTTGGTAATATCTTCATTTCCGGACATACCAATCATGCCTGTCAAATGTTTATCCTATTTTCATCTAATGAAAAACTAGGCTTATGAGATCACCTTTTGTCCGTGTGTGTGTTCGTATGTGTGTATGTCTCTCCCTAATAAAATCTTCAAATTAAAATACGTTTCACCAATCCAAAATGGCGACTGCGCGATATATTTCACCGGCATTCTATATCTCCGAAACTATTAATGATATCACAATCATATTGTGTATGGTAATAGAAAATACTAAGGAAAGTTCAGTTATGTGACGCTTAAAAGTATGGCGGCCAAGTGAAGTTAAAATATATAAATAGCATTTCTACGCGATTTGATCAACCGGGTGCAGTAAAACCTAACACCCTGCATGCCTCTATAAGATTTAATCTACTTGTATCTAATTTTAAAAAAGTTCTCATAAAAGCGAGATGTTGGTTGTACGAAATTTTGAAATTATTTTTTTATTTCCTGTGATAGGTATTCTTCTTTTGTTTTTTAATCAGCTGGCCAATACTCTTGTCATAAATTGCAGTATTTCCAAAATTCATAGTCAATCACGTTTCACACTTCCTGCGTCAATCCAAGGACTGGGATCCCGCCAAATAACTTTAATTAGGCATGTATTTCGAAGGAAAAACGTGTCAAGGGTGTACCAAATTAGTAGCAATTTGAGACCGATTTCATCCAATCAACTGGTCAATTAATCTATTTTAGTCAATAAGAGGAGAAGATATTATTTTAGATCTGAACCTTCCGATGCGCATGTGCGTCCAGTTGCATTACGTCATCCCCCTGCCTGGATTCTTTGTCAACCAGTGAGCACATACTTCATCACGCGCTGGTTAGATGTAGCCAAGTAGTCATTATTCCCAACACCTTGGCACGGTACAGATGCTGTCAAGGCAAGCGAAGCACGACTGAGCAGCTCTGTTCTTTGACAAGCACGGCAACAAGCTTGCTATCAGGAGTGTGTGAAGTGGGCGCGGTCTCAGTTCATTACCACCAATACCAATGCTATGTCACTGAGAATGCTCCTATTCGATACTTTAGGCTTGCATAATATAACCACGACGAGCAGCGAGCAGCCCCAAACAGTTGTTGCACCAAAGAGGGGAAATCGCATTTGCGCCTAGTGATCCCACTACTTCCCCTCCTAGACGAGACTCCGCCATGACAGGCCAGATCTAACTTGCCACGCTATAAATATATGCAGAAATATGGTGCCATTTTCTCAAACACAGAAGAAACATTTCGGTGACGTCAACATTTCAGGAGTCACCACACACTCTAGCACATACGTTTACATTGCTTTAACAGAGAAATAAGCCTGGAAAGTCATCAGCGGGCTCTCGAGGAGCAGAGATTAACTTCTATCCTTTACCGCAGCGCACTTCCGAGAGAGAATCACCGTAGTGGTGGTGGTACGCTGCTGGAATACAGATGACTTGGCGCTAAGCCACGTTCAGCTGTGAGCCTTCCTACCTTCACTTCCCTTTCACTTTTAATCTCAGACACAGAATATTTTTCTGCTGATAAAAGATAAATGTCATTTTCGTGCAATCACGAAATATTTCAATCTTCGATCGTTTAGAATCTCAATAATCAATTCCTAGTGAAGTCAGTTGGCAACTAGTTGTGCTAAGTTCCGTACCAGTAAATATACTGGCACAATTAAGGATCTCTACAGTTATAAACCTTATAAACGTTCCCAAAATCACAGTAGTTGAGTGGGATCTCCCTCATTCAATTCTCCTTCTTATTAAAACTAACTCCAAGATGAGACCTCAGACGATCACCTGCTGATTTTGGGGAAAGTGTGGGTAGGGTGATGACACCCTCAGCCGTATTACCTCATGAAGTTAAGTGTGTGTGTCATTTTATTTTTATTCGTTTTTATACTTTATGTTTTAGTTTTTTATTATGTTTGAACCAGATCAAAGTATGCGCTACATAAAGAGGCTCGTGTGCCTCAGTAGCATTTTTTTGATTAATGCAATTCATTTGCTTGTAGGCCATAGGTACTTCACGAGGTGAAGTGTACCCATTTCTAGTCCTCAAGTCAGATTTAGATCTTAAATTTCTGGTCGAGCCGGGAATAGAACATGGTGTGTCCTGGACATGAGACATGAAAGCTACCCGAACACTACGGGGCCGAGCCTGTGCAGCCCATTATTATTATTAGTATTATTATTCACAAATATTGCTCCCTAGAGGTCAGAGGTCTTTCTCCCCCTGACTCAATGGTCTGATGCTCGTCTGGTAAATGAGCACTATACCACGCCTTCACGGTTCAGAATGCCATCGATGAAAATATTAAACATAAAAACGCTTGAAGAATAGATCCGTACAGAAGGGCAAATAATTTCATGCAAGGAAGGTATCTGATCTGTCCTAGAAATCGTTCTGGGGTCTTGCTTCATTGCACAACAAACCTAGATCCTAAGATGCAAATGAAACTCTTCTGATGAGAAGCCCTTATGAACACTCTTTGTAGCCTCAACATTCTACCGTTTGGTAACACCTTTGGTCTTTTGAAATATACCTTAATGAGTACCGTGTCAGTACAGATCATGAAGGGGGCGTGGTGGCTCAGCGGTCTAGCTGTATGCCTCTCACCAAGGCGGTCCGGGTTCGATTCCCGGTCAATGCATGTGAGATTTTCGAAGTGAAATGCCATGTCCTGTGGATCGGATTCCACGTAAAAAGGAGGTCCCGTGGCTTATGATCTCGAGATTAACGGTCACGTTAAACTACAAGCTTTACAGATCATGAAGGTTCAACAATCAACAATCTTCGGCTTTCTTTGAAGAGGATGTCAACAACTTTGTGGACCATCAGGATCTCTTTCTAAAAACAAGAGTCCCAATCCTATATGACTGTTTCGATACCACAACAGGTACACTTCATCTCCTTAGCACATGAGACTGATGCAATACTTGCCTAGACTCACATCGCGGAAGTTGACTCCCCGAGCTCGTTAAAACTTCGTATGCATCAGGGGGAGCCACTCCGGGCTCCGCGCTTCGGCTTGCCAGAACATAGGCTGCAGCCTGACGTCACCTGTTGGGCACTGGCGTGGCGACCATGTATAACAAACAGTTCTCGGCAGTCTCTAGCAACAAAAAGGGACGCTTTTAAAGAGACATAGGAATGTGGTGGTCCTCGCATGCCCTTCTGCAGTCAACTAATACCCTATAAAGAGCTTATCACTACAGTCTGTACCATTTAACTTGCTACCCTCCTGTCAGGAGACTGATAAAATAATCCGGTCAATGCATGTGAGATTTTCGAAGTGAAGTGCCATGTCCTGTGGGTCGGATTCCACGTAAAATAGGAGGCCCCGTGGCTCATAATCACAAGATTCACGGCCACGTAAAACTAATAAATAGAACTCCAAAATGGTCATGTTGAAAATTAATCAGTGAGGTAAACAACATTGAACCAAGAGCTAAACGGTTATCGGAGTCCCAGGTCAGAATACTGTGTGACCACCACGTAGTGTAGCGGTTAGTATTCGTGGCTGTCCGGGTACACTCAGCCTCGTGAGGCAAATCTGATTCCCACCTCAGCCAGCCTGGAAGTGGTTTTCCGTGGGTTGCCACTGCCGGGATGGTTCCTACCTTAGGCCACGGCCGCCTTCTTCTCAATCCTCATCTGATTTACTACTACACAGACCCCACAATAACCCAGGTTACCACACAAATTTAACACACACCCAAGTGCACGGGGCTAAATGGCCACGATGTCCAAACTCCTCAAATGAATCAACAGTTATATTTTGGGCTGCACCCAACTGATTTACCACTTCTTGAAAAGTACTATAGATTTAAATAAGGAATATAATAAAATGCTATATACGGTAATCAATAAGCTAATTGCATTGGACACTTAACTTCTTTGGCATTGTATCGTGCAAATAACTTGAAACGTGAGAGCATTCTGGACTCTCATAATATGCATAGATCATACAAATGCACATCTTTTAAGTAGGTTAAATATATTAGTTCTCAGTTCTTAACGTTTTCGGGAATCAGGCACACCCTTGCAGGAAGTTGTGGTACAGTTACAAAAGGACTCTCGCGCTTACGAAACTACAGGGTTTTTCTTATCGGTCTAGTAATATATAGGCTGGCTGCGTGGCTCAGCGGTAACGTTCTCGCCTGCTATGTCCAAGGTTGCTGGATCGAACCCTGGTGCAGTCAGCTGGCATTTGAGGGTGCGCAAATATGATGGAGCCGTGTTAACAGATTTACTGGCACGTTAATGATCCCCTTAGAGGCAAAATTCCGGCACCTCGGCGTCTCTAAAGGCAGCAGTTAAAAGGGACGTTCAACCAATAACATTAATTATATTATCTAGCAATATAGCAGCTGCATTAATATAATCTCTCGACTGTGAGTCACCCGGCTACGCACGCATTTTCCCGGTCCCCGCTTTATTGCTAGACCGATAAAAATGTCCCTGTAATATTGTGAACATCTGAGTTATAGTCTACTTATCTTGGTATTGAGTCATCTAACATGCTCGCCAGAAGCTGAAAATTAAAACTTGCTATTACCCTTTCACGAATTGATTGCCGGCGGTCGAGATGGGAACTATTCTCTGTTTACTTTTGTCACACGCCACTCTGCTTCTTTGACAGGTACAGTTGCGCGTGTAAGATATGACTCAGCTTCAGAAGCTGTCCGTGGTGACATGAGCTCCTGTGACAGGTAGCGCGCGCAATGCTGCTTGACTTATGTGCGGACTGCACTGTGACATCACTGTATTCTCTTTACCCCGCAGGGCTCCTGCTACAATAATCAACAAACGGTGGCGCAGCCATGCTCAGCGGCAATCAAATCTTAAATGGGTAATACCAGTTGCATCGGTAATACTTCTCCAGCACGGATGGAAAAATTGAGCGTTTCTTTTTCAAGTTTAACCCCTATAGCTTACATCGTTGTGTAAATAATTTGACTTTACTATCGTTGGTTATACCGCAAATCTTTATTTATATCGTCTCATTAATAGTTTAATTTAAGAATAGTTTAGTGTTGTGGAAAGTCGTGTGTTGTAATGCTGTGTATTTTCACATATCGGTAAAAATGAGCAAATCTGGCGCTTCTTGTGCTTGGGGGTATAGGGTACAAGGTACTATATACCACAGATTTCCAAAAAACGAGGAGTCGAGACGTGTGTGGGTTTCTCGCTGTAAACGAGCTGATACATTTAACATTGATGATGATGATAATTGTTGTTTTAAGGGACCTAACATCTAGGTTATCGGCCCCTAATGATATGGGTGATAGCGAAAATGATAATGAAATGGAAACTAGAACGAAAATTAAGTGAGACGGAAAATACTTACAAAAAGGAACTCAGATTGAAACAACTCACAAAATGTTCTTACAAAAGGGAATTTTGAACGAAAAGATTCACAAAAAGAATAGGTTGAAAAACACCCACAAAATGTAGGCTAGGTTCAAAATACGTACAAAATGCAATGTAGCGTCGAAATACTTACAAAATGCAACTGAAATTCAAAATACTTACAAAATGCAAATGAGATCGAAAAAACGCACAAAATGCAATTGAGGTTCAAAATAGGCTACTTACAAAATGCAATTGAAATTGAAAATACACAATGCAATTCAGATTGAAAGATACCAGTTCCAATCCAAATTATTCACAAACTGCAAGTGAAATTCAAAATAACAAAATGCAATTGAAATTAAAAATGCTTACAAAATATACGGTAGATTCAAACGACTCACGTGGTTTGACAATACTTACAAAATGCAATTTAGATTGAAAATACTTGCGAAATGCGGTTTTGGTGGAAAATACTTACAAAATGCAATTTAGATTCAAAATACCCACAAAATGCAATTGAGAATCAAAATATTTGCAAAACGCCCACCAAACAAAATGCAATTTAGATTTAAAATTCTTGCGAAATGCGGTTTTGGTTGAAAATACTTACAAAATGCAATTGAAATTCAACAAACTCACTAAAATGCCCTGAAACCTACATTGAAAGACTAACAGCAATTCAGATTGTCAATCTTTACAAAATGCGATTGAGGTTGAAAACAATCGCGAGATGTAATTTAGATCGAAAAACCTTACAAAATGCAACGTAGATTAAAAATACCTACAAAAAAAATCGCTAAAAGGGAATTTAGATACACGGGGAACCAAGTAACAAAAACAGTGCGGGAATCTTAAAGAGAAAGGAAAAATAATGAAAAGAGGAGAGGAGAGGGGAGAGAGGATAGGGTCCGCCCCAATGGTAAGGAACAAAAGGGGAAAACGGACCCAGCTCAGGAATCCCTCGGGGTCGCCAACTCCCGAACTCACCAGCCGTGAGCCCCTGAGGGTGTAGCAATATCCAGGGTGCACCAGAAGTGGTGGGGCTACATACACCCGGCCTCCTTAAGGGCCTTGAGCACAAGACAGGAGGTAAAAGGAAAAGAAAAAGAAGGCTGACCCCTCGCAGAAGGAGGGTATCAGAAAAGATGTGACAAGGGCCAATTAAGGCGGGAAAGGAAGAGACTACCTAGGCCTCGGATACCCTATACCGTCGGGGTCGGAAGAGAACAAGAGTTGACCAAGTGAGGTCGACAGGAAAGAAGATGAAGAGGAGCCCGGCACAAGTAAGTGGAAGCAATACCGGACTCAGCTGGGGCCCCACGTTTAACATTAATAATGCCCGAGTGTTCTCTAATCACTTCCGTCCAGACGATTACGAAAGGGATTTAAAGAATGAACTTCTCGGTTTACCAACTAGGAAGTGAATGAGAAGATAATTCGTTTATACGTGAGGACAAGGACTTTTATCAGAATCCGTCACCTGAATAGGCATATCAAGGTCAAATTACTGGAGAAATATGCAGCAAAAAAGAACAAACTCTGGGTCGCTTCGTCATCTAAAACTCGTCACATAAAAGATAAGTGTTTATAAACTGATCATTTTCATACCAATGTTACATTAATAATGTATGTTGTTGGGACTGGGACATCTTGATCATCAGCTCCGTGTACTTGTGTGTTCAATTTGTAAACCGTGCTTTTAAGGCGACTGTTGTATTGTGTGTGTGACCGTAATTATTAGGGACGGAAATGGGGTAAGTGCTCCGGAACTTGAAACAAGGTGGGCTACTATATCGGCATTTGCCTGGAGAGAGTGCGGAAAGCCGCTGCCAGCGCCGGGATTTGAACCTCTGAACTCCCGACTTCCTGCAGCTTCCCATCGCGGTCGTAGCGAGCACTTCACTACACCGCAGGATCGCTAAAGCATGATTATGTAGCCTATCTATTGCTATATTTCGTATTTCTATCCTTAGCACGTCTGTTATTGTGTTTTGTGAGGCTCTTCTTTAGCTCAGCTGATACTAAGGTGCGGTACCGTAGCTAATCTGAAGTATTATTTTTTGTGTGTTTATGAAGTATATTTTGTATTACAAACCACTGCAATATATTGTTTATACCTTTCTCTTTATAACGCGCATATTGCCATTATTGTGAATGAATACCACGAGCGGAAAAGGCAAGAGAAATATGACTCTGTTTCCCGTAAGAATGCATTGTAAATATCAGCTGGTATGCGCCTGCTACATCCGAGCTGCGTCACAGCGTATCAGCCAATGGGAGCGAGAGGCACCGGAGTGTCCTACCTTATAGTCTACTTACCTTGGTATGCATGGTGGTCAAACCACAAGGAAAACTACTGATATCGCGTCAGGAGTTGGCAGTCGGGTTTGAACTGCAGGGGTCTTCCCGCTCACTGCGTATCGCGCATTCCAAAAACATTCAGTTGGTCACTACTTGCTTCACTCACTCAACACATTCCTTCTTTCAGTGGCTGAGTGTCGCCTGTTGCAAAGCCGATATATTTAACTTAGGAATAGGCGGGCCGCGCATGCGTACTGAAAGAACCCCCGCACCCCGTCGAAGCGTGTTCAACTGCCATCTCCTGCCGCGATGACTAGTATATTTGATAGTATCCTTTCCTCAAGGCCTTCACCAGATGGGGAATCACTGTCACTTCAATTGGTGCAGAGCGCTGAGTTCTCGTATCTACTGCGACAAATATTACTATAAAAAAAAAACACTCCCCCAAAAGGTTGTCAACGCTGAGAGGTTACTGTTGAAACTTTGTTGTTTATTGTAAACTCATTTTAGGGATTTGGAATATCTTAGTCATCAACCCCGTGTACTGGGGTGGGTGTTCAATTAGTCTAGTAACCCGTGTTACTGTGGTGACTGTAATAGTGTTATTACGGTTGTGAATGGGATAGGTGTCCTGAGACTTGAAATATGTTTCTATCCCGGCATTTTCCTGGTAGGAGTATGAAACAATGAAGGTATAAATCATAATCAGGATAACTGCTCTCAGAATCGGGATTCAAACCTCCGATCTCCAGACTTGCCACAGCTTGCTATCTCTCAATATTTTAGAACAATTCCAAAAATTAATAATAAATAAGAATCTCATAAGTGGTTTTGAATGCCTAAGGCAAAAGAGCAGCTTCTCCATAAATTGAAGATGGCGGTTGTAAATACTATTAAAATAATGTAATAATTTTCTTTAAGGATTAGGGCACGAAACACAATAAAATTGGGCACAGTCGTGTTGACCGACTGAAAATTATAATTTTTGTTTACTAAACCAACACTGGAAAATGGCTTCCAACAGGATAATAATTGGGCACACTTGTGTTGACCAACTGAAAAGCAAATTATATTGAATACATGACTTGAAAAAGTAATAAAGTAGAACCAAACATGTTGTTTTGTGTGCCGATGGTACACGTTGTTGTTGTGTTAATGTTCAAAAATATTCTCAGCTGACAAAGCCAGGGTCCCCATCTTAGCAAAGACGTAAAAATAAGCAATATCCTCAAATGTGCCAAACGTTGAAGGGCTAAAGAGCCCGCCAAGGTTGGTAGTCTTGGAGAGCTCTATCAAACTAAAATAACCGATTTACCAAACTCATTTCCGGCGTAAATTCCGTTCCGGAAAATCAGCCTAAAATTGCTTGTTTCTCTACTCGTTCTCATTTTTATTCAAATCCTAGCCAATTTGACTTATTTACATAATAATTTCTTTAATTTGTTTCTTGGTTCAATACCTTCAGGCGTTCTTTTTTTTGATTTTTTGAAAAATCTTCTCACCGGAAGTAGTTATAATGGATAAAGTGAAACTGTGCAATGAATCACACTAGCGTTCATAGTGGTAGAAAGAACAAACTGCTCATATAATCGACTGGATATAGTTGATTTTCTGGTAAACAATCGTCAGTCTACCACGTGTCATCATGCTGGAACCTTATAGAAACGTTTAGTGTGTCATTTACGATTGGGACAGTGGAGAAAACGCAAATTAATTACAAATGCAGCAACAATACGATTCAGTGATGAAACTTCGGTGGCGTAGTTGGTAGCATGCTGAGCTTCTATGCCCAAGGTCGCGGGTTAAAACCCCGGCCAAAGTCGTCGGAATTTTTAAGAACGTTAAAATCTCTCAGTATGCCTTCCTTCGGAGGGGAAGTAAAGCCGGTGGTCCCATGTCATAGATTTACGGCATGTAAAAGAACCTTCCACTAATTACATTTGTGTGAAGCTAAATTATAGGTTAGATTTTACTAACGCTCTTAGGTTCCAACGTTCGCCACCAGGAGCCAACTGCGGTGGCATCTAATAACCAAGTTCACAACTAGTTATCGTTGATGGTGGCGTTTCGTGGCAAAAGTAGGAACTACTTAAAAATTTAATGTCTGCAGTCCTTACTTGAATTAAAAAACAGATATCACACACTAATACAGCCATCACAATTAACACCGGTTATCAGACAGATTCTACACACACCCAAAGTACACGGAGCTACATGACCGCGTTGTCGCAGCCCCTAAAGTGAGGAACCAACAAGTGATGAATCGGATTTGAGTCGGCAATCGGACGAAAATGTAATAGTGATCGACAGACAACGATAAAATAATATAATAATATCGTATGGCCTCGGGTGCCTGGTGCAAGCTTTGTAATTTGACACCCAGAGGGTAGCTTGCATGTCGAATTTCGTTGTTCCTTGAATCACTATGAAAGTCAAGGAGGTTAGATAATATAGTGCTTTCTAGTAGAGAAATGAGGAACTTTGTGTTGGCGGAAACTCCCGAGATTAATTCTGCCATTATGAACTCGGCCTACTGAATTCAAATGGGTTCTTTGACATGCCAGCATCGTATGACATGCGTATCGTATTTTTGCCCCCTTTTCAAAAATCACTTACCACGGCCAGGGGCGAACCTGCAATCTTGGGGTTAGTAGACCGACACGCTATCCACTCACCCACCGTGGCAAGCTACAGACAACGATAAGATGATGCCATGAATGAAGAGGAACCTCTCAGGAAACAACAAGTAAATTACCAAGTCTATATCTCCTAAAGGAATGGTGTCCATTGAAGCTCTAGTCTATGACATTAAAGGACGTTTACAGCATTGAGTTGCTTCCCTGAAGGGATCTTTTCATTTCAGGGGCTTGGACATTGTGGCCATTCTGCCCCGTGTACTTGGGTGTGTGTGTAATTTTGTCTGATAACCTGTGTTGTTTTGATGTATATATTAGTGTGTGTATTTTTAATTCAGATGTGCGACTTCGGTGGCGTAGTTGGTAGCATGCTGAGCTTCTATGCCCAAGGCTGTGGGTTCAAACCCGGCCGAAATCGTCAGATTTTTAAGAGCGTTAACAATCCCTCAGTATGCCATCCTTCGGAGGGAAGTAAATTCGGCGGTCCCATGCCATAGATTTATGGCATGTTAAAGAACCTTCCACTAATTTAACCTGTGTGAAGCTAAATTAACTTATAGGTTAAACAACGCTCTTAAAGTTCCTACGTTCGTCGCCAGGAGCCGACTGTGGTTGCGTCTATTAGCCAAGTTCTAAACTAGTAGTTGTTGACGGTGGCGTTTGGCGGCAAAAGTAAGAACTACTTGAAATTCAATGTCTTCAGTTCTTTTTGAATTAAAAACAGATAACACACACTAATGCAGCCATCACAATTAACACCGGTTATCAGGCAGATTCTACACACACCCAATGTACTCAGGGCTACATGACCGCGTTGTCGCAGCCCCTAAAGTGAAGAACCAACCAACCTAATTCAGATGAGGATTGGGAAGGAGGTGGCCATGGTTTTAAGTTAGGAATCATCTAGGCATTTGCCTGGAGTAGAATTAGGAAACCACGGGAAAACATTTTCATGATGGCTGGGTTGGGAATGGAACCCACCTTTTCTCAGTTTTGTCTCATGATGCTGAGGGAATAACGTTACAGCCTTCAGACCGGAAATGAATTTTGTGGCAGAGCCAGGAATCGAACGTGGAGCTCTGGGATGCTAGCCAATGTTCAAGAGACTTGCAGAGCGTACAATTAAAGCTTTAAAATCAATAATTCAGGACATGATAGCGCAATTAACACGAAGCTTAGTATTAACAATAATTACATATGAGGCTATCACATGGAACATTTCACTCCGCGCCAAATCTGTAGAAATATTCAATTTATAACTCAATATTTAAGAGCTAAATTACCAAATCTGGTAAGAAGGTAGAGTCGTTTAAGAGGCTTTGTATGACAAAAGCAATAGAAAAGGTAGGCCTACTCCTTACAATCAAGATATGGCTTTTTGGAGTACAGAATCAATATGTCAAGTTTACCCATTGTAGCCTACACATAGTCGACTTATGAAATTGGTGACTTTTACACAATTTAATTGGTCGAAGAAATGAAACGGGATGACGTTGGAAGAAGATCATACTCGTACTATGGTTGCTAATTATTGAAAATACAGAGCACAAATTGTGCATAGGGTTAATAAATGTGAATATACATTAATGTTTTCACCTTCCACCTTCACAAAATCACACAATGGAAAGACCCCGGTTCTTACATGTGATTACGTGGTACCGACTACATTGTTTACCACATAATTTACAAGTACAGGACACGTCTATGTCATGAAAGTACTCGGTGACGCACAGTTTATGGTGGTACCCATGTACCGCCATCGAGTTAACGAAGTCTCGTAGGTCTTGATTGGTGTCAGTCCATACCCTATTCGTCATGGCTTCCGTTATGTAAAATAATAATACCACATGTTGTGATCATGTAGCCGATGGGAGATTTATCGCGGTAATGTATTACATCGTGTGGGTAAAGCTGTTCGGAAAGCGATCTGTCAGGTATGTGTCAAACTGTCAATCAAGACGTGCATGGAATTGTCAGTGATCAGAGGATTGATGTAGTGGCGGCTAATGAAAGTGAGAATAATGTGTTGGTAGAGAGAACGTAATAATCATCCATTGATTAACAATATACACCATTGTGACAGACATGAACACTACCTCATGGCTTAGTGGCTAGCATTATTGGTTCTCACCCCTGAGGTTCGAATTCATTTCTCATCTCTGTCAAGAAGTTTAATCTTGGTCTGAAGTTTGGAACGGGGTACACTTAGCCTCATGAGACGAAACTGAGAACATGCGGGTTCGATTTTCACCTCGGCCATCCCACATGTCATTTTCCGTGGTTTTCCCACTTCTAATCCAGGCAAATGTCGGGTTGGTACCGAAATTAAGGTCACGGGCACCTCCTTCCCCAATCCCGGTCTCTTACAAATACACACACAAATACAGCCAACACATTAACACAGGTTATCAGACAATATTACCCACGGTGTCACAAAGCCTGTAACACAAATCAGCAAATACAACACGACGGAAGAATGAGTAGCTGGCAAGCGTTCTTATTAAATATTGAGCATGACTGAAAATTAGCTCACAGGAACTCGAATATATCCAATGGCCTCCTCGTCATATCGACGACATCGAGTGTATAGTTCTCCATTAGCCCCTTCATCTAAGACTTGAAATGAGTCATGGTTCCGACAGAGGGCGTGGTGATGTAACTATTTAATGCACCTGTCTGTAAAATAGGAGACTCGGGTTTGAATCCTGTCAGCGGTATCATTTTCAAATCTTGCTCAACAGTTAGTGAAAAATTAGAAAAAGAATTAAAGTAGGAGTAAAGATTCAAAGAGAAATAATTTCAACTCTGAGATTTGCTGATGACATTATCATCATGGCCGATTTACGAGAGGATTTGAATTAGTTTTTGAATGGTATGGACTCTGTCTTGAGGAAAGAATTCATGATGAAAATTATTAAATACTAGAAAAAGTACACGGTCTTCGAACGGTGTTATATATTAACACCAGACATTATCAATTGAGCTACTGTTGCAATGGTTAGCGGTTTGTCATTCCTTCATAAGTTTATCAGAACGAAGTTAGTTTTCTGGGAATATCACACACACACTGTTAATTTAAGGGCCTTAAAACGTGGTTTTTGGAGACCCCTTATAGACTCGCGAATTTTGTGTCTCACAATGAGAAGCGCAACATATGCTTTGATCGTCCTTCTAGGATAATTTTTATATTTCGCCTATTTTAGCATGTATTTTGAGAAGTTTTTCCCTATATCCACCCTTCTACTGTATGAAAAGTACGGTGAGGAGTTTTATAAACGATTGGTGTATTGACTCATGTTTACCATACCTAATTTTACGATGCACCAAGCATCCGAACTCGATTTATAGGCGTACCTAAAGATACACAGAAAGACAGACAGACAATTCTATTGTCTACAACATATCACCCAGATATCCAAATATGGGTATATCTACCATACGTATCAAACAAAATCATCCCTACGATGAACCGGTATGTCGACAAAAAAAAGATAAGTTATAATGTGCCCTCAAACTAAATTCACCTAACGAGTACTTCCTGACGTGAAATAGATTTGAAAGCCTTGTAGACGAAACGCAATACACCTCACATAAAAAATGACCCTCTACGTTGTGTTAGGTCCCCATACACAGGAAGACCTCTTTCATAAATTATAAAGGCTTGTGGTGCATGGAAATTCAGGTTATTTAGCCTCAAATGGCCCAAATTCTTAAAAGCCGCAAATAATGCTGATTCAATTCAGGAATTTTTGAAAATAATGTTTCTGTTTGTAGATATAATAGACTTTCTGTACTATATGTCGCACGTGAAATTGCATGAAAAAATTCTAGGTTACCCCTTGACCCCCATAATTGCATTGACGAATTATACAGTCTACTGTACGATGGTTCCGTGATCAACTTTCACAGAAATGTAATAAATCGAGTAGCCTAATAATAATATCGTATGGCCTCGGATGCCGGGTGCAAGCTTCGTAATTTGACACCCAGAGGGTAGCTTGCATGTCGAAATTTCGTTGTTTCTTGAATCACTATGAAAGCCAAGGAGAGTAGATATCTAAGCTCCTTGAACACTATAGCACTTTCTAGTAGAGAAATGAGGAACTTTGAGTTGGCGGAAACTCCTGAGGTTAATTTTGTCATTATGAACACGGCCTACTGAATTGAAATGGGTTCTTTGACATGCCAACATCGTATGACATGCGAGTCGTATTTTTGCCGCCTTTCAAAAATCACTTACCACGGCCAGGAGTGAACCTGCAATCTTGGGGTTAGTAGACCGACACGCTATCCACTCACCCACCGTGGCAAGGTATAAATGGAGTGACATTGCTTCTTACAGAAATAGATGGAAAGTTGGATGCCACCCCTTGAGATAATGTTGTCATGGTTACCGATTTCCATTCCTTCATTAGTTTCTTAAATTAAATTAAATTAAATTAATTTTCTGGGAATATTTCAGATACTGTTGGTTTTAGAGCCTTATAATGTAGTTTTCGAGGCCCCCAAGTTTTGTTTCTGGCACCGAGGGGCTTTGTCTCCTCGTTGTACGCCATAATATAATACTAATAATAATAATATAATATGGGGATAGGAAAATAATAGACCTGCCGTACCACACCCGCAGGTGTAAATCGCGTGAAAAAATTCTAGTGTACCCCTTGACCCCCTTAAGCGCATTATACGTATTGATGAATTTTACAGCTTAATTTGGTTCCGTGATAACCTTCTAGCCGTTTGCAAACTTTCACACCAATGTAATTAATGGAATTGCATTGCGTCTTACAGCAATAGATGGACCTCGGAGAATATGTTGCCATGGTTACCGGCTTGTATTCGTTCATTAGTTTTTTAAATGAAATTAGTTTTCTGGAAATATCTCAAAAATGGTTGGTTTTAGGGCCTTAAAATGTGGATTTCGAGTTTTGTCTCTCACATTGAGGGGCTGAAAATGATCTTTGTCTCGTCCTTCTACTCCTATTTCAGCATGTATTTTAAGGGGTAGGCCCTCTTTTATGAGAGGTACGGAGAAGGGTTACATCAATGATTAGTGTCGTGTCTCTGATGGATATCTGCACCAAATTTTACGTTGATACACCCAGCCGTTCTCGAGTTATAAGGGAACAAATTTGTCCACAGACAAACAAACAAACAAACAGACAGACGGACAAAATATTATTTTCACGCGCATCCATAATAAAACAGTCTGAAACGCGTACATAACTCAAATTTCCGTAGAAATTGAGAAAGAAACATACAAACTTTAATGTTTATGTAAGTAGAGATATACTGCACCGCTCGGTGTTGACCGTGTTTTATTGCACAAATTTATGTTTTACTCGCTAACCGTTGGAGATACACGAAAAGTGATAAGGACCTTTTGGATAGCAAATTAAATGGTAAATCTTGTGTATGCATCAAAAGTTTGATATGTCTTAGCGTTCTCTTTTTATTTGAAATGGAAATATGAAATTTTGAAACCAAAGGGTGTAGTGACGTCGCATATGTGGGTTTTACTCGCTAACCGTTGGAGATACACGAAAAGTGATGTGCAACAGTAGCTCAATTGATAATGCCTGGTGTTAATATATAACACCGTTCGAAGAACGGGTAATTCTGCTAGTTATATATAATTCTAGCAACCCACCCCGGTTTACCGAGCGTAAGCTTAAAAGGCGCATGGACGGCAGGTTTTTCTTCGACTGGATTCACTGAAATCATTAGACCTACTGCTCGGCTTCCTTTGGTCACAAATGAATGTTTTTCAACAAAAACCTTCCTCAAGAAATCCTTTACAGAATGGTGAAGAACGCATCAAAATCTACCCAGTGGTTATCGAGATTACCCGTTACATCCAAGAAAAGGGGACTTTGCTTTATACTAAGTAGTGATAGTAGTACTAAATTATTACTAACACGTCCATGGTAATTGTTTACAATATAATTTACAAACGGTCGTTACTAGTCTACGATTAAGTAGTTATTATTGTGAAGTGTTTTAGTGTAGTTTAATGAATTAGATCTGTGTACACAATTAAGTGTTAAAATGCAGCCTTCAGAAGCAGTCCATAAGTATACATATTGTAGCATTTTATCACAGGGAGGGAGGGAGGGCAATTTGTGTCCACAGACCTACAGTAATTCACACGCGTATCACTAGAACAACTCATTGTAACCATAACCACATATTAGAGGCAGGTTACGACTGTTTGTAGATATTATTGTAAATCATTACCATAAACAAGTTAGTGATACTCCTGTCTTCTTCTTACTAACAATTTTCCCGCCTCAGTGCAGGGTCTGCTTTCTGCACTTTAACTTCCATTCTGCAGGATAAGTGACTCTCGCCATAGACATGTTATTTCTTAGAGTAAAGGGAGATTAGAAGCCTTTTTCAGTTTTGCCCTATCTACAATGTTGTAGCTTTCAGTCGATCAACACAAAATCATTCCTATTATATTGTAATGATCGCCTTGCAGGTGTCAACTCCAGGGCTGTCCTTGGTCCGGAAATACTTGTAGAAGAAGATTCTTGCAAATTTTGGGCCTTCACGTAAGGAATGATATGAAATGGGATGTGCAGTTTCTAAAGCTTACAAATCTCTGCACTTTGTAATGGGGGTATTAAAAGGAAGTAGTATCTGCTAAACAATTGGGATATTTGTCACTTGTAAGACCTATTCTGGAATACGCCTCGTCGGTTTGGAATCCATATCAAGTAGGCCTCATGAATGAATTGGAAATGGTACAAAGAAAGGCCACTTGCTCAGTGACTTTAATCCCAGGAGCAGTGTGAGCCGTATGTTAAAGATACTTGGATGGGAATCCCTTGAGGCTAGGAGGATGAAATCTAGACTGTACGCTATGTACAACACGTATACAAATCAACCAGCATGGCGTAAGCTCAGCAAACGTACAGTATGGGAAAGCGCACTTACATGAGTAGGAGTGATAATTCTTTCAAAGTTAAGGCCCAACCACGGCGTACACATTAAAAGCTAAATATTCATTCGTAAACCGTGTCATTGGTAACTGGAATTCTCTACCTGCCGCAGTCTTAGAGCCTTCCCCAAACATATAGGAGTGACGATCTGTGTTTAATTGTTATTGAATTGTTATGTATTATGTATTATGTATTGTTATTTGTTATGTAGCCTATACCCAATTAGCCACCGGAGGACCCCCCCCCCCCCCAATTGCAAATAATGAATGAATGAATAAATCGTTCTCGCTCCGCAGTACATGTCGACACCATCCTAGACTTGTTTCACGCATATTATTATCAGTGATTGGTGCTACCTCGAAAGTCTTCCCTCTGCCTGGTTTCCGATGTGATGCAGCCTTCTAAGTCCTAATGGTCTTCGAATCGTCCTCATCTCCGTTGCATGCAGGAATTGTTCATTTCCTTTTGTGGCTGACTAGCACTCTGTTCCGTACAATGGCGCTAGACGAACAATCGTCTTATAAATCTTTGATTTCTATGAGATAGGCATCTTGCGATGGAAGAGGACATCTGTCACTTGGCGGCACATCAGTTAGAATGCGGAGATGCTGTGCTTCACGTCAGGAGGTGTGCTGGAGTCTGAAGAGACGACAGAACCCATTTGTTTTATTGAGGTAAATAGCATCAATTTAAATTGATCCATCAGGCTGTTCTCAAACACTCAAGGTACTCCGTCTTGTTTATGTTTACGTTTGTTTCGAGCCTTTCTTCATCATTAAGACTGGATAAAAGTGTTTCCTGGCAGAAGAGTATCTTTACAAAGAATTATTCTATTGCCTCGAAAATTGTTCACTCCTCAACATAAGTTACATTTATGCAATTCAGGTTACTTAAATATATTTTGATATGTTTATAGTAAAATATCCTATAGACAGCACATCGTAGAAATAAATACTTCGACTGGCTGCGTGGCTCAGCGGTTACGTTCTCACCCCCTGTGCCCAAGGTTGCAGGAACGAATCCTGGCACAGTCAGCTGGCTGGCATTTGAGGGTGCGCAAATGCAAGGGAGCCGTAGATTTACTGGCACGTTAAAGATCCCCTTCGGGGAAATATTCCGGCACCCCAGCGTCTCTAAAACCCGTAGTAGTTGAAAGCGACGTAAATCCAATAACATTAATATTATGATTATTACTATCATTATTGTTGTGTGGTTTGAAGCCATTTTTTTAGTATTGCCTTAGTAAACAAGAGTTTAGTGCTTTTCAGACGGTCAACACGAATGTACCCAAAAGAGATGGGTTATGCCCTAATCCAGAAATAAATAACATGAGATTAATAAATACACTAGGATGACCGGTTTCGATCGTCAATCGATCATCATCAGATCCATTAAACTAAGGCTATAAAATCTATGTTTGAAAATACAGGCGAAAATATTTACAATGTGTACAATTATTTAGTTGCAGTATTGGTACTGCAACTGTCGGTGTATGCTAAATGATGTATATATGATGTTAGGTGAAATGCTAAATGGTGATAGATATCCGGAGTTTGTATATTTGGAGTGATTATATGGTAATAAAAAATCAACTATGGTTAAACTGTAATATTACAGGCTACTACTTATGTGGTTGTCTTCCTACTGGACCTAGTGTTAATGTGGGGTGTTGCCAACCTAGATGTGGTGGGTCTACAACTATTAAAGACCGTGGATCATTCCCCGTCACGCGTGGACCATAAGCCATTCAAACTAAGCGCTGCCCGGTCTTTTGAGGACGTCCCGGCACCTTTAATACTGCCGCGACTACGGGCCTTGGTGTATTGCAGAAGAAAAGTATATTGTACACCTGATCCAGATAACATTTACCTATTAAAACCCCCTAATTTCCCCCTTTTTATCTTATTATAAATAACTACTGCAGTTTACGATACTTAAGTGCCATGTAGACTCTCATAAAGACAGCCATTGGCTCTAAAATGGCAATTTTAGAAGCTAAATATTGTCAAATAATAATTTAAAACAAATTGATGTAGCACACTTGCACTTCCGCCCCTTAAAACAACAATAACTAACTAACACTTGCACTTCGAAGGCTGTCGGTAATTATTATTCCCGTTCTCCTACGAGAGAAGGGTGAAAGTGCCAGATAGCCAGGATACTCTATTATTAGCTTTTACTGGAAAAATCATTATTGGCACTTTCACCCATTTCCATATTAGGTCCTCAAATGACCTAGCAAAAGGTCGCTGAAAATCATATTTAGATATCGATACATTGGTATTCTAAAATGTTGTTACTGATTATCGCTGTAATATTTGATCGCATGAATTGCATAAAATGCAGTTTTTAAGTAATCACAGCCGCAACTCATCATGGCTTAGCGCGTGACGAAATTGTTTGAAATAGAAACACGATAAATATTTGCCGCCAGAATGGAAACTGTGATACCAATAACATATACAATTAGTTCGGGTTAATTAGCCTATAGAGGCAGTTTGATTGAGCATGTTTCAGTTATTGGTTTCAAGCGAACAAATAACGCATCACTTATTGTGGATATTATTTACCACCACTTTTGCAACACTTTTCCTTCTATTCCCTCTTCTTCTTAATTTTGTTTTTGTTGATTCATTCAGGGGCTTTTAACATTGTGGTCATGAAGCCCCGGGTACTTTCATGTGTTTGGACAATGTCTGATAACCTGTTTCACTGTAAAGGCTATAGTAATGTGTTCATTTGTTATTGAAGTTAGAATTTGGAAGAAGGCATCCGTGGCCGTAAATTAGAAACCGTTCCAGCATTTGCCTGGAATAAAAGTGGAGTAACAATTTAGATGAGGCATATTAAAGGTCACTACTCCTAGGATGAATATTTATATTAACAACTTTCAAAATGGAGCTTTTATCGAGAAACAGAACTGTGCAAAATGTTAAGTCTACAGTATACTTCAAACAGATCCACATATAAAGGGTGGAATATTGATAAACAACGAGATGCCATAACAACGGTCCTCGTAGTAGTCTACAGGCCATCAACATTTAACGCAACCTCGTGATCCATTAAAAACTATGTCTGAAAGACTCACCCAGTTGCGCGTCAGCGTGTCAGAGCTTTACTGCCGATTCTTTGCCGGGTAATGGATAAGCATGTGCGAGTGTAAATGATGTGACTTTTAGAACCTGGCGGTGCAGTGGTATTGCGGTAATGAAGAGAGTGGGTGTTCACAGCGTAACTCAGGATAACGGGGTGGTACAAGTATCGACCCTGCATTAACTCTCGATGCTCAGTGAGACCTCTGGTCCTAACTGTCCCGTCTGTATACAGGGTGTTCCAAACATCCCCTCCATGTTTTGCATTAGGTGAATACACGACACACAGATAAAATGCAATGTCCATGTTAACAAGCAGGGTGTATATCTGAGAATACACGGTCACCGTATTTCATAATTTATACTCAATAGTTACTGGTACCGTACCATCAAATGTTTGCTGTTGTGTGTAATCATGAAGCGCTCGTACTGGCTGAGCAAATAGAATATGGCTGAAATCAAGTAGGCGTCACTCATGGATGGTTGTTTCCTCAGTTTAGGGGCTGCGACAACGCAGTCATATAGGGGTGTCTGATGACCGGTGTTAATTGTGATGGCTGTATTAGTGTATGTTATCTGTAATTCAGGTAAGGACTGCAGACGATAAATTTCAAGCAGTTCCTAATTTTGCTACCAAATTCTACCGTCAATGACACCTAGCTGCGAACTTGGCTACTAGATGGCATCGCAACCACCAACTGGCTTCACACAATTGTAGTTAGTGGAAGGTTCTTTTACATGCCATATATCTATGACATGGGCCCGCCGGCTTTACTTCCCCTCCGAGAGATTTTAACGCTCCATCTCACTCATGATGGATATTGTAATTAAAAACATATTATGTCTTCATGTAAAATAATTAACTGTTGTACCAGGCCTACATCTGACATATTTTAATAAAATGTAATGTGTTTTTTTTATATTTGATGCTATACCGGTACAGTAGTTATGACGGGATTAAGGAAATACATACAGTACATAGGATAATAACGGAAGCACAGACGAAATTAAGGTTATTAGAGCATTGTGCTGATGATGGTCCTGCCTGGAGAGTTAGAATCACCAAGCTTCTAGCTGTTCTGTCTCTGGAGCACACAATGTATTTTGAAATATATTCTAGTGACCTTTAATGTCTGCCCCTGTGAACCCTGTGACTTAGTTAAGGTCATTGCAAAGCAAAGTTGTACGGAAAACTGCAACGTGCTAAATTCTAACGGAAACTCAGACGGTATGCAGTGAGCGGGATGCATGGTATGCAATAGACCTCCTCCTGAATCTAGCCCAGACACATTTCCTGATGTCATTCCTATAGATAGAGGAACTTCTGTGCCATTGCATAGGTGGGGTGGATTCATTTATCACAAGAGACTGACTTTGAGGATGTGTGTAAACCAGAAGGAAAATTAGATCATTGTGATGAGAATTTTAACAATATGATGGATTTCATCATCACTTAGAGTATTGTAGTAAAAGAAAACAATTAATTCAAATCGCCAGAGCGCAATTTTAGTGTACATGTTCATTATTTTCGATTGCTATTTGGCTGCAATAAGAGTATTATGTAATTTCCTGAACTAGCACCAACACCTAGAATACAGGTACTATGGAGGATCGTTTTGTTCTTTAGTTCAAATAAAATTTTCAAATAACACACAATAGGCTGTTACAAACGCCCTAAAATAAAAAATATCGTATTATCAACTTGTCCTTCTTCAAATTCGATGCGTAAAGAATGCCAACAAAAGGCAAACCAATGGAGTGCCACAGACCAATCATGACACCTGGCGGAAAAGTTTCGCTAGATAATCCTCATAGAGCAAGTGCATTCTAGCGGCTATAATTGGAATCTTTTCAATTACAGCTGTTCCAACGTCCAGGCTGGTGCGCAGCTCACATCCAGTTGGCCGTGTTTGTCACCCTCATAGTTCATCTGGTTGTTGTTAGATGTGTCTCGCAGATCCGATGACGAATGATGTTTTATTTATTTATTTATTGATTTATTTATTTGTTGACGGTACACAACAGGGCTCAGTGTGCGCCCCAATAACAGTGCACCTACACAGTAAAACACACTTCCTGATATTTCTACATTAAGTATTAATATCTAAATGTAATTATTAAAACTAGTAAGTTCACACAGATTGAACTGCATAGTAGTAAAACGCTTAATCTAAATATAATATAAAAACTAAATCTAAATTTGACCTAATGTCAACTATATAATAAACAGGTTTTGAAATTATTACATCGTAAACTATATATTTATATTAAATAATTAAATATATATTTTCAGTTGCAATATGCGCAATATAATGCTTAATTTTATAACGTCTGAGTAAGTTAATTACAAAACAATTAAATATAAAAAAATCAATTAAAGAAACAACTCTGATAGATTTTGAACCCCGGCCAAACGAGTGAAAGACTAACGCTTTACCACCGAAATTCATCGTTATCAATTGACTTACATAGACTACGTCTTAGCAAATAATGATTTGGACTAGACTATTTCCTCAGTGGTGAATATTTTTATTATAAAGCATTTTATACAAAGTTTATATTTCATTTATCAGTAGGCTATATTGCATGTAATACTCATACTAGTGAAATATAGGTCAGCCACAATATATCAACTGCCATCTTGTCTTGTAACCGTGACGGCTCAGATTTTTGAAGTCATTGCTACCGTGTAATATTATAATATGAACTTAAAATACCGAACGGGCCACGTCCTTTAGGACAGTTTAAACCAGTCTCAGTTCGATAATCGGAACTGGTGGGTTCTAAGTAATAAATTATAAGGCCTGCACAATTCACACGACCGCTATCTTGAAATGGTAAGGCTGATGACCTTGTAGTTTGGAAGAAAGTCACGTCCCATATGAAGGTATGTTGTTACCAAATTTGGTAGAGATCGGATGATTAGTTTAGTCGTAATTTGGGTTTACGTTTTGAACGTTTGAGTGGCTGCCATTCACTTTTGATAAAGATGGTGGCGATATAAAACATGACACTGAGGTTCCCTTTGCTAGTGCTACCTCTGTACCAAATTTCGTTCAATTCGGTTTTGTCGTGTTTGAATTTATGGTGGGGGCGTCAGATTGTATTGGTGTGTCGTAATAAAACTTGAAGGGCACGGTTGGGGTCGGCCAACATAGTAGGACCTACTATGACCTTACCGAGTTTCATTCATATTACTCCAGCCGTTTAGATTTCATTAGGGGGGAATACATACTCGGACGCACACACACACACTCTCACACACACAGACTGACTGACAAATTTTAAACTGTGTAGATCTCATAAGTCAAATTTCATATTTTGCAAAAATCGAAAGTAGGCTAAAAATGAATGCTACTAATCTACGACAACAATCAAACTGAGATTTTTTACGTTGATAAAGGCTATGGACATAAGTTCACCTATGGGACTTTCAATAACCTGGTGAGCAGTAATCCAACACGGCAGTGTCGCGATATTTAAATATTTAAATGAACGTTTCTCGCGATTTAACCATCCGAGCGCAGTGAAATTTGGTGCGGTAAATGCTTATACACATTCGTTCCACTGACATCTAATTTATTTCAAGTGTTTTCATAACCACAAGATGGCGGCTGTGCAAAATTTAAAAATCTCGTTTTTATATTTCTCGTGTCCTAATCATGCGTTTGAAGTTTGAATAATATACCTACGCAATAATCTTCAATTACTAGTTCATAACTCTATGGCCTACATTAAAAATCCAACTTGGCGACTATCTGAAAAAATTAGATGGTTCTGAATATCTACGAATCTATTACAGCATTCAAACTGAAATTTTGTATGTTGATAGTCAATTAACATAAGTAGGGTATATGAAAATAGGTTATTTAGTTCTTCACGGAACTACTTGTTCTGAATGTACTCTGGTGTAGTGTATTTCAACAGACGATTTGTCCACCACGGATTAGGCATTTGGCTTTATCGTCACGATGACTGTAGGCATGTCTGAGGTGCCCTTAGCTAGTGTTACCCCTGTACCAAATTTCGTTCAGTTCGGGTTTGTTCTATAAACAAATCTACACCGTTCCACCAATTTCATCCAGAAAGAATCGCTGACTACATGAAATTTCGATAGTTTTTCCCAATCTTCTGATTTTGGCCCTTTGGCACTCGAGCAGATGCTAATATAGGCAACAAATAAACTGATGAAGGATGGTAAGGCCATCACCATGGCAACAGTAGCTCAAAATGTGACCACCAACTTTCCATCCATTTCTGTAAGAGATAAAGCCACTCCATTTATTGTTGCGGTATCTAAACCACGATAAGAACATCAGGAATCTAAACGCAATAAATATCTGAAATCGTATATATTTTATTAACAGGGGTCGTTGTAGGGAATTGGAATTAAAATTAAATACAGTGACTATCCCTGCATGCGACATAACGACACGAAACTTAGTATTAATATTAAGCGAGCTTAAGCCCTATGAACTTGAGTGTCTGTCGAATTTATCTCTTAACATGTGTTATTGTGATGGCTTTGTAATTTAGATAAGGATTGAAAAGGTGGCTGATGTGGCCTTCAGTTTGGAACTAACCCGGCATTTTATTGCAGTATAAGTGGGAAACCACAGAAAACCACATCCAAGTTTTGCCCGTTCCCGCCCTCAGACCAGAATTAAAATTTCTTGTCAGAGCCGTGAATCGAACTCGAAAGTCTGAGGCGATAGTCGAGATTGTTAGCCACTAATCCATGAGGTGGTCTAAATGATTTTGGATTTTATACATACTTTGTTTGAATGTTTAATGTCTCAAGATGCCACATTTGGAGTCTAATTTTAGACCCTCGATGTTGCTGCTGTTGTGGGAGATTTTGAATCTTTATCTTTTGATGGTGGATATCACGCACAATATATTGTTTGTAATGTCTCGCATAATTGTAGTTTTATAGTCTCCATTGAGGTGGGCTACCATAGGCCTACTGCTTTGTTGACGTTCATGTTTCATTAACTTTAATGCCTTTATGCTGCATATTTTTATTGTTGACAGTGTGTACCTCTACCAGCCGTCTTTCATATTACAAATCAGCCAATACAGTAAATTTTGCTCTTAGTTCCACCCCTTAAAACATCAATAACTAACAGTAAATTTTGCGTGATATTTCAGATTATTCTATGAATAGTATTTGTCTTTGTGATTCGAGTTATATTGTAATTGGTAATTATCCTGCTGCATGACCATGACCATGCTAATTAGTAATGGATATGGAGGTTAAATTGTGAATTTAGTTGATAACATGTAAATAACACAATTAAACTACGAATATAATTATGCGATAGTTTTCGGCTGATAAGGACCAAACAGTATGTAATGTTACTTTTGCATAAGAATACGGTAAATTATATAGTTCGTTTCTGTTCGTTTACACGTTTTTCTTCCTATGCACTCTATATGTATTGATATTAGACATTTTAGTGCTTACTGAGACCTTTTTTTAAAATAATGTTGTAATCATGAGCTCTAATCACCTAGGATTCCGCTATAGCATTTTAGAGATCATTAAGGCTTGAATTTAGGGAATTAATGTCTTATCAAACGAAATAATTTGGGGGCTAGGAAAGCCCAGTGTATTCAGGCTCTAAGTATATTATTTGACATTGTACTGAGATTAAACGTTGCTGCATTTACTTTAACTTGATGAGGATGAGATAACATGCATGCAAATTTTTGTACAGCAATAGGCTACTGTTCCTTCCTTAATACACTTTGACGAATGCACAGGAATAAGTCATCTCTTATTATTCACGACATTTGTGTAAGGTTGAAAATCATAATTATATTTCACTCCAGAATGATGACTTTATCTTCCAATCATTGAATAATTTTAATAATATTTCTTAAATAACTAAGTTAACAATGACAAAAGACGTCTTAATCACCTCATTACATCAAAAATGAAAAATATCAGGAAAGTAATTGTGAGTAAGTTCTCGGGGAATTGTTCAAATACATCCCTTCTTCTTATTGTTGCATTCTCTGCTGCGTTATTGTACTCCACACCACTTTTTGACTAGGTTTACTTACAGTGAGTTAATGTTGTACTTGAGTAACATTAGATCCGAGGAGAACTATGTTCTAAACTCACTTGTGGGCAAAGTGAATATAGGCTACTCTGCGAAATATAGGCCTATTGGCATGTATCTTTCTGTAACATATTAGAAAGACACCTCGCGGGCAACGCCGGGTACAATAGCTAGTAATATACGAACCTACAGGCACAACTTATGTAGTCGGCTTCGTAGTGCAGAAGCTAGCATTCTTGACTGTCATACCTGAAGTCCGGGTTCGATTACCAGCTCTGCCAAGAAATTAAATTATGGTCTGAAGGCTGGAACTAGGTACATTCAGCCTCGTGAGGCAAAACTGAGAAGAGATGGGCTCAATTCGCATACCTCAGCCATCTTGGAAGTTCTACTCCAGGAAATGCTTGGTTGGTTCCTAACTTAAGGCTACAGCCGGCTCCTTCCCAATCCTCACCTTGTAACCAAATGTGGTTACATAGTTTTAGGTTAGAAGGATGGCGCTTGTTAGGAGTGTTATATAGGAGTGTCATACAGTATCCTATTTTAAGATCTCCATGTATTTTTATATTCCTTTTATGATGCTGTTTTGTTTTTATATAGATTAATCTTGGATTTTATAAGATAGTGTGAGGTCTGATGATTGTTATGTGTTTGGAAAAAGTAGTAAGGGGATGAGATATTAAAAGAATGAGGTTCTGGCTTTAAGTAAGAAAACGGAATTGGTTGAATGTTCGGGATGATTATTGAATTGTGTCTGCTGGATGATAGAAAGCAATAAAACGGATGGTTATATTTTTTAAGAAATGTGTTCCCCATGGTAATCAAATACCACCTCACCCCGAATAGAGAAGACGTACGGTTACAGCCTTAATTATAAATGCACACACTAATACAGACATCTCAGTAACATGGGTTATCAGACGGATTCTACACACACTCAAATACACGATGCTCAATGACTACGATGTCCAAACCCTTCAAATGAAAACTCGACGAGTTATTTACGGTGTGCATGCCAATTCGTCATACATGAATTCAGCTAATTCGTCACCAAATGCTCCGATCAATGTGGAATCTGACTTAACAAACGCCTTCAATAGTATAATCCTACAGATATATAAATCAATCGCTTCCATTTCACAGAGAATCGGAATGCATGACAATTCTGCAAAAAGAAATTTCTGCAACTGGTCACGGAATTGTCGTATCACAGTTAATGTTGGTATGATTGACCAATGCCATGATTGAAACCTTCAGGCATATACTTTTGTAGTTCCCCTGAATTGTAGATGGAGCTTATGATATCATCATCAAGAATAAATAAAATAATGCTTATTACTTGCTGTTCATTGATCTAAACGCGGTGAAAGTTCATAAAACGTAATAGTACAAACAATGTGTTGGTATATTTTTTAAATGTTGCATTTGTGAAAATAATGATGCTGCGCGCATTTCTAAGTGTGCACTACCCGACCAGCGAATTGTTACCGGTGGCGGAAATCGAAACTTATACCCAGCCACACGCCTGCGATGGACGTTATTTGTATGCCTGATTCATGCTGGGCCGTGCGCTGTGCGGTGTGTTCTCATTGTAGCCTATGACTGCACACGAGTCCCCCTCTTGCCCCGCAAGCCACTCGCTGCAGCCATAACGAGGCGAGATGACGTAATGTATACACAACAGCTGCGCTCTCCATCTAGCGGTAACAATTCCCTGCTAGGGTAGTATAATTTTTTTATGTGGTGCATTATTGGACCGATTGCTGGAAATAAATGTGCGATAAATACTCCTGTAAAATATGAAGCCGTGCATGCATATGAATTTCCCTAAAATCAACTTGTGTGGCTAGTTGTACATATCTTTTAGAATAGTTGTGGTGGTGGTGGTGAGTGTATTATGGGGAGGAACACTGAGGTCATCTGATTCAATTTTAAACTGTAGCTACCAAAATTTATACGCACGTTAATTTTTGAAAATGACCATCTCTAACGCATGTTGTATTGAACCGGTAAAATGAATCAATGAACTAATAAAAAGAACTATTCACCGGTCCTCCTTGGTGAAAGACAAGCCACTTGACCTCCGTGCTATCATGCCCCGAGCAGCTTGTTTTGTTCACATTAATTTACACAAGGGTAAATAATGAGATGTTCAGTAAAGAACATATAGCCTACTTTCTCCTAAATGTATGGGTATAGTTACAACTCATACTCCTTTTCAAGGAGTATAATTGAATGTTGGTTGTAGTAGATTGTTTAATAACAACGTGCTATATTATACATTGTTTGATTGAATCCTCACCTAAATTATGAATACACACACAAATACAGCCATCACAATGACACAGGTTTGCAGACAATATATAACACTCACTAAAGTACACGAGGCTAAATGACCATGATGTTTAAACCCCTCAAATGAAACAAAACAACAACAGCTTCCTACCCAAATCCTTCCTCGTTTAAAAGTACACACACAGAGATCACAGTGACACAGGCTGTCAGATAACTTCCAAGTACACCTAAGTACACGGGGCTACATGACCACGATGCCGCAAAACCCCTAAAGAATCAGCAACAGCAACAATAACAACAACAAACAGCAGACTCGACCGCTGATCAACGACAGCTTCCTACACAAATCCTTCCTCATTTACTCTACAAGTACAAAAAAGTACAGACATCACAGTGACACAGGTTATCAGACAACTTCTTCACACCCAAGTACACTGGGCTACATGACCATGATGCCGCAAAGCCCTTAACGAATCAACAACAACAGACTCTACCGTGGATCATGGTCAACGAATTTGAATCGCTGTTGTCCAGTGTTGAAATATGTGGTGTTATCAGTACAGTACCGGTATATATAACATTTTCGATTGGAAATACACACTGTTTATTAATGCTTAAGATTATGACATTTGAGTAGTTATAAATCAATAATAAAAAAATCAATTAACAAATTGAAACCGCTAAGATATGATCCTCCAACCTCAAGATTCGGAGGCTAGCACGCTACCACGCTGGTACACATGCCCACTACACCTAGCAACGTTAAGAACAGCTTTAATATAACTGCCCAGAATATTTACTTGTCTCGGAGTGAACGATTTCATTTGCGTTTTCTGTCGTGTTTTATAAACTATTTGATACTAAATTTGTATTACTTTGTTCAGTACATTCCTGTAAGTCTATCATGCTACTAAAATATGGACTAGCCAGCAAAAAATAGTCCCATTTTGACCCAACGGGACGGCACGGCCCATCACGATGCGGAACGGTCGGCCTGAACTATTAGTCACTTCTATGGTATAATATTCTGTGATAAGATGCTAATATCCAATGGCTCACCTCCTTGAGGACAGTTGAAACCACCCTATGTACGATAAACGGATTTGATGAGGCCGGGCTTTGTTGAATCGTAAGTTACGGTCAGGCTATAATACTTGCATGATTCATACGTCTGTCATATTGAAACTATTTGGGTCATGACCTTGTAGTTTAGGCACAAGACACTTCCCACATTAAGGTCCATTCTTGGAAAATTTGGTAGAGATAGGATGATGAGGTTAGACGTAATTTGATTTAAGCTTAGAACGTTTGGGTGGGCGCCATTTCTTTTTCGTTATGTTGGCGACGATATAACATATCACTGAGTTATCCCTTACTAGTGCTACCTCTGTACCAAAGTAGGTCGTCGTGTTTGAATTGATAGGGGGGGGGGGATAGATTTGCACACATACACGGCCGCCATCCTCGAACTATTTGGCTGATGAGCTTGTAGATTGGTCGAAAGACGCTTCCCAAATGAAGGTATGTTGTATCAAAATTTGGTAGAGATCAGATGATTACGTTAGTCGTAATTTGATTGAAGTTTCGGATGGCCGCCATTATGTTATCATCAAGATAGTGGCGATATAAAACATGACAATGAGGTGTCCTTTGCTAGTGCTAACTCTGTACCAAATTTCGTTCAATTCGGTTTCGTCGGGTTTGAATTGATAGGGGGCGGGACAGATATACACACTCTCTCTCTCTCACACACACACACACACACACACACACACACACACACACACAGACTGACAACTTTTGGCCCGTGTAGATCTCTTAAGTCTACTTTAATTTTTTGCAAAAGTCGAAAGTAGGCTTAAGATAAATGTTACGGGATAGTTTGTACGTAAGTGTGTACTGTATGTGGCCTATGTATGTAGGCCTATGTAGCCTATGTATGTCTCCTATGCGATCATATAACATTCATCCGATTGTGATGAAACTTGGGTGACTTGTGTACTTTCCAGGGAAGGTTTGTGCATTGGTAAATCCATTTTACAATAGGAAGCGCACGTGTAGATGTAACAAATGAGTGAGGAAGCGTGAATCATTTCAACGAAATCCCGTATGCATTCATATATCATTCATCGATTGCGATGCAACTTTGATGAATTGTTGTGTACACTCCAGGGAAGTTTTCTGACTTAGTAAATCCATTTCAAAGTTGGTAGCGCACGAGTAGATTCAACAAATGAGTGACAGCGTGCGAATCGTTTAAACAAAATCTCATATGCGTTCGTATACCATTCATCGATTGCGATGCAACTTTGAAACTTTGATGAGTTGTTGTGTACACTCCAGGGAAGGTTTCTGACTTAGTAAATCCATTTCACAGTTGGTAGCGCTCGAGTAGATTCAACAAATGTGTGACAGCGCACGGATCGTTTCAATAAAATCCCGTATGCGTTCATATACCATTCATCCGATTGCGATGAAACGCTGGTGAGTTGTTGCTTAAACTTTTACAAAGATTTATGAATTAGTAAATCCATTTTACGATAGTTTAGAGGCAGTTAACGGAAATTTAAACAAGTAGTTCCATGAAGAACTAAAGCCTATTTTCATATATCCTACTTATGATAATTGCCTCTATCAACGTACACAATTTCAGTTTGATTGCTGTAATAGATTCGTAGATATTGAGATCCGTCTAAATACTTCGGATGGTCGCCATATTGGATAGTTAGGCCGTAGAGTTATGTACCATTAAATGAAAATTGTTGCGTAGGTTCATTATTCAAACTTTCACCCCGATCGCATGAGTACGACACAAGAAATAAAAACTTAATTTTAAAATTTTGTACAGCCGCCATCTTGATGTTATGTAAGCAATTGAACTAAATTAGATGGCAATGCATTAAAATGTGTATAAACATTTACTGTACCATACTTCACTGCACGCAAATGGTTAAATCGCGAGATAGGCATATTAAAATATTTCAAATTTGCTTGACCGCCATATTCGTTTTGTACTCTACAGGTTTTTGAAATATACATAGATGATCTTATAGTAGTGCCCTTTATCACCGTACAAAAATTTAGGGTGATATGAGTAATAGTTTCGGCGATATAGAATGCCGGTGAAATATTTCGCACAGCTGCCATCTTGAGGTTCTTTAAACAATTGAACTAAATTAGATGCCAGTGTATTGCTTTTTTAGTTGCGAGGTTTTTGAAAGTATCATAGACAAACCTCTAGTAGTGCCCTTTATCACCGTACAACATTTCAGGATGATATCGGTAATATGTTCGGAGATATAGAAATCCGGTGAATTATTTCGCACAGCCGCCATGTTAAATTGGTGAGACGTAATACAATTTGAAGGCCACGGTTGGGGTCGCCCAATATGGTGCTATGACCGTACCGAGTTTCATTGAAATCGGTCTAGCCGTTTAGAAGTTATTAGAGGGGGCACGCACTCACACACACACACACACACACACACATCACACACATACGCGCACACACACACACACACACAACACACACACGGTCAAAAGGTGATCTCATAAGCCTATTTTTTATAAATGAAAATAGGCTAAAAAGAGGGTATCCAAAAGCACTCAACGAACAAAATTACAACGCCAACACTTTCTTTGATTGGCATTGCAACGCATGCAGGGTACAGCTTGTCTTATTTAAAATGTAGCTGGGAATACTTAGTAGTTTTTTAAATAAGGGTAATGTGGTAAGTAGCGCTTCTGTTATTTTTGTGTTCGGAATGTATCAGTTTAAACAATTAGAGCCCTGAATACATTCGATTATTTTTAACATTCAGATTAACGTATTTTGTTTTATTTTTCTTATTGACAAATTTGTATTTGTTTGGCTCTTCATCATCATCTTCATTTCCCCTTTACCAGCTGACACTGGGTGGGGGCAAATATGTTCCCCTCCACTTTGTTATGTTGTTCCACTATTCCTCTTCCGACACGGTGTTCCAATCCAGGTTCCGTTTTCTAATGCTATACTTCACCAACGCAGTCTTGGTCTTCCTCGTCCTCTCTTCCCTGTCATCCGTCGTTCCAGTGCTCGTCTTGGTCACCTTACTTCATTCATCCGTTTGACATGTCCAAACCATCTCAATCTGTTTTGATGCAGTTTGTCATTTAGTTTCTGTACTCCCAGTTCTTTCCGTATATCTTCATTTCTCACTCTGTCTCTCCTCGTTTTCTGGACCATACTTCTCGGGAATCTCATCTCAGCTACCTGTACTCTGCTCTCATCCCTCTTAGTCTTTGTTCAAGTTTCTGCTGCATTTGTCATTATAGGAACATAATATGCTTTGTACATAACTTCTTTAGCCTTAATTGGTATATACTTGTTCCATACTAATCCCCATACCTGTTGGTAGAAAGCACCCCCGAGTTGTATTCTTCTGCTAATTTCCAAATCTAGTCTTCCGTCTTCAGTCAGTTCACTTCCCAAGTACACACATCAAAAAAAGTTTTGCATCACCTCGGTTCCAAGAGTTCCGGAACCGTTAAATACAAAGGGAATAGAGATCAACACAAACAACATTTCAGCTCGTTTTATTGCTCATGAGACCCACACATTGCATGTTGTACCATCATACAGCTAGACTTTCAGCATTTGTGGTCCAGATTGCAGTACACACCACTACCTCTAATACCCAGTAGCACGTCCTCTTGCATTGATGCATGCCTGTATTCGCCGTGGCATACTATCCACAAGTTCATCAAGACACTGTTGGTCCAAATTGTCCCACTCCTCAACGACAATTCGGCGTAAATCTCTCAGAGTGGTTGGTGGGTCAAGACGTCCATAAACAGCCCTTTTCAACATATCCCAGGCATGTTCGATAGGGTTCATGTCTGGCGAACATGCTGGCCACTGTAGTCGAGCGATGTCGTTATCTTGAAGGAACGCATTCACAAGATGTGCACGATGAGGTCGAGAATTGTCGTCCATGAAGACAAATGCCTCTCCAATATTCTGCCGATATGGTTGCACTATGGGTCGGAGGATGTCATTCAGGTATCGTAAAGCCGTTTCGGAGCCTTCCATGACCACCAGTGGCGTACGTCGGCCCCACATAATGCCACCCCAAAACATCAGGGAACCACCACCTTGCTGCACTCGCTGGACAGTGTGTCTAAGACGTTCAGCCTGACCAGGGTGCCTCCAAACACGTCTCCGACGATTGTCTGGTTGAAGGCATATGCGACACTCATCGGTGAAGGGAACGTGATGCCAATTCCGTGGGGTCCATTCAGCATGTTGTTGGGCCCATCTGTACCGCGCTGCATGGTGTCGGGGTTGCAAAGCTGGACCTCGCCATGGACGTCGGGAGTGAAGTTGCGCATCATGCAGCCTATTGCGCACAGTTTGAGTTGAAACACGACATCCTGTGGCTGAACAAAACGCATTATTCAACATGGTGGCATTGCTGTCAGGGTTCCTCCGAGCGGCAATCCGTAAGTAGCGGTCATCCACTACAGTAGTAGCCCTTGGGCGGCCTGAGCGAGGCCTGTCATCGACAGTTCCTGTATCTCTGTACCTCCTCCATGTCCGAACAACATCGCTTTGGTTCACTCTGAGACGCCTGGAAACTTCCCTTGTTGAGAGCCCTTCTTGACACAAAGTAACAATGCGGACGCGATCGAACTGCGGTATTGACCTTCTAGGCATGGTAGAACTACAGACAACATGAGCAGCGTACCTTCGTCCTGGTGGAATGACTGGAACTGATCGGCTGTCGTACCCCCTCCGTCTAATAGGCCCTGCTCATGCATGGTTGTTTACATCTTTGAGCAGTTTTAGTGACATCTATGAACAGTCAAAGGGACTGTATCTTGGATACAATATACACAGTCAACGTCTATATGCCGGAGATCTGGGAACCGAGGTGATGCAAAACTTTTTTTGATGTGTGTATTTGAAGTGTTTCACCACTTCCAATTCCTTATCTCCTACTTTGATTACTCCTTTTCCTTCTTTCTTATCTCTACTCATCACCACTGTTTTACTCTTCTCCACATTTATCTTCAATCTCCATTGCTCAATCTTTTCATTTATTACGTCTAACTAATATCTTTTAAAATTATATTAAGAATCTACAGTCTAGCCCTTCCGGCAAACAACTCATGTTGAAAACATCCCTTAATGTCATACACTAGAGCTTCCATCAACAATATTCAATTTTCGGTACATTTGTAATTGATTTTTGTGATATCTCCACTTTTCCAAACGTGAAGGACACACCAAACGTTTCTTACGAGGTGCCGGCATGATGACACGCGGTAGACTGATGATGATAGTTCACCGAAAACTCAACCTTATCCGGGAGATTAGATTCGCAGTTTGCCTTTTCTACCACTACGAGCACAAGTCTGAGTCAATGAAATCAACCAAATCCGGACAATTATATTAGCAGTTTGCCACTACGAGCACTAGTGTTAATCCATGCAGAGTTTCACTTAAGCCCTTATAATTACTTCCGGTGTGAAGATTATTCAAAATATCAAAAAATGCTCGAGGATATTGAATCTAGGTACACATTAAAGGAAGAATTATGTAAATTAGTTAATTTGGCTAGGATTTGAATGAAAAGGAAAACGTGTAAAGAAAGAAGCGATTTTAGGTCTTTTCTTCAGAACTGCATTTAGGCCGGAAGCGATTTTCTAAATTTGGTTTCTTAATTTGATAGAGCTCTAGTGCGAGTCTATGCAGAGTTTAACGTAAGCCCTTATAACTGCTTCCGGTGTGAAAATTATTCAAAAAATCAAAAAACCGCCCGAGGATATTGAATCTCAATGCAGGACTGTAAATGCACTGCCCACTGAATTTCATACATCTTCGTTGGCTTCTGCAGGCTGAATATTTTCGCCGTTACCAACTTCTTCGTTTTGTTCAATATTTTAATTTTTACGACCTAATTAGGCCCTATATGGTGCACCATATTATGGTAAATAACCTTTCGTATTTTCAGTGCTACACTTTATTATGTTTTGAATATGTTAATGCTTTACAATTGGCTGATGAATGGGATAAAATAATTGATTAATCCCCGAAACATGTACCTAAAACAAGGTTAATAATTAATTTCTTTATAGTATTGATTCAGGCGGATATATAATTCTTATTAATAATTATTTTAGCATATCAATACGGAACCACCATGAATAATTTAAATAATATAATTGATATAGCTCTCCAAAATGCATAATTTGAATCGTTCCGGGCTCTTTAGGCTTTCAATGTTTGGCACAATTGCTGAATTTTATGTTTTTATTAAGATGGGAACGCCTACTTTGCTAAGAAATGCTTTCAACATTGACACTTTATCTCCAATGGCGGGGTATTTATATGCTCTGTCGGTCATACAAGCTAAGAACAAGAGGAAAGAACATGAATAACTAATTAATTAACTAACATCACGTCGCATGAACTACAATACAAACAGTAACGGCCACAAGCCTCCGAATTCCAAGAAGTGCTCTCAGAGCCGAGTTACAGCGCGCCCACTGTATTGTTATTGATTTCACATCTTCCGGCTGCTTCCTGTTGTTGGGCGTGTGTTGTTTTGTTTTCTTTCTGACTTGGGAACTGCCACCTAACGTTCTCCCCAAGTTATAGTAAACTGTGTAAAGTAGGAGTCTTTGCTGCCTGGGATCAACAACTTGAAATGTTCTGCGCAGTATTCCAACAAGAGATCCAAAATATGTGAGCTGTTATTGTCGTGTACAGTAAGTTAAATTCTCTTTCTCTCACAGTGCCCATGCAGAATAAAGTAGGGCGAGGCCAATAGCAGCACTCTCGTTCAGGATGTGCAGTACGTAAACAGTAAGGTCGATACTACGAGAAACTTATAAAGTGTGAGCCATCTTGCTTCAAGCAAGTTGTTTATTCTGTGGAGAATAGTTGTTGACTGAGGCAATGCTGCCACAATATATATTTACTTTCACGATCGTGGGAAATTCCCACTGCAACAACATAACTGTAGCATGTGCCAATCAAATACGGTGCAATTGCACGTAGTAGATCTTCCATCTTATATTTTACAACACTGTCGCCACGAACACATGATAAATGCTTCCATACATTCTACATAGCCAAACACCATCCTCTTCCACTTTTAAAACATCTGAAGTTTCAGGATACGCATTATGCTATCCAGCTATACCCTACTTTGAGAAGCTCTCTCTCTCTACCACTGGATACATCAGTCTACACCGCCGAAACGCTCACCATCAAATCAGCCATAGAATTCGGCATTTCCAAACAATCCAAGAAATGTCTTATCCTTTCACTCTGTCAGAGTGTTCTTCAACATCCGGAATGGAATTCGCGTACACACTGGTGTATTTTTCACATTCTTGAGCTGATCCATGATGCTAAAAAGAATGACATAGACGATCACTTACTTTGGCTAAAAGGTCATGCCGGCATTGAACATAAAAAGACAGTGGACTTCCTTGCCAAAAAAAAGTATAACGGATGAACAATTTGAGACTATTCCTTTACCATATTTAGATTTTCTTCCGTCGATTCGTCGCCGTGCTCTTCAAGCCTGGACATCATATTTGGCCATGTTTCAGAGGGATTGCGGGCGTTTTCATGCTGCACACAAACCATCCATACAATATAGATTATTGTTTCGAGACATGCACATGCGCAGACGTCAGCTCACCTCTGTAATTCCCATGCGATTAGTCCATGGATATAATCCGAGCCACCTTACAAGAATTGGGGTTCTCGCTGAACAGTATTATGTTGCAGATATTAGACGAAATCGCTGACCTTAACTATATTCTGTTCGCCTGCAGTAAACAAACAATAGTCACTTCGTGCAAAAATCGACAAGACATACGTATACCCTTTCCCACCAACATACATAGCCTACTTCAGAACGCAAACAGACGCTTATTTCAAGCAATGAAACTGTGTCAAACTTTCCGATGTTTCCCTTTTCTTTGCATCTCTCCAAGATTTTTAGGTAAGTTTGATTATTCTCTTATGTCTCTGGTTTGCATACTGCACCATATTTGTATTTCGCTGGCTGCATTTCAAATGTGGCATAACGCCATAAATTACGAGATAGGTAGATAATAATAATAATAATAGATGAGCTAATCGAGTGTTTGGATGAGGGCGAGAACTACAAATACTTGGGCTTTCTTCAGCTTCGAGGGATCCGACACACACAAATTAAAGCCAATTTACAGAAGAAGTTCTTTAATCGAGTGGATATGGTTTTGAAATCATACTTGGATGCAGGCAAGAAGGTCAAAGCCCTTAATACCTTACGTATTCGTTCGGGATCGTTAAGTGGTCTAAGACAGATTTAGAGCTGATAGAACGGAGAGTACGAGTTTCAATGACAAAATATCGGCTTCATCATCCAAAGGCAGCGATCGAACGTATCACACTACCACGGAGCGATGGCGGTCGAGGGGTCATTGATCTCACAATCGCCCAAAGTAGGCAACTGGAACGTGTGCGACAGTACTTCTTTGGCGCAAGAAATACTCCTCTGTATGAAGTCATTGTTGAAAGTAATAAGAGATTCGCACCACTACGACTTGCAGACATACAATGTGACACAAAAGAGCACGTTACTTCGTTTGAACTGCGCCAGATGGCATGGTTACGAAAATAACTGCATGGTGTACACCCTCACATGCTCAGCCAACATCATGTCGACCGATCATTGTCGAACTTATGGTTAAAGCATGGCTCGCTTTTCAGTGAAATTGAGGGCTTTGTAATTGCGATACAGGATCGTGTCATTGCAACAAAAAATTATAGAAAGCACGTCCTTATAGGGAATGTAGCAGATGATCGATGTCGCAGATGCACCTCAGTGCTGGAAACCATCGATCATATCATCGGTGGCTGCTCTACGCTGGCTGGTAGAGAGTATACCAAGAGGCTCAATGATGTTGCTAAGATCTTACATCAAGCGCTAGCTATAAAATCTGGACTTCTGGATACGATTATGGTGTACTACAATTACCAGCCTGCCAACGTAGGCTACTTGAAAATGAGCATTATAAGATGTATTGGGATAGACCTATTTTAACCGACCTGAAAATCTAGACCAAATGACCTGATATTGTCTATATCAATAAAAGAAACCAAAAGGCTTACTTGATAGACGTTGTTGTCCCACTTAGCCAAAATATGCAAACTATCCAATCTAAAAAGACAAACAAGTATGCACCGTTGGCGAAAGAAATACGAAAACTATGGGGAATAAAATGCGTGAGGATTTTGCCAGTGGTGATCTCTTCCACGGGAGTTGTTCCAAAGACGTGGGCAATGGCTTTGGAGGAACTGAAAATGAAACACCTGATTGCCAGAATACAGAAGGCAGTGCTGCTGGATACGTACCATATTTTCAGGTTATTTTTATCTCAGTAATAGGTTTACAGGATCCTTGATTATCAAATCCGTACCTTGTAAACGGAGATGTACCATAATTATGAGAAATTAAAGTTAATAATAATAATAATAATAATAATAATAATAATAATAATAATAATAATAATAATAATAATAATAATAATATCGTATGGCCTCGGTGCCGGGTGCAAGCTTTGTTATTTGACACCCAGAGGGTAGCTTGCATGTCGAATTTCGTTGTTCCCTGAAGCACTATGAAAGTCAAGGAGGTTAGATATTTAAGCTCCCTGAACACTATAGCGCTTTCTAAGAGAGAAATGAGGATTTTTGTGCTGGCGGAAACTCCCGAGATTAATTTTGCCATTATGAACACGGCTTACTGAATTCAAATGGGTTCTTTGACATGCCAACATCGTATGACATGCGTGTCGTAATTGTTGCCGCCTTTTAATAATCACTTACCACAGTCAGGAGCGAAGCTGCAAGCTTGGGGTTAGTAGTCCGACACGTTAACCACTCACCCACCGTGGCAAAGCATAGGTAGATTATACAGTCTACGTGAAGTACAAATATATCAATGGTCTTCGATAAGCTCTTCATTGTAGGTTATGTTGTACTTTGTTATATGGCTACGACGTAAAAATTGGCGCCTACACTGGAAAGCAAATACTGCCACGATTAAATTACATAACAAGTGCCATTTTCAATGTCCACAAGTGGTCTATTATACAGGGTATACAAGGGCGGTGACAGTGATTGTAACCCTTATTCCACTCAGCAACAAGAAAAGTACGGTACTGTTGTTGATTTATTCAGGGGATTTGTGACATCGTGGTCTTGAGCCCTGTATACTTGGATGTATGTGGTATATGTTGGATAATTTGTGTCACTATGCAAGCTGTACTAGGATGTGTATTTGTAGATGAGGCTATGATTAGGAAGGAGGTCGCTGTGGCTATTAGGAACCATCCCGGCATTTGCCTGGAGTGGAAGTGAGAAACTACAGAAACCCACTTCTAAATCCGCTGTGGTGGGAATCGAACCCATCCCTTCTCAGTTTTGCCTCACGAGAGTGAGTGTAACCAGTTCCAAACCTCACACCAGAATCAAATTTCTTAGCAAAGTTAGAAATCGAACCCATGTACGGGGTCTCAATACGTACTCCAAGACTCCAGAATACGCCTCAGAGAATTGCCATATGTTTGTAGTGAGGAGGAGGGGATGGGGAGACGGACAAGTGGTAAGGTAACATCCTTAGTACTGTAATTTAAGACGACGTGGGCTTTAATAACCATTACGCACTACTTGTATGTATTGTCTATGTGTGCTAGAATATTTTTCTGAAGATTAGGATACAGCCCAATTTAATTCTGGTCTGAGAGTTGGACCTGGGTATATTCAACCTCGTGAGAAGGGGTGTTCCATGGTTTTCCATTTCTCCTCCAGACAAATGCCAACTTATCGCCCATAATATGTATATTGAACAAGCAATGAAGGTGATTAGAGAGAAAAATAAAGTAGGTATAAAGATCAAAGGAGAAATCATTTCAACCTTGAGATTTGCAGATGCCATTGTCATCTTAACCGATTCACCAGATGATTAGAATGAGTTTTTGAACGGTATGGAGGAAAGAATTCATGATGAAAATCAACAAATGTAAAAGAAAAACAAGATGTTCAGTAAATAACATATAGCCTACTTTCTCCTAAATGCATGGGTATTGTTACAACTCTTTGTCCTTTTCAAGGAGTATAATTGGATGTTGGTTGTAGTAGCTTGTTGAAATACAACGTGCTATACGGTTATTAAACATGAATATGAGGTGCCCTTTGCTAGTGTTACCTCTGTACCTAATTTTGTTCAATTCGGTTTCACCATGTTTGAATAGATAGGGGGAATCAATTTGTAAACATACATGGCCGCCGTCTGTAAACTATTGGGTTGATGCCCTTGTAGTTTAGACAAAAGACGCCCAACATATGAATATAAGGTGTTGCAAAATTTGGTAGAGATCGGATGATTAGGCTAGTCGTAATTTGATTCAAGCATTGAACATTTGGGTGGCCGCCATTACGTTTCCGTCAAGATGGCGTCGATATACGGTAAAACATTACACTGAGGTGCTTTTTGCTAGTGCTACCTCCGTACCAAATTTCCTTCAATTTGGTTTCACCGTGTTTGAATTGATAGGGGTAATCTATTTGCACACATACATGGCCGCCACCTGCAAACTATTGGGCTGATGATCTTGTAGTTTTGTTAAAATATGCTTCCCACATGAAGGTATGTTATTGCAAAATTTGGTAGAGATCAGATTATGAGGGTGGTCGTAATCTGATTTAAGCTTTTAACATTTGGGTGGCCTCCATTACGTTTCCGTCAAGATGGCGGCAATATAAAACATGACACTGAGGCTTCCTTTGCTAGTGTTATCTCAGTACCAAATTTTGTTCAATTCGGTTTCACCGTGTTTGAATACATAGGGGCAATCGAATTGCACACATTCATGGCCGCAATCCGCAAAGTATTGGTATGATGACTTTGTAGTTTGGCCAAAAGATTCTTCATACATGGAAGTATAATGTTGCAAAATTTGGTAGAGATCAGATGATTAGGTTGGTCGTAATTTGATTTAAGCTTTTAACATTTGGGTGGCCGCCATTACGTTTTCGTCCAGATGGCGGTGATATAAAACATGGCACTGAGGTGTCCTTTGCTACTGCTACTTCTGTACCAAATTTCGTTGAATACGGTTTCACCGTGTTTGAATTGATAGGGGGAATCGATTTGCACACATACGTGGCCGCCATCTGCAAACTATTGGGCTGATGACCTTGTAGTTTTGTCAAAAAACGCTCGCCGTATAAATATATGTTGTTGCACAATTTGGTAGAGATCGGATGAATAGGTTAGTCGTAATTTAATTTAAACTTTCAACATTTGGGTGGCCACCATTACGTTTCCGTCAAAATGGCGGCAATATAAAACATGGCACTGAGGTGCTCTTTGCTAGTTCTACCTCTGTACCAAATTTCGTTCAATTCGGGTTCACCGTGTTCGAATTGATAGGGGGGGGGGCAGACATTCAGAGTACACGCACTCACACACACACTCACACACAGACACACAGACAGACACACAATTTTTCGCCCTGTGTAGATCTCATAAGTCTACTTTCATTTTTTGCAAAAATCGAAAGTAGGCTAATAATGGAATGCAGACAAAAGAAATCAGAAACCGCTATTGACGTCAAATTGGCAGGTGAAAAGCTAAAGGAAGTAGGAGACTTCTGTTACTTAGGAAGCAAAATAACCAGTGATGGACAAAGTAAAAAGGATATGAAAAGTAGGTTAGCACAGGCAAGGAAATCATTTCTACATTAAATGGATATTTAGGGTTTAGAAATTCATTTTTGAACGCCTTTGTCTGTTACGAGCCGCTCAATGGAAGTGAAACTTGGACTGTTGGTGGAGCAGAAAGGAGGAGAATAAAAGCGTTTGAAATGGTGTTACAGGAGAATGATGAAGATATGATGGGTAGGTAGGATAACAAATGAGGTATTCAGACGAGTGGGCGAGGAAAGATGTTTCTGGCGGCTGCTAAGGAAGAGAAGAGATAGGATGGTAGGACACTTACTAAGACGCCCAGGAATAGCAAAGTTACTTATGGCAGGAAGGGTCGAGAATAAGAACTGCAGTGGTAAACCAAGGTTAGAATATGTTAAACAGATTGCCTTGGATGTAAGGTGTGGTAGCTATGTAAAGATGAAACTATTAGCTCAGGACAGGGAGGCATGGCAAGCAGCATCAAACCAATCAAAAGGCTGCAGGCTCAACTGAAAAAAAAATCTTGTTGTAGATTGGTTTAGACTTGTACTTGGATGTCAGCAAGTCCTGTACATTCATCTTCTTTGAGCTTTGGGAGGGCGGATGATCATACGTGATATAAGAACTCAAATCAATTTTGACGGCCTCTGATCATCTGCTCCGTATACTTTAGTGAATGATACATAATATGTTTGAAGGTGTGTGTGCTATAGACTGGACTACCTATAAGAGGAGAACGAGACTGACGTGAGTAGCACAGTCCAATGGCAGTTAACTGTGAATAAATGCGACAGACTTGTATCGATATGTTTACTGGCATCAATATCATATTATCATATCGTATCATTTCATATCATATTCTATTAATTTTCTTATACTTCATCTTCTTCTTTCCTTACATCGTTATGCCCTACTCAGAAGCACGATTCAACCTGCTTAGCTGATGTGTTGGCCTTCTTTTTCTCCCCAAATCCCTTCACCCTCTCGCTGAGCTTCTTCCTTCGTTCTTCTGTCCAAGTTATAGTGACTCTGGTGTTGGATTTGTCTCCAAATTGGTGATTGTCGATTTTCGTTCTGAATTTAATTCTGTCCTTTACAATGTATTCTGAGATGTTGATTTCCTGGAGATCTGTTTCAATTTCACGAAGCCAGCTTTTCTTGGTTTTAATGAAAGGGCCAGGTTGAGAATTCTTCTTCTTATATTTTTATAATCGTTTCGGTCTTCTATGGACCACGCTATTTCAACTGCTTTCTCACTCGTTCTTCCACATTGGCCCAGTGTTCGCGCATTCTTCTTCGGTGAGCTTATTTTCGTTCTTCGGTCGACTTATTGCTGATTTTCAATATGGGGTTTGGCTGAAAACTCTGTATTTCCCCAAGTTTCTTCTTCAAAGAGTCACGTTCCGAGATGTCCTCATGAGATATCCCCAGTTCTTGTAGGTCTTTTTCCACCTCTGTAAACCAGATCTCTTTGGACTTATTTCCCACAAAGTAGGCACAGATTCGAATGGACAATCTTCCGGAACTCATTCGTGTTATCTTTTGCGTTCATCTTTTGCGTTCATCTTCTTCTTCTTCTTCTTATTATTATTATTTATTCTCCTTTTCACCATGCTAGTGGGTACAATATTGAGCACTCTATCAGCATTTATTGCCAGATGGTGAGGAGTTTTCTTTACAGTGGTTGAGAAATGAATGGACTAAGGAACATACTGATATGTGGGAATTTATCAGAATTGGCTGCCAGTGTCTTTGGTATGATGCTAGTGAAAGAGATTATAACAAGATTATTATCATTATCTTAATGTATGGAAATACAATTTTGATAAAAGAGATCGATCGTAGCGATGCGGAAAACACCTAAATGTCCAGGGAGAGATAGGGTCATTTAATTTAGCTCTACTCCGTTCGAAATGATCGACTGATGTTACCATCCGTGTACAGTAGACTAACAACTCTTTGGAATAGCATCATCTGTCTGTATTGAAACAGTTATGGTTCATACTCAACAATAGATTGATAGTTTCCATCTCCTGCGCCATCTGGCACAACACTGTAGATATGGGGCACGTTCCTTGAAACACACAATAAATAGCGGAAAGAAATTAAGGTCAGGCTTGCAATTTGTTTCAGCAACAATTTGGGAGATTAGAATTCCAGATTACATTCAGACTAAACATTGAGAAGTCGTAGTTACATTGTCATGAGAGCAACTAGAACATAATATGTTTCCTTCCGGTAGCGCAATATTTGCTACATTCATCTAGGGCAGGCGTGAGGCTATGAGCACCAATCTCAAGCCTTTCCACGTACACAAGAACTATTAAATCGCATGTGGTGCAAGTTTATATAACAAATTAAACATAAATAAATAAACAAATAAGTAAATAAGCAAATAAATAAATAACCACATAAATACATAAATAAAAAATAATAATAATCCAACAAGCATGCGCCACACTTTTCTTTTCCCTCAGAAGTATTGGTATAACTAAGGATTCACGGTTCACCAGGCATGCTGCAACTGTTTGCATAACTCATGCAGATAAGATACTGTTACGTGCTGTTGTTGTTATTGTTGATGATAATGATAATGATGATTCATTGAGGGGGTTTGCGATATCGTGGTCCGGTAGCCCCGTGCACTTAGGTGTGTGTGTGTGTGGATTTTATCTGGTAATCTGTGTTAATGTTATGGCTGTATTAATGTATGTAGTTGTAATGCAGGTGAGGATTGGGAAGGAGGCGGCTGTGGCTTTAATTTAGGAACCATCCCGTCATTCACCTGGAATAGAAGTGGGAAACCATGGAAAACCACTTCCAGGATTGCTGAAATGGTAATCGAACCAGCCTCTTCTCAATTTTGCTTCACGAGGTTGAGTGTACCCTGTTCCAGCCCTCAGACCGGAATTAAACTTCTTGGCAGAGCCGGTAATCGCGCCCGGGTTTCAGCAGTGACATAAAGGCCTGTGAGTGGACAGTGAAGTCGAATCAGCATGTATCGTGTTACTCATAAAACAGGGATGTCCAATTATTTATTGATCCGAAGGGCCCCAATGGTGGGTTTTAAACCGGGTTGGGTGTTCATGTCATATTCGTTATTCATTTCACCCTGTTATTAGTTGGGTGATAAAAGTGTCAGTGCTATGGAGTAGGCTACCTGTAATATGAGATTCAGACTGTTATCCTTCACTTACAGAGAACACGTGTATGAATATGTTCTTGACTTGAGAGCCGACGATAGATAAGAGCTAAAAGCGCAGCAAGTAAAACATTTCAATGATTTGTAGTCTGAATCAGTCGCATATCAGTGCAGAGAGAGAACAAACACATCCGAATGTTCTCCCCACACCCGTCCTTCTGACACAGCAGTCAACTCCCTTCTCAAAAGTATGACACCAACCTGGTTATATAAGCGCCAGTTAAGGCCAAGCCTGATGTAAGGTATGGAATTTCTCAACTATTTTATTTTTATGTCATGGAATCCGCATTGTCAATACTAAAGATAATGTTACTAATTGACCTACATGTTTCAGGATACAATTTTACTTTCTTCAGCGTCAATAAACTAGGTTAACATTAAAAAATGGATATCCTTACAATACATTTCAAAATAAAAAGTTACAAATACTTAAATACAAATTTTCAAACACTTAGAAGTTGGTGTATCTATACTTTGTCAAAGGAGTTGCGAAATTAGTGAAATTATTAACATCAATAGAGGGAATTGAGATTTATACCGTCGACATCTGCCAAAGTAAAACATTATTTGCTAACTTATTCTCGATGTAGTTGTTCGAATAGCACCAAAGGAATATTTATATACTTCACATAGGACTTAGTTCTTTTGTCCTCAATTGAGGGGCTGCGACAACGCGGTCATATGGCCCCGTGTACTTTGGGTGTGTGTAGAATCTCTCTGATAACCTGTGTTAATTGTGATGGCCGTATTAGTGTGTGTTATCTGTTTTTAATTCAAGTAAAGACTGCATACATTCAATTTTCAAGTAGTTCCTACTTTTGCTACCGAACGCCACCGTCAACGACAACTAGTTCTGAACATGGTTACTAGATGCCACAGCAGTCGGATCCTGGCGACAAACGTTGGAACCTAAGAGCGTTAGTCAAATCTAACATACAATTTAGCTTCACACAAGTGTAATTAGTGGAAGGTTCTTTTACATGTCATAAATCTATGACATGGGACCACCGGCTTTACTTCCCTATGAAGGAAGGCATACTGAGGGAGTTTTAACGCTCTTAAAAATCCGATGACTTCGGCCGGGTTTGAACCCGCGACCTTGTGCATAGAATTTCAGCATGCAACTTACTACGCCACCAAAGCCGCCCACAAAGGACTTAATCATTCCGTGTTGTTATATGAACGATTCCTTGTGTTGAAAGGTTCACTCCCACTAATGCTCTGCTCTTTTGTGACCAGCGGGTTATATTTGCACTGGAGTTGAAATGAATGGAATTGTTCAAACGTTAATTGTATCTTGAGAACCAGCAGTTGCTGGTGGTATTACATTGTATAGCGTGGTTGTGACACCAATACCTATGGACTTATCATGCTATGTTTACTTATACATGCATACGTTGGTTGTATGATTAAGATGTGACTGGTAAACTTTTGCGGGCTTTATTTTTGAGATACTCCTATTTCAAATTCCTAAAGTTTTGATCACAGTCCATATTTTATGGAATATCTCTCCAGCTTAACTGCAACCTAGCCAGCTTAGAGCTGTAGGTTTCGAGTGAGCTGAGTGACTGCCTGGTTCAACAAAGTAAGGTACAGGGTCTTTATTTTTGCTTGGCAAGGACATTCACGCTCACGCGCTCCGCCAGTGACAGCTCAGTTCCCGGCTGCCGCGCGCGCTTATAGACGGCAGAATACGGTGCTGGAATTCAGTATCATTTATTTTTACTCACCATGCTTACAGTAGATGCTGAAAATGTTCCCCATCCGCTGCCAAACATTACCGGCATTTCCTTATGAAGTTTCCGGTTACTCCGGTTAATTTAGCTTCAGTAAGGAAATAACGACATTTACGTCTATTTTTATTGTTTACCGAACCTGTACATTTGAATCTCTTAGCCAGTTGTCTTATTGTCCGATTTATTGGAATGGGTCCCCCTGGAAATCTCACTCGAAACTTTTGTCTTGTTCTAGCGCACGATTTCCTGCACTTTATGTACGTATTTTGCAGATATACACATTCACGTAACGAATATTTCACATAAGGCATTACAGCACTATACACAATCACAATAAAACACTACACAATACGATATACAGTACCGGTACACAGTAGCTTTATAAAACACTGAAACACCCCATTAGCTCAGAGCTCGGACCCTACAAAAGAGCGAGTGAATACGGCTGGTGACCACGTGCCAACCTGGCCCGGGACCGGCGGCCAAGGTCGAGCGAAGGTTTGCACAATAGCCTACGTGCCGCTCATAACGTGCGCCTAAACAAGGCAAACGTTTCGAATGACATTTCCAGGGAGACCGTTTCCTATAAATCGGACAATAAATCAACTGGCTAAGAGATTCAAATATACAGATTCAGTAAACAATAAAAATAGACGTAAATGTCGTTATTTCCTTACTGAAGCTAAATTAACCGGAGTAACCGGAAACTTCATAAGGAGATGCCGGTAATGTTTGGCAGCGGATGGGGAACATTTTCAGCATCTACTGTAAGCATGGTGAGTAAAAATGCATGATACTGAATTCCAGCACCGTATTCTGCCGTAAATACGCGCGCGCAGCAGCCGGGAACTGAGCTGTCACTGGCGGAGCGCGTGAGCGAGAATGTCCTTGCCAAGCAAAAATAAAGACCCCGTATATTGAGACATGAGGGGCTGAGATGAGATTATTCATTGCCAACTTGGCGAGACATGGTACATGAGATGACCCTGCAGCCTCTCCGAGCGTGTTAATTTGACTGGAAAGTAGAGCAGTAAGTTGTCACTGACAGCTTCCATCCCGAAAGTGGCAGTCCCCGGGTTTTTGTTCATATTCTCTCAAGGCAAATGCCGGGATGGTGTATCATTTAACGGGGGAGATCCAGCTTAAGAGAGGAATAAAATGTCAATATTAATTCGATTGTTGAACATGCTACAAATATTGTTGACAAATGATACTCATATCACAGTAACGACATGCTTGTGGCAACAAAAAGCAACTTTTACAATGTCAAAATTCTTATAATAAGAGTTTTTTACAGAATTTTCAAAATTTGCCAATTTTTTCACCGTGCATCATCGTTTGTCTTATATATCCCAAGTTATAAAAAATCCATATTTTCTTTTTTAGGTGTGTATTACATCCGTGCCTACAAAATGTACCTCATTCAGGCCATTTGGATTTATACTTGTTTTTATATACTGTATTTATTTAAAAAGGAACTATTTTCAGCTGCTCTGAATAAGAATTCAATAAAAGGACTTAATTTACAGTTTAAGTTGGTGATTGAGGTATATTTTGTAGGCACAGATGTAATACACGCCTTAAAAAGAAAAGTTGGAAATGTCTCACAAACTTAGGACATATAAGAGAAACGATGATGCATGGTAAAAACTTTGGCAAATTTTGAAAATTCTGTAAAGAACTCTTATTATAAGAATTTTGACATTATAAAAGTTGCTTTTGGTTGCCACAAGCATGTCGTTACTGCGATATGAGTATCATTTGTCAACACTATTTGCAGCATGTTCAACAATCGAATGAATATTGACATTTTATTTCCCTCTTAAACTGGATAAATGCCTTTATTCATATACCTGCGATCTGCATAAAACTCGTGATATACAAGGAATATAATTATTAACAAATTATGATTGGAAAGAGTTCTGGAACTGTCATGGTGGACAAGGGCGGATTTTGGAAACGTAACTAAAACTTACTAGTGATAACTTTCGTCATAAAGTGATAATATAATCGGAATTGTTTTATTGTTTACGTTCTTTAAAGTCATAAAATATGTCAAAAATTAAGAAATGTTTATACAGAAAATTAGTAATGTGCGTGTAAAATACTGTCACGAAATGATTGGGAACAGCATCCCACCAGTTTCAGAGTTTCACTTACGCAGTGTACATAGAACTTCATAAATATCGTGCTGACGCCTTCTTCATAGGGTATTTGTTGAGATACGTTCCACTTTCGGAGCCACATATATGGATTACGTGGATTTTGGAAACATCATCTTAGGATAAGGCGGATTTTGGAAACGACACCTGAATTCATATTACATTTACATGGGATAAGGTGGGTTTAAGAACTATTTTCTTCTTGATAAAGATGCTAAATCATATGAGCCATGAGAATGAGTGAAAATCTCAAATTTTCTAAAAACTGGATAAGGCGGATTTTGGTACCGTGCGCCTCATCTCAATAACACAAGTTCTCAGAAGGATTCAATGCGCAGCCAAGTATGCGAGCAAAGAATTCTTGAGCCTAACTGAAGACACAACTACAACAGGTATCAGATAGTATTTAGCCGCCAATGATAAACATTTCGGTGTTTACATGGTGAACAGATGCATGTTAGCAGTATTTTAAAGGTAGGTAGTAAATGTGTGATAGGAAATGCAATATATCTTGCAGGTGGTTTACGGTTGCCACTAAAACACTGAATAGTCCATCAAATAGGCAATAAATACAGAGAGAATTTGTTTTGAGACTTTATAGATGGAGGTTTGAGATCTTATGGATAATATAAAGCGACCCTATTGCCTTCCAACACACCATTACATGTGAAACAGAGAACAACTGTCGTTCAGGTTAACATAAGTCGTGTAATATAGAAACAGTCTTACGTGGTGTTGTCTGTTAAACGATTCACATTAAGGCATTCGAATTGTGCGGAAGTCACGGAAGTGTTTATGCTCTTGAGATATATATTGCCTACAAATAAAACAACAGCAACGACCACGAGGATGATGGTGATGATCTACTTATTGCTCCAAAGGATAGTTTCAAAATGTCATAATCTTCGACATAACCATCAATAATTATACATATATTTTAATTTTAGACTGCGGGCACCTTCTCCAGTGAATAGATAAGTGATTAGTACGCTAGTATTTGGTCCGAAAACCTCGAGTTTCACTCCCGACTAGATCACGTGATTGTATTATGGGTATATTACTGACTGTTTTCATAATTGTATCCTCAGTACGATGTTCAGGTCGCTCGTGGGCACCATCTTGAATTATCTGAATTAGACCTCTCCTGCCACACCCTTCTTGTTTTATAATATTGTATTATTATTATTATTATATCATGTAGTGCTGATGGGGGATTTTAATGCTAGGATAGGAAATAGAACTAAGGGGTATGAGAAGATAATGGGTAAGTGAGTTGAGGATAGGGCATCGAACTCCAATGGGAAATGTTTGTCGGACTGGTGTGCTGGCATGGGGTTATTTATTGCAAATTCATTCTCGAAGCATAAGGAGATTCAAAGATACACATGGAAGCATAGACGAACCAGGTCAACAGTAAACAGACTATATTCATGACTGACTTTGAATTTTAGAAATTGATAAGAAATTACAAAGCATTCAATGGCATTTTTGATGAAACAGACAACAAACGGATCTGCTGTGAATTAAGTAGAGTTAGACCTAACGTGCAGAAAATCGGTACTGTTTGCAGATGGATTAGGGTTGAAAATCTCCAGGATAAGGAATTTAGTCAGAAATACATGGAAATGATTGATGAGAAATTCCAAAGAGTAGATAGTCAAGAATTGCATAACATAGAGACGAAGTGGTCAGGATAGAGGGAGGCAGTACAAGAAGTAGCAAAGGCATGTCTTGGGACAAAAGTGTGTAAATCCAGGAAAAAGCACACATCCTGGAGGAATGACATATTGAAGTCTACTTGTGAAAATAAAATGATAGCTTACAAGTAGTGCCTGCAAACAAGGAATCCAGCAGACAGAGAGCTGTATGCATTAGTAAGAAACAGAACCAAACAAATAACAGTAGAGTCCAAAAGGAAATCATGGGAGGAATTTGGAGAAAAATAACAAAAGTTAGGTCAAGCGGCAGGAATGTCTTTCTGGGGTGCTATAAAGAATCTTACAAATGGTGGGAAAAGAAAAATGGGCAGTATTCTGGATAATTCAGGGGAAACTCATTGTTGACATCAAGGCAGCAATGGGAAGATATCAAGAATAATTCGAAAACTTGCTAAATGTTAATGGACACTTATCTGACAGTGTAACAGATTATGAGATTATGTAGGAGGAGAATGAGTGTAGCAACAGTCATGGTTGAGGAAGTAGAGAGGGTGGTAAATAAGCTACATAATCACAAAGCGGCAGGGGTGGATGAAATTTGGCCAAAAGTGGTAAAGTAGGGTTGAAATGGTTGCATAGGTTAATCGACCTGGACCTGTTTCATCAGAAAAGCCCTTGAATACACTGAATTTAAAAACTGATAAGGAATTGCAAAGTCAGCAATTGACCAGGTTCCTGTATCCTTCCTTGTGTATCTGTGAATCATTTCATAAGCAAGGTAACAGGAAAGATACTAATTATATTATGGCAAAGTACAGTAATGTGCCATAATACTACAAATAGTAGTATTACAACCGGTATGATCCCAATCAACAGAGGAATGTTCCAAGGAGATTCTTTGAGCCCATTATGGTTCTGACTTGCAATGAACCCACTATTGAACCAACTAAATTCAACAAAATATGGCTTTAGTATCAAGAAGAATTCTCAAAGCTCAACCATCTACTGTATATGGACGACCTAAAGCTACATCCTGCTACCAGAACACAACTGCAGTTTATGTTGAAGATAGTGGAAACCATGCACGATGTGAAAATGGAATTCGGGCTGGAGAAATGTAAAATGCTGTGTGCTTTTGAGTCTTCAGTATTTTGACTGGTTTGATGCAGCATTCCATGCCTCCCTGTCCTGAGCTAGTCGTTTCATCCCTACATAGCTACCAGACCCTACATCTGGTGTATTCTTTGAAATACACGGTCAGGCAGAGTTATCTTTTGCTGCTCTTTGCTCAAATCTTTTATTTAATTTCTTTCCTTGCAAACACCAACAGTGATCTATTTGTATTTCTTTTCTCTTGTACAGGTATTTATGTTTCCTTTGAGTCTGTTCTAGATATGTATCTTCCATGGACAACCTAGTGGCATCTGGCAACTAACTTCTGAAGTTCCTCAATATCTCCATGCTCAAGAGGACTTCCTTACCAATCAAACCACCAAGCTTCGTCGTTGTCCCCAGCTAACATCTCCTTGAAGACACCGCTCAAAGAAGAATTCTATGATCTGTAAAAGAATTTAATTTTTCTTATGTTGTTTACCCTGATGCATCCTCTCTTGTCTCTTACCCCCACCCTTTCTCCTCCTTGATCCCTTCGTGCGTCGTTGAGCTGTTCTCACTTTTGCGTCAGACGTCAAACATACAGTTGGGGCTCTCTCACGAGCTTGTCTCCTGTGCTCGAGAGACATTTTAAATCAGACGCCATGTCTGCATTTTTGATCAACGGTTACAAGGAGCCATCGCCTACTCTACAAAAATGAGCTAAGTACAAAACTTCAACATTTTTGAACATATTTTGGTGATTTTAATACAATTTTATAGATAGTGTGAAGAATTGCAAATTATTGTGCAATAATCGTCTTCAAGATATTTTTTTTCTTGTCAGCTGACTTTAAACCATGAAAATTTAGTACTTCTTGTACAAATTAAATGAGAATATTTTCTCACAATGAGGGATTCAATTCAACTTATCCACTGTCTATAAAACTTAGCTTTTTCCTCCGTGGGAACTTCTTGCCCTATTCAACAGTCATCACAACTCTAGAACTTTCTTAGGAAACAATATTTCTATCAGTAAAGCAATCTAGTGGTTTTCCACGCCAAATTATGGGAATACTTTTCGTCAATGAGGAATTTACGTTACATTAACTGCTGGTAACCTCCTAATTTGCTTGCCAACGTGGGAAATTTACCTTATCATTCAACTGCAATACATAAACTTTCCAAAGCAATAAACTTGTTCAAGCTAAAATTCAACCAGTGATCTCCATAACTACAATAACTTTTCTCTTTACAAACTTACTGTGCTGCAATAGTGAACATTTCAAATCTATCAATAGACTATAGTGCAAAACAGTGCCCGTTCAACTACCAACCGCGTCGCGTTCGAATGAGAGCAATAAATCTGGCCAAGACGTTTTCTTAAATCTCCTCTTTCCTTCTCCCAAATACCTTTACTAACATTAATTAAATAAAGATTTCATCTATCTAAATTACTACGAGGCCTCGCTTGCGAGCAAGCGCCCTCTCAAATTTGTTATACTTATAATATCGTAATTCTGTATAAACTGTGGCTAGCCCACATTTTAATCTCTCATCCCTTCTGAAATTAGGGAATTGTACTTTTTCTAATAATGAAAGAGTTGTCTAATCTTTTCTCTCCAGGTTTCGTGAATACGACTGGTATATCCTTGTATTTCATATAATGTTAAATTCTGCTTAAAATAGCGGTAATCTCCGCTTTCCAATTTTTCTGTTCTCCTTTCTTTAACCTGTTATGATCAGGGTTTAATCCATTTGTCTGCAGCTTGTTAGCTTGCTGAAAGTGCAGTCAAATAGCGTTTGTAACTTACCTAATTTGAAAAAGTTACAATCGCAGTACAATTTATTGTTCCTAAAAGCTTTAAAAATCCAAATTTTACGCACATTTTAAAACCTTTGTATAGGTTTAGTGCTTGTAACAAGTTTTAAACTTGTAATTACTTCATTATTGTTAACTATAAACTTTTATTTTATTAGGTCTGAGACCTTTAAATATTTGTAAAATCAACCAAAGAAAAAGTTCTTCTAACTTTAAAGATAAGATTCTAACTCTATCAATTGTTAATTGTCTAAATTGTATATTCTTTGTTTAAATAAATCGTTGTTTTCCTTTGTTCGTTATCTTTACCGTTAGAATTACGAGTAGGCAGGACCTTCACTTCCCTGATTCTTCCTTTAAGCTTAAACTCTTTTTTCGAATCTCTAAAACTACAAAGTTCGTACTACTTGTTGCATTTAACTTAAAACTGCAAATAACAACATTTTCAAAGTTTCTCTTGGTTTTCTTAGCCAATCCTAGCAAGCCATTGAGGCAAATACAGCTAGCTCTGCAAGCTTCCTACTTGTTGAGACTTTTTTCTCTTACTTATGGTTTGTTTCCAGAAATTTCAGTTTTATTTGAGTTAGGTTTGAGGTTCTTCCTCTTTTCTAAGCTTATAATCGGCTTCTTGCAGGGTAACAGCTTAGTTTTCCTTAAGTGCAACAATTGGTATTCTTCCAAAAATTTTCAAGAAAACAAGTAAAATTGTTACAAAAAAGCATTAAAAACTGCTTTATCGATTCCCTCTCCGGAGGCATTCGGTCGTTCGCCGGAGATCCAACAGTTCCCAGAACTAAAATTATAACGGCGAATTCAAATTATTTCAGTCTTACAAAACATTTGGTTAAATCTAACTCCTTTGAAAGGAGAAACAGTCAATCTGTGTCTCTTAACACACATTGTCCTGCCAGACTACTACCCGTCCCCGTAGTAGGGGAATACCGGCTTGGGAGGGAAAGAACGCTCGCCGCTTGCTTGCAAATAGCCCAAGCTCCAGCTACATTTCCCGTTAGCTGTGATCAGTTCCCTACCCAATTTAGGCGTCTCATGGGCATTGTGCGGAGGAACTTTTTACGGAAGACTTATTTCCGTTTGGTTTTATTCGTTTGTATTGGACTCCCGTCCTATCTACCCATACTTGTTCTCCACACGAAACCCACTTCCTTTTTTTTTCATTATCATCATCCCTTAGGTAGAGTTGCCTCAGCTAAATCCTACCAACATCCGAGGCAATCTGTTCAACATATTCAAATCTTGGTCTACCCCTACAGTTCTTGCCCTTGACCCTTCCTTCGATAACTAAGTTTGCTATTCCTGAGTGTCTTAGTATGTGTCATACCAACCTATCTCTTCTCTTCATTAGCAGTCGCCACAAACTTCTCTCCTCTTCCACTCGTCTTAATACCTCTTCATTTGTAAAAATCTCTACTCATCTGATCTTCATCATTTTCCTGTAATACCACATTTCAAACGCTTCAAATATCCTCTTTGCTGCTGTACCAACAGTCCAAGTTTCACTTTCATAGAGTGCCGTCCTCCAGACCAAGGCTTTAAAAATGACTTCCTAATACCTAAATCTATATTCGATGACTGTCTTCTGCATAAGCTTAAAAGGGCGCGGGGCTGACTTCAAATCTGTGAGAGAATCCTTTAAGATGGTCGGAATCACGCCAGTGTTGAAGATTATCATTGGAACTGTTCTGACTAGTGCCATGTCCAAGCTCTGTGTATTTTGACAGCTATTTAACATGTCTTGTTAGCATGTTGCCATTTTGGGATTGCTACATCTATGGAGGTGGTGTGCCTCATGCATTTATCAACAAGAACCAGAACAGGTCTGTTGTGCAAGGCTTACTGGTCTGGCAATACAGTTCGATCCCAGTGCAAGTTAGAGTTGTCATTTTCCAATACACTTTCAGAGGCATATTTATAGTACGGCACTTTCTCTTGGCTCAGCAGTTCGAGGTTTATAGCCAGTTCTTGATGTACTATCTCAGCAACGAAACCATGTGTCTTCCTATATTCTGTTCCTGCGAAATGGCGACGACCTGAAATGATATGCTGAACAGTCTCCGATGTTGGGCAACCGTATCTGCAATGGTCATCTTGCACAGACGCATCCTTGATAATGAACTTTAGGTAGTTCCTCGTGGAGACAACCTGGTTCTGAATAGCGAACCTACAAAGCCTTCTGTTTCAGGAAACATCTGCCCAGAAATCAACCAAACGTTTGACGCTGGCTTGTCGACGTGAGTTTGGATGACTCCATTGGGATGTCTTCTGTGCCGTCGATTGGACAACCAGTCCCAAGTTTCACTTTCATAGAGCGCAAAGCTCCAGACAAAGGTTTTAAAAATGACTTCCTAATGCCTAAATCTATACTCGATGACTGTCTTCTGCATAAGCAGAATCACGCTCCAGACACAGGCTTTAAAATCCTTGGCAACAAAACCATGTGTCTTCCTATATTCTGTTCCTGCGAAATGGCGACAACCATTCTTGATGTACTATCTTGGCAACAAAACCATCAAATTTCAATACACAGTAGTAATAATATTGCGGCGCCCCAATGGCTGCAGAGCCGGTAGTTAATAGGAACGGGAAACATATTTAGCATTAGAGTGGAGTCTCGATTGACCGAGTTATTGTGGTCTGCAGCAACCTCAATTGAGCAAACTCCTGCGTAACACGAACATACAGTACAGAAATCAAATGCGGAAACACGATCAAATTACGAAAGCAGCTGTATCACTGTATTGACATATTAAATACAACCGGAACGTAATACTTCGAAAATAATAATAATACAGTAACTTACATGCTTTTGAATCAATCAAAAATCAAACCCTTCAGAAGTTTTGAAAAAGTTTTTAATAGTCTTCTCCTTGATTGCACTACCTCACTTTTTGGTTGCCATACTGCGCAGTCGCCGCAACATAAGGATATCAGCAGGTCTTTGCGCTTAATCCGTCAGTGTGACTGATTCTGAATTCCAGTCCTACGTCGTCATCGCAATCTGCGATCTTCAGCAAAACCTTAATTGAATATACTCCCTATTTCAGGTTCGGATAATACGGAACCTCACCTAATCGAAGCTCGGTTGATCGGGACTTTATTTTATTACAGAAAGAAAATTGGTGACCATTATTGGTCTCACGTGAAATGATTAGTCCTTGTTCTTAAGAACAGTAAACCCAATACTTTAATTCAACTTACTTGGTTGTTGAATGACTTCACTTCGACCTATTTCTCGCATTTGACCTGATTGTAGTGAGGGTTACTGTGGTAAACAGCTTAATAAGTTTGGTGGATTGGTAGACTGTGTTCCAATTGAGGTCCAACCAAGTCTGCTGTCTGTCTCACTGTTTCGTAATGTGCGCTCAAATTTCAGCTGAGTGATTAGACAGCAGCTTTGTGAAATGAGGAACTGACAAACTTCCGCCGAGTTACTGAACAAGTATTCAGCCATGTCATTGCGGAGGACACCTCGACATCGTCTGCTTCCCAAGTCACTACCATTACTTCATTTAGGGAGGAGTTTCGTGTGTAACATTATCATTGTAATGTAAGCTTGTGGTGCTGGGTCACCAATGAGTTCGATATTCGGCTTTACAAAGAATTTGGAGTCTTGATCTGGCCTTATTCGTACACAACGCCGGTAAATTGTAAGACCTGCCTTTCACCAAGTTGTTGTTGTTGTTGTAGTTTAAGTCTTCAGTCTTTTGAGTGGATTGAAGCAGCCGTCCATGCCTCCCTGTCCTGAGCTAATCGTTATATCTTTACACATCTATCCGAGGCAATCTGCTTAACATATTCTAACCTTGGCCTATCCCTATAGTTCTTGCCCTCGACCCTTCCTTCGATAACTAAGTCTGCTATTCCTCGGCGTCTTATTATGTGACCTACCAACCTATCTCTTCATTAGCAGTCTCCAGAAACATCTCTCCTCTCCCACTCGTCTTAATACCACTGGATGTGTTCCTCCATCTACCCATCTGATCTTCATCATTCTCCTGTAACAACACATGTCTAATGCTTCTATTCTGTTCTTTTCTGCTGCACCAACAGTCCAAGTTTCACTTCCATAGAGTGTCACGCTCCAGACA